>JAANYP010002344.1:0-374779 GCA_020465985.1 Centrapalus pauciflorus | reverse complement strand
TTCATACCATAGTCTCTTAGCTTATTTTGAATCCACATTACCTGGGAGCAGCAGCTTGCAGCTGCTACGTATTCTGCTTCAGTGGATGATGTGGAGACAGTTGTTTGCTTTTTGCATTGCCAAGAGACCAGTCTTGCTCCTAAGTATTGACATCCACCAGTTGTGGATTTCCTGTCAATGTTGCATCCACCATAGTCACTGTCAGAATAAGCAGTTAGTTCAAAAGGAGAGTCTTTAGGATACCATAGGCCTAAATGTGGTTGGCCTTTAAGATATCTAAAGATTCTCTTAACAGCAACCAAGTGAGAATCCTTTGGAGAGCATTGGAACCTAGCACACACACAGACAGCAAACATTATATCAGGTCTAGAAGATGTTAGATACATGAGAGATCCTATAAGGGATCTGTATAGATGAATGTCCACATCTATGCCATCTTTGTCTGTATGAAGCTGTTTATGAGGATCCATTGGAGTGCTTGCAACCTTTGTGTCTTGATAGCCAAACTTTTCCAGTATGTCTTTGACATACTTTGCTTGACTTATGAATAGACCAGTAGGCTTCTGTTTGACCTGCAGCCCTAGAAAGAATGTGAGTTCCCCCATTGAACTCATTTGAAACTTTTTGTGCATTAGGGCCTCAAAATCTTTGCACAACTTATCATTAGTTGAGCCAAAAATGATGTCATCAACATAGATCTGGACAAGAAGAATCTCAGCTTTGATGGATTTAGTGAAAAGGGTTTTGTCCAGAGTGCCTCTCTTGAATCCATTCTGTAGAAGATATGATGACAGTGTGTCATACCATGCTCTGGGGGCTTGGTGAAGACCATAGAGAGCTTTGTCTAGCTTGTACACCCTGTCTGGATACTTGTAGTCTTCAAAACCAGGAGGTTGACACACATACACTTCCTCTTCAATTGTCCCATACAAGAAAGTAGACTTAACATCCATTTGATACACTTTAAAGCCTTTGAAACTTGCATATGCTAGAAATAGTCTGATGGCTTCAATTCTTGCTACTGGAGCAAAGACATCATCATAATCTATTCCTTCTTCTTGAGTGTACCCTTGTGCTACTAGTCTTGCTTTGTTCTTGATGACTATCCCTCTCTCATCCTTCTTGTTTCTGAACACCCATCTTGTACCTTTTGCTCTCTTACCTTTAGGAAGATCCACCAGAGTCCATACATTCTGAATTTTGAACTGTAAAAGCTCTTCTTGCATAGCTTCAATCCAGGATGAATCTTTTAATGCTTCTGATGCCTTTTTAGGTTCCAATTGAGACATGAAACAGGCATGTTCAAAAG
Organism: Centrapalus pauciflorus; assembly: GCA_020465985.1. Lineage (NCBI taxonomy): Eukaryota > Viridiplantae > Streptophyta > Magnoliopsida > Asterales > Asteraceae > Centrapalus > Centrapalus pauciflorus. The sequence continues at coordinate 373,470 of JAANYP010002344.1, read as the reverse complement.
CAGCTAGACTGAATTCAGTAACTGCTTGTTCAGCAGCTGCAGTCTCATTGTGAACCATCTTCCTTGTTTGAACAGGAGTGCTTGGATCACCCAGTATTTGATTGAGAGGGTGATACTTGTGAACTCTTAGTGTGGGCTCTCTCTCTGTTTGAAAGGAAGTTCCAAGGTTTGTATCATCTCCATCAGAACTAGTGAATGGTTCAGTTTCTGAAACAGCTTGACTTGAATCTGGGACTGTTTCCTGTTGTGTTGGAGCTGTTCTTTCAGAACTTTGGAGTGGCACTTCAGTGTCTGGATTTGTATCATTCAGGACCCCTGGAGGATCACAAGACAGAAGTGGTAGAGTGGTGAAATCATCCCAACTTGTTGAATCTGCAGCAGTCTGAGACTTTGTGCCAACAACATGAGAAATTGTATTGGCAGCATGAGAATTTGTGTTAGCAGCTTCAACCCTGTATGCATAAGCTTCTGCAGTATACTCAACAAAGCTCAGAGAATTTGTTAGTGAATCTAAATCAACAACCAATCAGGACCAGTGCCTTTGATATTAGCAGTATTTTCATTAAATTCAACATTGGCACTTTCTTCAATCGTTTTAGACACACTGTTGTATACTCTATAGGCTTTGCTTTGAGTTGAGTATCCTACAAAGAATCCTTCTTCAGCTTTACTCTCAAACTTCCCTAAGTGAGTCTTAGTGTGAAGAATAGTACATGGGCATCCAAAAGGCTTGAAGAAAGCTATTAGGGGACTTCTGTTATGGAATAACTCATAGGGAGTTTTCCCTTGTGATTGAACTACTTGAACCCTATTTAGAACATAACAGGCTGTATTAACAACTTCTGCCCAGAAAGTCATTGGCAGATTTGAATCAGCTAGCATTGTTCTAGCAGCCTCAATTAATGTTCTGTTCTTTCTTTCAGCTACACCATTTTGCTGTGGTGTTCTTGGTGCACTATATTGTCTAGCAATGCCTTTGGACTCACAGAAACTGGTTAGAATTTGATTTTTAAATTCAGTTCCATTGTCTGATCTTATCACCTTAACTTTGGAATTGGATTGGTTTTCTATCGTAAGGATAAAAGACTTAACTAGCTCAGCAGTTTCATCTTTGGACCTAATAAAGTAAACCCAAGTAAATCTGGTGAAATCATCAACAATGACTAAACAGTATGCCATTTTATTCAAACTCAAAACAGATGTTGGACCAAATAGATCCATATGTAACAACTGAAGAACAGATGAGATTGAATTTACTTCTTTGGCCTTATGAGAAGTTTTGTGTTGCTTACCTTTAAGACATGCTACACAATGATCATCACAAATGAACTCCTTTTGTGGTAATCCTCTTACCAGATTCTTTTTAACTAAATCATTCATGGACTTGAAGTTCATGTGACCCATCCTTCTATGCCAAAGAGCAGACTCATTTGATGATGCTTTGGATATTAAACAGCTTAAAGTATTTGATTTAGTCAAGAGAGCTGTGTCCAGGCAGTAAACATTGTCCTTTCTTGGTGTTCTAAGTAAAACAAGATTTTCAGGAATTTTGAAATCCTTTGAAAGAACAATGCACTCAGAATCTGTGAACAGAACAATGTTTTGTTTGTCACAGATTTGAGAGACACTCAATAGATTGTACTTAAGCTGTTCAACATACAGAACATCATGGAATGTCATGTTGCCTGCATTAACAGTACCTTTACCTGTAACCTTACCTCCTTTTGAGTTGCCTCCAAATGCAACAAAACCTCCATCAAAACCTTTGAAATTTGACAAGCATTCAGAATTGCCTGTCATGTGCCTAGAGCATCCACTGTCCAGATGCCATCTTGTTCTATGAGGAGACCTGTGGTTGCCCTGCACAAATAACAGCTTAGTTAGTAGTGGAGTAAACCCAAACCAAATTGGTTTTGGGTTGGCCTTGTACATTGACATAACTAAGAACTGTTTTTGACTTCTTATATTCGGTGAGATCTACTGATGGAGTCTTTGGAGAGTATTTAGTGATAATATGAGGTATCCAACTATTTTGATCATCTTTTCTTCTGACAGTCTCAGATGATTCACTAGCAGCTCCAGTTTGATGCCCAGCAGCTTGAGCTGTGATTGTAGTGCTAACAGTTTCAGTTTTTGCACTAACAGCATCAGATTTTGACTTAGCAGTCTGATCTTTTGCATTAGCAGTTTGAGCAACAGATTTGTCCTTGACACACCATATTTGTTTAAAACTTGATTTAGGCTTTGCCAAAACTTGTTTTTGATGTGTGGACTGTTTTTTATTAACTTTTGAGAATCTGTGATCAACTGTTTTCTTTGGAGCTGCTGTGGAAGGTTTCACTTTTGAGTGCTTTGCCTGATTAGGATTTGATTTTATGTGATGCACAGTCTGTTTTGCAACAGCTGGTTTGTAAAAACAATCCTTGGCTAAGTGATTCTTCCTTCCACAGTGAAAGCATCTTTTGACAGTTTGAATTTGAACACCAGACTTTTTTGTCAATTTCTGGTTCTTGTTTCTCTGGTTTCCTCTTACCTGCTGTTGTTTAGGAAACTTTTGAACACCATGCTTTTGGCATGTGCAGATAGAAACAGTTTTACCTCTTTTAGTTCTTCTTGATGAAGATGCAGTATTACAGTTAGAATGTACAGAAACTTGTGGAGTAGCATTGCATACACTCATCTTCTCTTTTCCTTTCTTACCGGGAACTTGGACTTCTATGGGTGCACTCTTTGTGTCACAGTCTCTATTTTGACTCTTATCTTCTTTTAATTCAGGAGTGTTATCAAGGATAGGATCTACAATAGTCATAGACTCATCTAGTGGTTCATTGACAAGTCTATCAGCAACTTCACTCATTGGATGAATGTACTTGTTATTATATGGAGGTGGAGTAGCTCTGTATCCTATTCCTTCTTTGGGATTGACCTGAGATTTGACTCTATCTTTGAATTGAACTTCCATTAGGTGTTCTAGCTTTTGATTTGCTAACTTGAAGTTACCTAGATCTATGTTAACAGATTCCAGTTTCTCATTAGCTTCTAACACCTTCTGTTCAGTTTCTTCTACCTTTTTATTCAGATATTCTATTTTCTTATTGAGTTCCTTTTTCTCCCATTCATGATAGTTTCTATCATACCCCATTTGAATCTTATTATCCTTATAATCATTGATCTGTTTTTCCAGATCTTCTATGGCTTGCATATATTCATATCTCCTTTCTTCCATCTTAGCTAGAGTTTTGCACATGCTCTCATTATGATCTCTGTACTTTTTAACCATATTTTTGCATGATTGAGAGCAGAGTTTAGAATTTACCTCAGATGGTAGTTCAGTGGAGGAGACATTTGATGTTTCTGCCATAAGTGCTTGATTTTGGAATTCTTCCTCTGTCTGATCACTCCAGTCAAACACATTGTCTTCTTGAGAGACAAGTGCTGTTGATGAGGAAGCTTGGATGGGCTGTGAAGTCCTTGATGGCTGTTGACCTTGAGATCTACATTCTCTGGCAAAGTGACCAAGCTTATGGCATTTATAGCATTCCACTTTTGATTTATCAAAAGATGGTTTGCCTTCTGTCTTGGCTTGAAAGTTGGCCCTACCAGTTCTTTTCAGAAATCTTTTGGCTCTCATGGTCAGCATTGCATGTTGCCACTTTAAATCCATCTCTTCAAGATCATCTGGATGAATTTGTTCTAAGTCTTCAACATTTAGAGCAAATAATCCATCATTGGCAACAAAAGCCTCATAGTGAGTTTCAGCAGAATTGCCATCACCACCTGAAAAAGAATCACAGTTATTAGATTTTTCAGAAGACAGAAGAGCAGTATTGTGATTATAAGAAAAGGATTTCTTTTTAGCATCAATCTCAGTCTCAAACACTCTTAAACTGTTATACAGATCATCCAATTCTATCTCATCAAGTGTGTCTTTTGTTCTCCACTGTGCAGCATAGACTGTCCATTCTTCTCCAAGAGATCTGAGAAACTTTCTGTTGACTTCATCTTGATCCAGATTGACCTTTGCACTTTCCAGTTCACTTATCAGTTTGTTGAACCTGTCAAAGATTTGAGTGAGGTTTTCATTCTTGCCACCAGAAAAGTTTTCATACTGCTGTTTCAAGAGGTCTTTTTGATTTCTCTTGGTACTGGCATTACCAGCAAACCTCTTCTCTAAGGCATTCCAAAGAGAGTGAGCAGTATAAAACTTTTTGAACTGATGTTGATAAGCATTAGGAATGGCTATTTGTAATAGTGTGAGTGCTTTCACTTCATTCATTCTAGCCTTCCTTTCAAGTTCAGTTTTTGGAGGAGTTTTGACTGGTTTTCCCTCAGCATCAAGTTCTGGATCAACTACAGGAGGGAATTCAACAGCTTCCCATATGACATAATCAATGAATTGAATATGCTGTTGAATCCTGAGTTTCCACATCTCAAACTCAGTGGGCTTGAGCATAGGCACTTTGAGTCCTTGCCCAGATCCACTGCTGCTATTTTCAAATTCCATTGTAAAAGATTAAAATTTTGAAAGAAAGTTTTCGACTTTGAAAAACAAAGAACGACCTGTGGCTCTGATACCACTTGTCAGGATCTAAAACTGAATAACCAAGATTAACTGATTTGAAATTTATCAGAGTATAAATCAATAATCTTGCTTTGAATCAAAGTTTAATTAAGAAGTTTGCGGAATAACACTTAATTATTTTAAAAAAAAACTTTCAGAACCAATGAAGCATAAAACATAAGAAGTAATCAAGACTGTTTGTATTGCTGAATTCAATGATTACAATCACCTCTAATCTGTTTGATTAGACGAAGAACACAGACTGTTCTTAGGGTTTTACAACCTTAGAGGCTTATGAAAACTTAAACAATAAAGCAATTACAGACTCAAAAATACGCAGAAAACTTCTATGAACTTCTATACAATATTCTGTCTATTTATATTGCTTTTTGGACTTGTTTCCTTGAAGGACTATGACTTCTCTGATAGTAGATATGCTGGAATCTTCGTGTAGATATCTTTCCTGAAAATCAGCACTTTCTGTTTATGAAACTGTTGAGCAGCTTGAATGTCTTGACAGCATGAACTGAGCAGCTTGAGTTGTTTTGCTCTGGCAGCTTGAACTTTTACACTGGCAGCTCGAGTTTCTTCAACTAGCAGCATGAACTTTGTATTTACATGACAAATCTACTAACAGTCTGAGAAGTCTATCTAACAGTTTGAATGTACTTAAACTATTTCCCAACAGGTGACAAACCCGTATGCTGGTCATCCAAGAAACAACACTGCGTTTCATTGTCTACAGCTGAAGCAGAATACGTTGCTGTTTCATCATGCTGTTCTCAGGTGTTGTGGATAAAAAGCCAACTGCGAGATTACAGGTTTACACCACAAAAAATAACTATCTACTGTGATTCTCAGAGCGCAACTATTGCATCAAATCCGGTGCAACATTCAAAAACAAAACACATAGACATTCGGTACCACTTTATAAAGGATCATGTTGAAAATGGAAATATAGAATTATATTTTGTTCCTACTGAATATCAACTAGCTGATTTGTTTACCAAAGCGTTAGATGAAAAAAGGTTTAATTTTTTGGTATACAAATTGGGTATCTTGAATAGTTAGATTTAATAATTCAGTAGTTTCAATTTATAGTTTTAAATTTACATTTCTTATTGATTCTAATCTGACGTTAAATTCTTGAAATTTAAAAGTTCAATTTTTTTTTTTTGAATTTAACAAGATCTGGACTGTCATGTGCAGGGGGAGCAGAAGATGAATTTATCTGATTTTGAGAAAATCTGATAAAATTTATCTGATATTTTGTAGGGGGAGCTGAGTTGAGAAATATGATATACATTTGAGGGGGAGTTGCATTCAGAAATTAAAGGGGGATCATTTTTATATTTTTATATTTTTTTAATTGTGTGAATTTTTTATTTTCTTTGTTGTTTTTGTCTTTGCTTCAAGTCTGTTTTTTAATTTTTTTTTTTTTTTTGAAAATCAGAATTTTATTTGTTTTGTTGTTTTTAGTTTGTGAGTTTTAAATTTTTTTAAAGTCTGTTTTAATAAATTTTTTGTTTGTTATTTTATTTTGTTTTGTTGAAATTTTTTTTGAAAGATATTGGGCTTTGTTGAATAATGGGTTTATAATTGGTAAATTGAAAATGGGCCGGATAAAATTTTCAATCATGGGCCGGTTCATAATCTCTTCTATAAATTTGAAATTCAAATTTCAAATTTACTTTTTTGGATAACAGAATATTCATCATCTTCTCCAAAAAGTTCCTTCACCGTTAAGAAACCTAAAACCCACATTTCGTCGACTGAATCAAGATATCTTTTCATCATATTGTGAGTAAATTTTTTTTGTTTTGTTTATTGTGTTTTTACATAGTTCATTTCAGTTTTGGAATATATATGTAACTGTGTTCGTATATTTTTCGTATTTGAGTGTTCATGGTGATTCATATTTTTTGTTCATTAAAATGAAATTAAATGTGTGGTATGTTTTGATTTATGAATATGAACATGAATCTGAAATTTCATGGTTCAAATCCAATCACACAAATAGAACTTTGGATTTTAGTTTAAAAAGTTTCGCGTTCTTCATATTTCTGAAATTTGGATTTTTAACAACTTTAGTGTTGTTTTTAATCAAAGTTCAGTAAAACAAAGTTGTTTAAAATTGTTTTTCGAATGGGAAACAAGTTTTAAATCACTGAAAAAGTCCTTGGAATCAATTTTTGAAAATTCAGTGTATAAAGGACTTGTAAATAAATTCATCAGTGCTTTCTCGATTGAAGGTTTAATCGAGAAAATGATAAGTATCAATCGAGTTGATTGTTTCATAAATCGAGAGTGATTGATGTTTAATTCGAGTTGACCAACTGTGTCATTCGAGTTAAACATATGAATAGTTCGAGTTGACTGTTTCTTTACTCGAGAAAGAGCTACATGTTAATCGAGTTGAAAATTTTTAGGACTTAGAATATTTCAGAACATAAGTCTCGATTGATACATAGTCCGAGAAAACATATGTTCCATTCGAGTTGGTTTAATGTTGTTATCGAGGAAGTTTCTTCTTCATGCGAGTTGTGTGTTAGACTTAATAGAGTTGGTCCATATACTCTCATGTTTCATTCGAGATTAACACTTCATTCATTCAAGAATTGGTATACTTCATTCGAGTTGGACTTTGAATCCACTCGAGTCCTTTTATGTTACATTCGAGTTTATTCCGAGTTCCATTTGAGTTGGAATGATTAATCATTCAAGAAACATCATGACTTCATCGAGAATTATAATGTTTCATTCGAGTTGATGTCTAGGTTAATTCGAGTTGTTTCAAGAGTCATTCGAGAAATAAACAGACTCATTCGAGTTTCTATTAAATTTTTTTTTACCAAGTGTTGGGTTTTTAACATTTTAAGAAGAATGTGACATTTTTTCAAGAAATTGTTTTAAATTTGTGTTTTTATAACATTGGTCTCTGAACGATTGACTCTGGAATCCTGTCAATAATATTTCAATATTGTCTAGAATCCTGATGCCTTAAACAGAAAATCACAAATGTTTATAATTTCTAACAAAATGTTATATTTTTCTACTTTGAATGAGTTCATTTGTTTACCTGCATTGTCTAACATGATTATTATTTGTGTACAGGTTTCAAATGGCATCTCCAAGTCATTCCCCTAATTCTAATTCATCCGTTCCCATTCATCCTCAAACCATACACTCGTGTCTAAACCCGTCCGATCTGCCTCAGTTACAAGGCCTTCACCATCAACCATCATACCTGACAACCAACTTGTAAAACCCAAACATTGCATGCCTTTCAAAGATAATAACCATCGTTTGGATACCAAAGTCATTAAAGTCAATCACCCCATTATTGTAGATATTCTCAAAGGCCATCCTTTGGGATATCTTCTTCAATACAAACCCTCTATCCCACAAGTATATCTTCAACAATTTTGGCATACAGTCAAATTTGTTCCAGCTGATGGTAACCACCATTTCAAAGTTACCATTGATCAATATAAATCCAAAATTACTCTAGCCAGACTTCGTCACAACTTGTTTCTACCAAGACGAATTGACACAGTTAACTTCCCAGAGTTAGCAGATTTTGAAGATTTTGTGTCAGATGAGGAGCTAGTACATGACCTCATATGCTTGGGTTATTCGAAGCCACTTCCTAAGAGCTCCAAGTTTCATCGCAATGGCTTAAATGGAGAATGGTACACGTTATTCGGTATCATCAATAGGTGCATGACGTCAAAACATACCGGAATAGACAGGTGTAGCATTCATTGTCTACGAATCTTCCATGGTATTGCTTTTAATAAACATTATGACTATGCACAATGTATCTGGGAAGACCTGAAGGAAATCGTACTTGCAAAGACAATGAACATATCAAGGAAGTTTGTTCCGCTTCAGAGGTTCATTCAAATCCTAATCCGAGGGATCCTAAGGGCAAATGAGAATATACCAAAAATATCTAACTCTAACTGATGCCCAGACTATGTGATGATGAGTTTACATGAGGTGCCAGATTCTCCTAATGCAAACATAATGCCAATTCCAGAATCTTTGTTAAAATATGCAGATCCGGAGAGTGAGAATGTAAGGATTTATAGGATCGATCATGCTCCTATAGAGACCCAAGAACTGGGTTCTCTTAACCAAGGAGTTATAGGGTTAGAGGAACCTCAGCAAGGGGCTGACGTTCAGGGAAGCCTGCAAGTGAGTGAGAGAGTAGAAGTAGTGAGGGGTGGTGAGGAAGAGGCTGGTAGTTCAGATTCTGAATGGACGCTATCGAATATACAAGAGGGAGCAGAGGAAGGTAATGATGATGATGATGATGATGGTCATGATCACAATGAGGGAGGAGCCGCGTTGATAGATGTTGTTCATATTGTTGAAGAGAGTGTGAGGGATGTACTTCAACTAGAAAGCCGGGAATTACCCACATATGCTATTAGCTCCCCTCTGGGAGTTAGCATTGAAGAAGTCAGTATCCCACTTACAAGTGCACACCCAACCATCCACTCAGTCTCCTCTCAACAGGAGACTGTTTCAATTCAACACCGGGATGAAACACAACTTCTATCCGATAGTCATTTGGACTTGATGGATATTGAAATGAGTACACATCTGCCCGAGTGTACAACTTCCATTCAAGCACAGAGTCTAGAACCAATACAGCTTAGGACACTTGAGTCGACTTCATCTGTTGAAGTAAGTGCGGCTAAACTTAGTGTTCCCGCTGGAACATCCTTAGCTACGGAAGCATTCGTTTCTCCGTCGCTTGAAGAGGGTGGAAGTCCAGTTAGAGCGACAACTTTGCCAACTCTAAGTACTGGCCACACAGAAGTTCTTTTCACAAGTTAAACTGTTGTGACAACTGGAAGTCTGAGTGACCCAGGAGTGAATCTTTCCCCTTTTGTTACTGAATCGTCACTAAATCAAGCTTTGAATGCAACTGTTACGGGAGTGAATAATCATGTCTCGGCTCAGTTATCTGAAGTGATGGCACATATGTCTAACATTCATAAATTTTTGAAGGGTAAGTAAGTGGCTGAAGAATCTATTAAGCAATTTGATCCACATCAAGCCATAGATGAATTGAGGGAAGAACTGAAAGATTTTGGTTTTGAACAATTTGACGAAATGAGAGAGAGAGAATGATAAGTTTCGAAAGTACAGTGACTACTGCTCTAGGCAATCTATCAGAGAGGGTAGCGGCAGTAGAGGAGACATGTAAGGCGCAAGCTTCATCATCTAAACGCAAACATGACGAGCATGATGAAGACTCCGATGATGCTCCTCATGAGGGGGAGAAGAGGAGGAAGCTTGCTGAGCCTACACCTGGACCTTTAATGATTACATACCCTGAGAAGGAAGCAGAGGTGAGAGAAAAGGAAGCAGGGAGCTCAAAAGAACCTGCTGATGTTCAAAGTGAGCTGGGATTGATTCTTTATGAAGATGTTCCAGTTCCTGTGAACATTCAGTCACTTATCTACAACTTTGAGGAATAATGATTCGGATGATGACGATCAAGCGGTTAAGGATCAGACGTTGATGATTCAAGGTTTAGAAGGAGAGAGAGAGAGGAGTATGTTGAGTTATCGGAGGATGATGATGTGATCAATTTGACTGATATTGATTTTCAAACTGAAAGGATAAAGGAAGAAGAGGAGTTAGTTCAAGAACTTTTAAAAGAGTCTATACCGACACCGACGGTTGAAAAGCCTGAGGTTGTTATTCAAGTGAAAGAGGAATTTGAAGAGTTTCCGGTAGAATATGGGGTTGTTCCAGAAAGAGTAGAGTTGAATGAAGTGGAGGTTATGGAAAGATTTTTTAACGAGTATATTCTTGCGGATGAGTCGCAGAAACAACACAGACTCAGATTCGAAGCCCAACAGGTGGTGCAGAGGGATATAAGAGATATGCTCACATTGCTGAATGAAGACGAAATCAGTAAAAAGAAAGTTAAAAAGTTTGAGATATCTGCAAAACGATCAGCTGATTTTATTAAGAAAAGGAACAAATTGCCTTATCTTGAAGACATTTTGGAGAAAAGTATCTTTTGTAAGAAACAAGCTCCTTGGTCGTTTCTTAAATTGTTTAGGGTTCTGGAGCCGAACATGCCAAATCTTGTCAATTATGCAAGTTTTCTGAGAAACAAGACTCAAGTAGTTGATAAAGTGAAGAGTGAGTTCAGGATAGTTGATTTAATCATAATTGAAAAGGACCGATTCGTTCAGATCTTCTATCCTACATTCACTGTCACGAGGGCTGATGGCAATACTTATACGTTCACTGAAGCTGACATGTTTAATATGCACCTGGTCGATATTGAAGATTTATTTGATGAGTTGTGCCGAAACAAAAGAAATGAGCACTGCAGGTTTGCACTAAAGACAATTTTCCATTTCATGCATACCAAACTAGTATTGATGTCTGTGCAAGATCTGCAGATTGGTGTCGAACGAGGGATGAGAAAGATTAACATCACAGCTCCAAATAGAGACATCAAATTTGCTGGAGAATTAAAAGAATTTCAAGTCATTATGGTGAAGCATCCTGCTGTTATGTACAAAGACAGAAATAATAAGTTAAGAGCGATGAGGAGTGTTGAACTCAACAAGTTTTCTGATGTACATTACAAAAGGTGTTGAATGGTTTGAAGGGAAAGCTGGCTTCGGATAGAAAGAGAAAAACTAAGAGAGGAGCTTTATCTGTTAACGATAGAAGACTGATGGTAGAGTTTATCTCAAAGATTGAATGGAGGCTCTCAGACCGAAAGAGTATCAGAAGATTTGAGCAGAAGCTTGGATTATCTACCTGAAGACTTTGCATATTCCATCAAAGGGGGAGATTGTTGGAATGTATTTTTGTTGATGGAATACAAAATATAAGGTCTATTTTGTAATTAGTTGATAGTTGTAAAAATGTATATAATAGTGCTTTGACTTTCAAAATAGATAAGATCTGACAGTTACTGATTTGTACGCATCAAATTCAGAGCTAGGGTACTGTACACGAAGATTCATTTTTGTAATCGTCAATTCTTCAATAGAATCATTCGGTCAGTTTTAGTTCTGTTTGTTGTTAATTCTTGATTATTGATGTTGTTGTTTGATTGATAAGAAACTACATTTCACACCATAAACGTATAAAATGTTTTCGATTAAATCCCCAACTAATTTTGTAGATGTTGTTGTTGTTATTATTATTTTTCTTAAGATTTAAATTTATTTTTTATTTACTATATTTATTTATGTTTATATTACGATTATATGATATATCATTGTCTTTTTATGATTATAATATGAAATCTTTTGATTTTCAACTTTTCGATAAAATAAAACGAACCATTTTCTTGTTTGTTTTTTTATAACTTTTATAAATGACGATGCCTTCCGATTTAACTTTTCAATATTTAAATAAATAGTCATAGAATGTTGCGTTCGAAAAAATTAATAATCTATTGGTTATAGTTTTTTTGTTCGAAAATATTAACAAATTATGATAATTTATTGTGTTTTCCAAACGAAACTAACTACACTATTTATTCACGATCAAAATTTAAAAGTGGATGAGTTCGTCATTTTTTATGACTGGAAATAATAAAAATCAAAATAGCTATAGTTATTTTAGTTAAGGTTCATCAATTATTGGATCTTAAATAATTAATTGTACCAATTTTCGTTTGTATAATGAAATGAGTTGTAGTTTATAAACTCGAGAATTTAAAAATCAGAATGAATCATACATTTATCCATTCGAAATAATTAAATGTTAATTTAAGTTTTTTCGTTCAGAAATCAAAAATCGAATTAGAACCAATCGAAAAAATCGGAATATTTCATCTTTTTTTATCGAAAATTAAAAACTCAAAAGAATTAATATAATAACGTTAAATAAAAAATGATACGATATAATCATTAATATATAATTGTAATATAAAAGTAATTTAATAATCAAAAGTTTATATAAAAAAATTTTAAATCTTACGAAAAGTTTAAAATCACAAATAAATAAATTTAATTTAATTAAAAAATGTTTAGTATTAATAATAATTTATAATAATAATAATTTATTATTATTATTATTATTATTATTATTATTATTATTATTATTATTATTATTATTATTATTATTATTATTATTATTATTATTATTATTATTATTATTATTATTATTATTAAAAATGAGTGGGGACTTAATTGAAAAAGTTTTGTTCTTTGATGGTTTTACAAAATAGATTAAGCACAACAACTTGCTTAGCAGGTTGCAAGTTACATTTGAACTAATTCTATAAGTTTTTATTTGTTTAGGGACTTATCTAGAAAAAAAAAATGAAAGGGGTACCTAATCAAATTTTTTTTTAATACTTTGATGGTTTTTTTGCGCAATTTTTCCCCAAAATAAAGCCTTGTTTTTTATTTTATCAGCAGATCAAATTAAAGTAAAGCTCTGAAAAAGGTGTTTAATAAAGCCAACTTTACTATTAAATAACGGGTCCAAAATATTTTTTAAACAAATTTTAGGGTTAAGGTTATTTATGATCATTCAACTTTCATATTTGTCTCATTTAACCATTAAACTATTTTTTGTACACATTTAACCATTAAACTTTAGTTTAAGTTCTATTTTTGGAAAATGATTAAAAATCATGGCTAAATATATACAAAGTATGATAGTTTAATGGTCAAATGTGTACAGTTTATGGTAGTTTAGTGGTCAAATGCTTACAAAATGTGATAGTTTAGTGGCCAAATATATATGATTTCAGTGGTTAAATATGAACAAAAATACTTTAGTGGTTAAATGTGTACATAAAAATAAGTTTAATGACTAAATGTGTAAAACAAAATAGTTTAGTGGTTTAATGGGACAAACATGAAAGTTGGATGGTAAAAAATAACCTTAACCCTAAATTTTTAGTTAATCTATTTCCAGTGTAAAACTCATTTAATAATAATCTTTTTGTTATATGTATATGTGCAGTGTTCATACCTTTAGTCCGTTGGGTCGGTTCAGACGTAAGATGTAGTCCTTTCTTGTCAAACGCTAGCTTGAAACAAGGTTAAAACATATAGAATCTTGTTAGAAGTGGACCCAGTGTGAGAGCCTCGTGAGTCACCTCTGACGGTCAAGTCAAAATATGATCGATGATGCATCACAATAAACGTATGCACACACAAACACACACACACACACACACACAGATATATATATATATGTATATATGTATGTATGTATGTATGTATATCTGTTTGTGTGTGATAGTATGAGAGAAAGAATTATATGAACCAAGATAAACCTCTATCCAGAGCGCCCAAGAGGATGGTAACCTCCTTGTCATAACTGCCTTGAACGGGTGGTGGCGCCACTGGATGGCGCAGGGGGTGCAGAGAGAGGAAATCTCATGGGAGAGAATGTGCGATGCAAAAGAGTCACCTCCTCTCATAAAAAAACGGGTATTTATAGGCATGAGTACAATGGCTGTTAGGGTTTCATGCAAATGGGTTAGACCAAGAGAGAGACTCAGGGTGTGTTTGGTTTGAAGGATTGGAAGACCTGATTTAGGATTTGGATTTTAAAATGCTTACATATCATGTTTGGTTGAAAAAAGAGTGAGAAATCTAATTTTATTTAGCATTTGGTATTCCACCAACCTCCTATATTCATTATCCTTGCTCTACTCCAATTATTATATAATCCCTAAAACTCAGCTTTTTATAATCTTTTCATTTTCTAACTCCAACATTTTCAAATCTTGTCATATTTAAATCCTGTCATTTTTTTAATTTTGTAATATCAAATCTTTGATGGTTTTACAAACAACACCTTAAAGGTTAAGAGATGTGCTACGCAATCAAGTCCTCCAAGTCTGAAATGATTGGTTCTCAAATCAATTACTTTAGACTTATATAATTCATGCTTTACCTAATACCTACATTGAATCCGAGCTCTTACTTCTTATCGTTAGAAGCCATATTGATTTGTGATGAAGATGCCACAAAGTGTAGTAATGCTTATGTATGCCTGTAAAAAGGTTCATCTTTCTATATATCAAGGTAAATAGAAAGAAAACAAGTTGTACAGTTGTGTAGGAAATCTCATTGAGAATGTTTACTTAATATATGATACCGACGTGTCAGTTTTGAGTGATCATCACAAGGCGAGAGATCTATCCGATAGAGTTTACAGTGACTGTAAACCACTTTCTTATACCATAGCAGAGGAAACATAAGTAAACTGCATCCTCATATGTAGTATTATACTAGGATTTTACTCAAGAATAAGACAAGGTGGGTGGTCCGTAGCCGAAGACAATCTTGAGTAAGGTGACGTTGACGGCCTGAAGATGGAGTCAGAAGAGTCTTGCGCCTTGGAGAGTTGGAATTAGAAAATACTAGTGATTTGGAGAGCTAGAGCCAAAAATGTTGACGGCCTGGAGTTTTGGAGATAGAAGATATCGACGGCCTGGAGAGCCATACCCAGAAGATTAAAGGCTTGGAGATCCGTGACCATAAGATACAAATGGTCTGGAAAGTCGTACCAGAAGATATAAACGTGTTAGAATATGTTTTGTTGATGAAATACAAAGTCTAAGGTCTATTTTGTTATTTGTTAATAGTTGTAAATAGTATAAAAGCATAGTTGACTTTTTAATAGATAGAGATCTGACATTCTGCAAAATACATTCGCACAGAATTCCAGAATTCTAGGGCTACAGTTCTATTCTCCATTGTAATCATTTTGTCATCAATCTAATCATTCGGTTAGTATTACTGTTTCTGTTCTTGATTAATTGTTGTGGTTATTGATTGTTTGATAGGATTTATAATTCACAATTGGTATCAGAGCATCTAGGGGTGATTTTTTATCTGAAATTGGATATTTTCGAACAGTGTTCTTGACATTTTTTTTTCGAGAAACATAAAAATCAACAAGGGTTTTTATCCTGTTGATTATTGATTCTGTAAATTGGATCGAAGGAAAAGGTTAAGAAGTCGATTGAATTGACTATATTTTTTGTTTTGATTCATCAAACACAGAAAAAGATCCATTGATTTTTCGGAAATTTTAAAAAACCAAAAGTTCTTCACTGTTTCATTGAAAAAAGTCTCTTTTAGATCTGTTTTTGGACGAAATTCTTTCATAAAAAGTGTTTGAAATCAAAATACCTACCTTCGATATCAATTTGGTTGAAAATAGCTTAGTTTTACAAATTAATTTGAGTTTCAGACTTGAAGATTTTGAAAAACTAAGAAACTCAGACTATACTGTGTTCATAAGCATTTCGAGTTGGAAGCCTTTACCAATCGAGTTGACTACAAGTTTAAATCGAGTTGACTTTAGTGTCAATCGAGTTGAACTTGTATTTTATTCGAGTTGATTTGCATTTCATTCGAGTTGATTTGCATTTCATTCAAGTTGGTAGTGCATTACATTCTATTCGAGTTGAACTCAGTTTATTTCGAGTTGATTAAGTTCAAAAGATAGAATCATTCGAGTTATACCTAGTTTAATTCGAGTTGCACATACCTTGATTCGAGCTGCACATACCTTAATTCGAGTTTCACATACCTTCATTCGAGTTACACTTAGTTCAATTCGAGTTTCACACTGATTCAATCGAGTTTTACACTCAATCAATCGAGTTTTACTCTGAATCAATCGAGTTGCACATATGTTTTAATCGAGTTGCACATTTAATCATTCGAGTTTCATAACTACTTGATTCGAGTTGCTTAATTCTTCTAACAAGTTCATTTGTTATAGATTCGAGTTGATAATACATTGGTTCGAGTTTCACTCATTCATTAATCTAGTTGATCAACTTATCATTCGAGTTGATCATCTTATTCAATCGAGTTTCATTCAACATTCTTTCAAAAGTTGATCAATTTTCTACAGTTGATCAATTGTTTCAATTTCAATCAAATATCATTAGATCTTGGAAAGTTTCCTATCTATCAGTCACATTGTCAAAAAATGCACTTGCCATGGGATCAGAAACGAAACCCCCAAATCTCTATCGGGGAGAATACGTACAGTGGAGGGAACGATTTTTTGAATTCATTAGTTTCCATGATCTTTCGGAAGAAATGCTAAAGTCCTTAACGGACGGACCAGCTGTGTTCATGGAGACAATCCCTAGAGTACCCACTGGAAATCCCCCAATTCCACCAACAACAGTGGAGGTTACAAACTTAACTGAGGCACAGAAAAGAAGAAAATTAGGGGACAAAACAGCTAGGAAGTTGTTACCGATCTCAATCCCCAATGACATTTATACCTGTCTAACAAACACAAAGACCGCCAAATCCATATGGGATGAGGTGTGCAAACTTATGAGGGGATCCGACAGGGCTGCAACAAATAGAGCAAGGAACAGTCTGATGAGTTTCGAGAATTTTCGAGCTCGAGAAGGAGAATTACTGGAAAACACTTACTTGCAGTTTGTCAGTCTGGTAAGTGAGATGAAAAGAAATGGGGTAACAAAGTCCAATCTAGATATCAATGGCAAGTTCTTAAACGTACTTAACCCAGAATGGGAAAAGTATGCGATGATTATCCAGCAGATGAAGGACATTGAAGAGATGGACTTCCACATGATTTTTGAAAACCTCAATAACTATCAAGAGGTTGTTTTGAGAAAAAAATCTGGCAAAAAGAAAGCCAAGAAAGAAACCGTTGACCCTTTGGCGTTACTGGCAGAAAAGAAATATAACTATAAGCTGAAAAAGGAGAAACAAGCAGTCGTTGGCAGTACCTCTTCTGAATCACATCAGATTCATCTGCGGATTCCAAGATAGAAGAGATGAAAAAGCAGATGGCATTGCTAACTAAAGCATTCCAAAAGAAATTCTATCGTAAGCCAACCAACAACAAAATGCGCTACAAGACTGGCTCAAGGAAATTTGAAAAGAAGGAGAAATATGAAAAATCTGGTGAAAGCAGTGGCAGAAAAGCTGAAAAATATGATAAATCTGATAAATCAGCGAAGAAAGAAATAGAGCAGAAGTGCTAGAATAATGGAAAACCAGGTCATTTTGCTCGTGAGTGTAGAATGCCAGTAGTCAAAAACTCTTACTACTACACAAGAAAGGCTCTCCTAGCCAAAGAAAAGGAAGCTGGAAAAGCCCTTACGGCAGAGGATGACCATTGGCTACAGTTATTAGAGGATGAAGACATACTAGATGAGGATGCCCATATCTGCTTGAAATCAGAGGGCTTCAATGAATCCGAAATGAGTGAGTCAGCTATGATAGCATAAGATGAGGTATGGGTTGGGCTAACGGACGAATAAGTTGTGGAAAAGCAAGAGTCTGAGGAGGAAGAGACTGAAGAGTTCGCGTTTGTCACACCCTGCTACCTCGGTTGGCAGCGAGACGTGACGAGTGCGGAAGCGTAACCATAATCATAATGAACGACCACTATATGGACGTTTTCAAAAATACATCGATATGACTTTAAAAGGTAGAAATGTTTTACATAACCCGTAAATGATAAAGAGTAGTTCGCAAGGTACAGAGATTTAAATACATAATTAAATTATCCAAAATAATGCAAATAAATCTCCGACGGTTTGAAAAAGAATGCGACTCCTTAAGTGCGGAAGCTTGAAAGTAGTTACTTCTGAAGGCATACTTGCCTTAATTTCCTGAAAATACACGCTAAAATACGTCAACAAAATTGTTGGTGAGCTCATAGGTTTACACGTAAATCTGACTTGTATGGACAACAATAATAGAGTTTGAATTTATAAAATCATAAATTCCATGTTATGTATTACATATAAACCATCATGCAACCGAAGCTTAAATAAAAATGAGTTTGCCCTGCGCAGTATTCCCATACGTAATACCGTGTGTTAAATATATATGCACTCGCTGTTAGCCGAACCGAACTAACCCGAATGGGGGACATGACTCCCGATAGATCTATCCACAATATATTCGCACTTACAAATAAATGCAATTAACGGTTCATGATATAAGGGCGGATGGAACCACATGTGTAATACATAATAGAAATGAAGATATTTTCGTGTCCATATAAAAACGAAGCATGCATTTCATCCCCAAAACATAACAGTGTGAAAATAGGGGCTATGAGAACTCACCGAACTTGTGATGACAAAACTATGCGCAAAAATGCAAATGTGCGTTGTTTGATGGGTGATGAAACCGGAGGTGTTTAACCGAGTCCTAAATGATAATAAGGACTTAATATTACTAATATATGATAATATGTATATTTATAGATTTTTATGTCTTAAATCACCCAACATTACAAGTTTATAAATAAAATGCGCTTAAAACGTCAAGTTTATATATATATAATTTTCCAGATTTTTCGGAGGTTTTTCGGCCTACTTTGAGGCTGTTTTTGACCAAGCTCCAAAATGTTTTAGACTTTGGTTTTCTAGGACATTCAACTACTACATACAAAGGATTTTTAGAATCAATAACGGCCATTTTTCGAGTTGTTTAGGTTAGTGAAAAAGCTCGTTAAAAACGCTATGTTGGCCATTTTTGAGCTGTCAAACTTTCGGTTTCCCAAATAATTTCTGGAGGTCTTAAACTTCAAAATAAATCATGACAATTTGCAGATCTATAGTTAAGACATAGATCTAACTTTTGAGACAAGAATCAACTCATTTCGTTGAGTTATGAATTAGTTATGATTTTTCAAAGTCGATATAAATTTTCTGCCGAAAATCCGTAGTTTATAAACTTACAACAACTTATGATTCTTGTTGTTTATTCAAAGACTACTTGTATAAAAGTCATAATAGTTATAAAAACACATATATATCACATGTTTTCATAATATTAACACTTTTATAATGTGTTCACATATTCATAAACACATTTAAAGAAACAACTTAAAAATAAAAACTAGAAACTTATAAACTTGAGTTTTTATGAAACTTGTTGTTGTAGGTGATTATATATATTATGCAAGACTTATATAAAAATAAATATAAGATGTAATAGGTTAGTATTTACTTACTTTGATGATCTTAGAGGAATGAAAATGAGTAGAAGGTTGGATCTTCAAAAGTTTCACCAAGAACACTTCAAAAATATGAAGAACACTTGAAAGAACACTTTGTGTGTTCTTGAGGGCTTGTAGCCGGTTTTCAAGAGGGAGAGAAAGGAGAGATTTTGCTTTGCAAGGTGTGAGAAATGAAGTGAATTTGAACCTCTATTTATAGATGAATAAAGGTGGTGAAATGATGATAAAAGTTGTAAAATCTTGGATGAAAGGAAAGAGGAGGATTTGATGTAGAAAGGTTGAGTAAAAAAATGAGTTCTTTTGGTCCTTGTGGTCCTTTACATGGCCGGCCTATATATGTATTTGTGGTGTATTTTTCTTTTTCTTTTTTTTTTTGTATAAAAGTATTTAGAAATGTATTCTTGTATTTCCCTTTTCTTGTAAATTCATAAATACTTTTGGATGCATTGTTTTAATTAATTGTTTTAGTCTTGCATAATTAAGGTTATGTAATTGTATTAGTGTATGATTAGTGTCACTAATCATGATTTAATTATGTACTTAGTTGAATTAATCCTTCATGTCGTAAATTGATCGGATTAATTGATTTCCCGATTCATCGCACCGATGAATTTGATTCTAATTGAGTTGAATTTTCTAATAAGCCTTGTTAATCACTTGATTAATTTCTAATGACCACTGATTAGGCTATAATTGACTATTAAATGTAGATTAGGGCTTTGTTGCTAACCTGGTTTAGTGCCGGATGTTACAGCGTTGATGGCAGCAGGAAAAGCTGGATGCAGCAATGACAAGGATCATGATGAATCTAAGTCAGAAAAATCAGACAGTTCAGAAACACCAGAGGTAAATTCTAACTCTGACTCTGAAATTGATGATTCCTGTTTGCTTGAAGAAAAATTAACACAGATGGCCTTTATGCTTAAGAAATTTGAAAAATCATTAAAGGCTTAAAAGAAACATGGTCACTCTTTGGAAAACAAGTAACGTAATGAACATAATTTAGTATTAGATTTTTCCAAAGATAAAGCATTGACATTACGAGCAGTTTCAGATTTGCAAGACAAAGAAAAAGAACTTCAAAGCAAAATCCAAGAACTTAATAACAATATATCTGACCTACAAGAAAAAATAAGTTTGGCAGAATTAGAGGCTTCAAATTTTTCTGTAAAATATCATGCCATTTTTGAAGAAAGAACTAAGCTTTATGAGAAAATAAAGAAAATGGAAGATGAATTTATCAAAAGAGGTCAAACAGATCAAACTATCTATTTAAGTCAACCAAAAGACACAGAGTTTTACAATTCTAAATCTGGTATTGGTTGGGAAAATCCTAAATATCTGACAAAGGCTATCTCAAATTCACCGACTTTATATGATGTAAGATATATGAATCTAGGATTAAAAATGACTTTTATGAAAGCATCAAATGAGGTAGAATCTAGTGAAGAATCAAAAAGATTTAGATCAGATAAAATGCAAAATTCTGTTGACTATAACAGAATAAATGAATCAAGTAATAATAATGACATCAAATAGGAGTATATTCAGACTTATTCTGAAAAGGATTTATCTGAATCTACTACTCAATCTCAAATTATATTTACCATTTTCAATTCTTGAAAAGATAAACTCTGATCTTGAATTGAAAATCAAAAACTTTGAGACAGAAAATCAATCTCTTAAGGCTGAACTCAAAATTCTAGTACAAAAGTTACAAAAACAGCCTGAAAACAAAAAGTTATCCGATCCATTATCTTCAACTTCTGTAGATTCTATCAACTCTGAAACAGAATTTGATCTGTATATGAACTCTGATTTCAATTCCTTAGAAGAGATGTTTGTTAAAATTGATGACTTTGTAAAACCTTTATATAACAAACAAACAGATGATCATAAAAAACCTGTTAAAATTCTGCAAAGAATTTCTACCGATTCAATGAAATCATCTGAAAATTCATCAAGTTTACAACAAAAGACAGAGAAAACAAAAGTTATGTTTGATACTCCTAAATTTGAAAAAGGTGAATCATCTTCTACAAAGGACTCAATTGCACTCAAAGTTCAAACTTCAAAAGGTAAGAAACATTACAAAAGAAACAAGTTTCTAAGATCACTAATTCTCATGTTTCTTCTATGTAAGATTATATTGTGAACGGTTTTCGCAAGCAAGTTTGGAGAAAGAAGCAGAAAGAACAGAAAAACAAGAAAATAAAACAAGAGTGGCGAGTTAAAAAAATATTGTTACCGATAGAAATAGCAAATTTGAAAATTCTGTCTGTAATAATGAATTTGTGGATAAATCTTGTACCAAATTTTCTCGAACTGATTTAATTGCTTTGAATTCTGGTTCATGTAAATCTTTACTTGTAAAATCTGATAAGCTTGTATGGCAACCTAAGAAAAAGGACATATCTTTCAAACAGAAATAGGTTCCACAGCAAAATCTTTCAAAAATAGTTCCGACGCGAATTGTACAAAAGTGGATACCAAAAAGAACTGTTAAAAAGTGGGTACCTAAATCATCATCAATTGTTAAAATGAAAGACATATCTGATGAGAAAAAGCATCATCAACTGCATGATTTACCAAAATCAAAAGGACCCGACTATAAATGGGTACCTCATCTGCTATTTCTTCTTATAGGTAAATCATGTATGGTATCTTGACTCCGGATGCTCGAAGCACATGACCGGACAAAGAGAAACACTCACTAACTTTGTAGAAAATTTATGTGGGACGGTCTGATTTGGGAAAGATCAGTTTTGTCCGATCAAAGGTTACGGGAGTCTTGCATACGATAAAATTACCATTCAGAAGGTATTCTACGTTGATGGTCTTAGTCATAACTTGTTTAGCATTGGACAACTTTGCGATAAAGGATTGGAAGTCAACTTCAAAGCTAATCGGTGCAACATTCGATCAGGAGAAGGTAAAGAAATCCTGGCAGGAAACAGGAAAACCAACTTGTACTCTATTGACTTAGCCTCCATTAATCTGAAAAAGGATGTCTGCTTACTATCAAAAGCTACATCTAAAACAGCTTGGCTATGACATCGTCGTCTTTCACATATGAACTTTAATGAATTAACCAACCTAGCAAAAGGCGGGTTAGTTAAAAGGGCTACCAACTCTCAAATTTCAAAAGGAGCAGTTGTGTGCCGCATGTGAAAAAGGAAAGATGACTAGAGCTTCACACAAATCCAAATCCGAACACTCTTCAACGAGAGCACTGGAACTGCTACATATGGATCTGTGTGGACCAATGAGAGTACAAAGTATTAACAAGAAAAGATATGTATTGGTGATAGTTGACGACTACTCACGATACACATGGGTTTTCTTCCTGAGGTTCAAATCAGATGCTACCGAAATCATTATAGACTTCATCCGGAAAATTCAAGTGAAGTTGCAACTTTCAGTTTAGTCAATCAGATCAAATAACAGCACAGAATTCAAGAACAAATCTCTTGAATCATTTTTGAATTCTGTAGGAATCACACATCAATTTTCAGCTGCTAGAACTCCACAACAGAATGGTGTCGTTGAATGAAGAAATCAGACACTAGTGGAATCAGCAAGAAAGATGCTAGCGTATTCCAGACTTCTGTTATTCTTATGGGCTGAAGCTGTTGCAACAGCTTGTTTCACACAGAATCGTTCAATCAGTATGGTATCTTGACTCCGGATGCTCGAAGCACATGACCGGAGAAAGCGAAACACTCACTAACTTTGTAGAAAAGTTCTGTGGGACGGTCAGATTTGGGAATGATCAGTTTTGTCCGATCAAAGGTTACGGGAGTCTTGCATACGATAAAATTACCATTCAGAAGGTATTCTACGTTGATGGTCTCAGTCATAACTTGTTTAGCATTGGACAACTTTGCGATAAAGGATTGGAAGTCAACTTTAAAGCTAATCGGTGTAGCATTCGATCAGGAGAAGGTAAAGAAATCCTGGCAGGAAACAGGAAAACCAACTTGTACTCTATTGACCTAGCCTCCATTAATCTGAAAAAGGATGTATGCTTACTGTCAAAAGCTACATCTAAAACAGCTTGGCTATGACATCGTCGTCTTTCACATCTGAACTTTAATGAATTAACCAACCTAGCAAAAGGCGGGTTAGTTAAAGGGCTACCAACTCTCAAATTTCAAAAGGAGCAGTTGTGTGCCGCATGTGAAAAAGGAAAGATGACTAGAGCTTCACACAAATCCAAATCCGAACACTCTTCAACGAGAGCACTGGAACTGCTACATATGGATCTGTGTGGACCAATGAGAGTACAAAGTATTAACAAGAAAAGATATGTATTGGTGATAGTTGACGACTGCTCACGATACACATGGGTTTTCTTCCTGAGGTTCAAATCAGATGCTACCGAAATCATTATAGACTTCATCCGGAAAATTCAAGTGAAGTTGCAACTTTCAGTTCAGTCAATCAGATCAAATAACGGCACAGAATTCAAGAACAAATCTCTTGAATCATTTTTGAATTCTGTAGGAATCACACATCAATTTTCAGCTGCTAGAACTCCACAACAGAATGGTGTCGTTGAATGAAGAAATCAGACACTAGTGGAATCAGCAAGAAAGATGCTGGCGTATTCCAAACTTCCGTTATTCTTATGGGCTGAAGCTGTTGCAACAGCTTGTTTCACACAGAATCGTTCAATCATCAATAAACGATTCGGGAAGACTCCTTATGAACTAATAAATAAACGAATACCTAATATTAAAATTTTCCATGTCTTTGGATGCAGATGCTTCATACTAAATGAAAAAGACAACCTTGGAAAATTTTAATCAAAAAGCTGATGAAGGTATTTTCATAGGATATTCGAAGGAGTCAATCGCTTTCCGTGTCTACAACAAGCGGACCAAGACAGTCAATGAAAGCGTCAACGTTAAATTTGATGAAGGAGTGGTGATGGCTTCTGAACATACCAGTTCAAGACCCGAACATAACAAGGCGACTTCAAAGGAGTCAACTGAAAAGAGTGCAGAACATACAAATTTAAATAAACTCTTTGAGAATTTCTATGAAGACTACTTTGAAAAGCCCAAAACAAATGTTTTAAATTTGGTGCCTGACAGGATTATTGAAGATCCCGTCGTAGTCTCGGATCATTCTCATCAACAAGTATCAGAAGAAACTGGAGAAGCTTCGACAACAGATGTGCACTTGCCAACTGAGAGTGTACAACCTATTCAACCTCCAGAATCTTCTGAAACCCACTTAACATCTGAACATTCAGAAACTCCTAACTCAGATACCTTACCATCTACATCAGAAGCCATCCCCCGACTTCACTATTTAGACCTAAATCCCAATCAAGACCACATTCAACCGTATCCACATACTTTCAAGTGGACTAGAAATCACCCAACAGAAAATATCATTGGTGATCCTTCTGCTTCAGTCCAAACCAGAAGAGTCACAATAAACGAGTGCCTATTTTCCAATTTTCTCAGCAAAATAGAGCCCAATAATGTGAAAGAAGCTCTTCTAGACGCTGATTGGATTGTCGCAATGCAAGAAGAACTGAATCAGTTCGAACGGTTGTAGGTCTGGAGACTTGTAGAGCGACCTAAAGATAAATCTATCATTGGCACGAAGTGGATCTTTAAGAACAAGAAGGATGCACATGGGGTCATCATTCGTAACAAAGCACAACTCGTTGCCAAAGGATACAGTCAACAAGAAGGGATCGACTATGATGAGACAATTTGCACCTGTTGCAAGAATAGAAGCGATTAGGATGTTTCTAGCATTTGCTGCTCATAAAATTTTTAATGTTTATCAAATGGATGTTAAAACTGCATTTTTAAACGGGGAATTAACTGATGAAGTATATACATATCAGCCCGAAGGCTTTACTGATCCTTCGAAACCTGATCATGTATATATTTTAGATAAGTCACTGTACGGCCTTAAACAAGCACCACGTGCTAGGTATGATGCACTTTCAACATATCTATTGAAATGTGGATTCAACAAAGGTGCATTTGACACAACCCTGTTTATAAAATGTCTGGGGCCAGATATTATAGTAATACAAATATATGTAGACTATATAATATTTAGGTCTACAATCCTGAATTTTGTAAGAAATTCGCTTACTTAATGTCCCAAAAATTCGAAATGAGCATGATGGGAGAAATAATTTTTTTCTTAGGTTTACAAGTTAAACAATTAACTGATGGTATATTTATAAATCAGTCAAAATATATACAAGACATGTTAAAGAAATTTAACATGGTTAACAGTACTCCTATGAAAACTCCCATGGCTCCGGATTCAAAGTCCAAACTCGATGAGGACATTTCAGGGAAACCTGTAGATGTAACTCATTATCGAGGAATAATTGGGTCATTAATGTATTTAACTGCTAGTAGACCGGATATTATGTTAGCTACATGTGTGTGTGCTAGATATCATGCGAATCTAAAAGAATCACATTTAACTGCTGCTAAAAGAATTTTAAGATATCTGAAGGAAACACCAAACCTTGGTTTGTGGTATCCCAGAGAATCTTCATTCAATTTAGCTGCTTTTTCTGACGCTGATCACGCAGGTTGATAAGATGGACAAAAAAAGTACGTCAGGTGCATTTCAATTCTTAGGTGACAAACCCGTCTGCTGGTCATCCAAGAAACAACACTGTGTTTCATTGTCTACAGCTGAAGCAGAATATGTTGCTGTTTCATCATGCTGTTCTCAGGTGTTGTGGTTGAAGAGCCAACTGCGAGATTACGGGTTTACACCACAGAAGATACCTATCTACAGTGATTCTCAGAGCGCAATTGCTATTGCATCAAATCCTGTGCAACAGTCAAAAACAAAACACATCGACATTCGGTATCACTTTATTAAGGATCACGTTGAAAATGGGAATATAGAATTATACTTTGTTCCTACTGAATATCAACTAGCTGATTTGTTTACCAAAACATTAGATGAAAAAAAGTTTAATTTTTTGGTATACAAATTGGGTATGTTGAATCGTTAGATTTAATAATTCAGTAGTTTCAATTTATAATTTTAAATTTACATTTTTTATTGATTCTAATCTAATGTTAAATTCATGAATTTTAAAAGTTCAAATTTTTCAGAATTCAACTAATCTGAATAGTCATGTGCAGGGGGAGCAGAAAATAAGTTTTATCTGATTTTGAGAAAATCTGATAAAATTTTTCTGATATTTTGTAGGGGAGCTGATTTGCAAATTAATATATACATCTGAGGGGGAGCAACATTCTAAAATTCAAGGGGGAGCATTTTATATTTTTAAATTTTTTTAGTTTTTAATTTTAGTTAAAAAAATTTTTGAGTGTGTTTTCAAATTTTTTTTGTTTAATTTGTTTTATTTTTTTAGTTGTAAATTTTTTTTTTTGAAAGGATATTGGATTTTGAATAAATGGGTTTATATTTGGTGAATGTGGGCTAGCTAATGTCAAAGTTAAAATTCAAATATGGGCCGGGTAACGGGTAATTTCAAAATTTTGAAATTCAACTATAAAGTTGAATTTTGAATTTCAAATTAAACTTTTCTGAAAACCCTTCTATTCACCGTCTTCTTCGAAACTTTTCTTCCCCATTAAGAAACTTCAGATACCCGAATATCTTCGATTATTTTAGGCTACAAAGCAACAAATTGTGAGTTTATTTTTAGTTTTTTGATGTTGTTTTTCAGTTTTAGTCATTTGATTTTCAGGTTTATATGTATAATTGTTGAAAATCAGTGTTCGTATAAAGTGTAATAGGGTGTTCATGGTATTTCAAATTTTGTGTTTGATACACTGAAATTAATTGTGTGGTGATTTGCGGTTTATGAATCTGAACATGAATCTCAAACTTCATGGTTCAATTCAACTTACACAAACAGAAATTTGAAATCTTATTTCAAAAAGCTTCGAGTTCATACTTTTCTGAAATTTGGATTTTTAACAACCATATAGTTGTTTTGAATCGAAGTTCAGTAAAACAAAGTTGTTTGAATTTAATTTTCGAGTAGGGGACAAGTTTTAAATCACTGCAAAAGTCCTTGGAACTAAAATGTTGAAATTCAGTTCAAAGACTTGGAAAATAAATTCAAACAATATTTTCTTGATTGAAAGTATAATCGAGAAGAGTTTCAGTGTCAATCGAGTTGATTGTTTCATCATTCGAGAAATGTTATGTTTGATTCGAGTTGATCACTTTGTCAATCGAGTTGAACATAAGATTTGATCGAGTTGGACTTAAGAATTGATCGAGTTTGTCTTAAGCTTTAATCGAGTTGGACTATATACTCATTCGAGTCCTTTCATGACTCATTCGAGTTGGACTTAACATAAACTCGAGTCATTTCATGTTTCATACGAGTTTAAGTCTTCTTTCATTCGAGTCTAGTTGTATTTCATTTGAGTTAACTCATGGTTAATTCGAGTTGGTCTTATTCTTCATTCGAGATTCTTCAAGGCTTAATCGAGAAATGTTACACTTCCTTCGAGTTGAATGTAAGCTTAATCGAGTATCATCAAATGTCATTCGAGTTTCTGCATAGATACATTCGAGAATCGTTCAATTTCATTCGAGTTTGTTCACAGGCTTATTCGAGTTTGTTCAAGTGTCAGTCGAGATGTATAAAGAGTCATTCGAGTTTTTGTTCAAATTTTTTTCTAAGTGTTGAGATTTTAATTTTTCAGAAAAATATAACATTTTTTTTCAAGAAATTGTGTATATTTGTGATTTTCTAACATTAGTCTCTAAAAGATTGACTTTGGAATCCTGTCAATAATATTTTCATATTATTGTCTGGAATACTGATGCTTTAAACAGAAAACCACAAATTTTTAAATTTCTGAAAAAATGTTCTATTTTTCTACTTTGAATAATTTCATTTGTTTACCTACTTTGTCTAACATGTTTGTTATATTTCACAGGTTACAAATGGCATCTCCAAGTCAATCCCATCATTCAAATTCTTCTGACTCCCATGCATCATCAAACCATACCCTTGTTTCCAAACCCGTCCGTTCCGCTTCTGTTACAAGGCCTTCACCATCTACCTTTATCCCCGACAATCAACTTGTTAAACCCAAATATTGCCTTCCATTCAAAGACAATAACCACCTCCTTGATACAAAAGTGATTAAAGTCAGTCACCCAATCATCGTTGATATTCTCAAAGGACATCCTTTGGGATATCTTCTCCAATATAAACCTTCCATTCCACAAGTGTACCTTCAACAATTCTGGCATACAGTAAAGTTTGTTCCAGCAGATGGTAATCACCACTTCAAGGGTACCATCGATCAGTTCAAATCTAGGATCACTTTGGCCAGACTTCGACACAACTTGTTCCTACCCAGATTGATTGATACAATTAACTTTCCAGAGTTAGCTGACTTTGAAGATTTCGTGTCAGATGAAGAATTGGTTAATGACCTGATTTGCCTGGGATACTCAAAGCCCTTACTTAAAAGTTCAAAATTCCATCGAAATGGGCTAAACGGAGAATGGTACACGCTGTTTGGGATAATCAATAGGTGTATGACATCAAAGCATACTGGCATAGATAGATGCAGTATCCATTGTCTAAGAATCTTTCACGACATTGATTTCAATAAACATTACGATTATGCACAGTGCATTTGGGAAGACTTGTATGAAATAGTACTTGCCAAGACTACCAACAGATCGAGGAAGTTTGTACCGCTACAAAGGTTCATTCAGATTTAATCTGAGGGATTCTACGGGCAAATGAGAATATACCGAAAAGATCAAATTCTCAAAGATGCCCAGATTACGTCATGATGAGCCTACATGAAGTTCCGGATTCTCCAAATGCCAACATAATGCCAATACCAGAAGCACTGTTAAGGTATGCATATCAATCAAGTGAGAATGTGAGGTTGTACCGCATAGACCATGCTCCCATAGAGACCCAGGAACCGGGTTCTCTAAACCAAGGAGTTCTAGGACGAGAGGAACTTCAGCAAGGGGATGAAGTTCAGGGAAGCCTTTTAGTGTCTGAGGGAGAAGCGGGTGCAGTAAGGGGAGGTGAGAGAATAGAAAGTAGTTCCGATTCTGAACGTAATTTATCAAACATAAATGAGGGAGCGGAGGAAGGTGATGATGATGATGATGATGGTGGTGGACATGATCATGATGAGGAAAGAGTAGTTTTGATCGATATTGTTAGTATAGCTCAAGCGAGTGTGAGGGTTGTTCTAAACCTGGAAGCCGGGATATTACCACAACTGCTGTTAGCTCCCAACAGGGAGTTAGCATTGAAGAAGTCAGTATCCCACTGACGATTGCACAACCCACCATCCACTCAGTCTCCTCTCAATAGGAGTCTGTTTCACTTGAGCACCGGGACCAAGCACATCAGCTATCCGATAATCCTTTGGATTTGATGGATATTGAATTCAGTACACATCTGCCCGAGTATACAACTTCATTTCAAGCACCGTGTCTAGAACCAATACACGATAGGACACTTGAGTCTACTTCATTTGTTGAAGTAAGCGCAGCTGAACTTGGTGTTCCTACCGGAACATCCTCAGTCACGGAAGCATTTGTTTCTCCGTCACTTGAAGAGGGTGGAAGTCCAGTCAGAGCTACCACTATTCCAACTCTGAGCACTGGCCACACAGAGGTTCTTTTCACAAGTTCCACTGTTGTGTCAACTAGAAGTCTGAGTGACCCAGTCGTTAATCTTTCCCCATTCGTCACTGAAACATCTCTGAGTCAAGCGTTAAATGCTGCTGTTGCAGGGGTAAACAGTCATGTTTCTGCTCAGCTATCTAAAGTTATGGCTCAAATGAATAACATTCACAAGTTTTTGAAAGGAAAGTCCGTAGCCGAGGAGTCAGTGAAGCAACCTGATCCGAATCAAGCCATTGAAGAACCGAGGGACTTAGTGTGTGAGAAATTTGATGAAATGAGAGAAAGGATGATAGGGTTAGAGAGCACGATGATCACTGCGCTAGGAAATTTATTAGAAAAGGTGGCGGTAGTTGAACAGTTTTTAAGGCTCAAGCTTCTGCGCCAAAACGCAAACATGATGAGCATGACGATGACTCCGATGATGCTCCTCATGAGGGGGAGAAGAGGAGGAAGCTTGATGAGCCTACAACGAGTTTATTGATGATAACCTATCCAGAGAAGGAGGCTGAAGTTAAAGAAAAAGAAGAGGCAAGAAGCTCAAAAGAACCTACTGATGTTCAAAAAGGAAAGGAATTGATTCTTTATGAAGATGTTCCTAGTCCATTGAACATTCAGTCAGAGTTATATAATTTTGATGAATATGAAGAGTCTGAAGAAGAGGAACAAGAAAAGGCTTTAATGATTGAAGATATTGTTGAGATTGAAGAATCAGAAGATGATGATGTGATAGAGCTAACAGATGTTGCAGTTAGACTTAGCAGTTTGAACAGGATTTTTAGTGCTAACAGCTTCAGAATTAACACTACCATTTCCAACTTTATGCCTAGCAGTTTCAACATTTGTATCAACAATTTGATCTGAGTTTTTGTCTTTAACACACCATATCTGTCTAATAGTTGATTTGGATTTTGCTAAAACTTGTTTTTGGTGTGTAGGCTGTCTTTTGTTGACTTTTAAGAACCTGTGATCAACCATCTTCTTTGGAACTGGTGCAACAGGTGGTTTGGCCTTTGAAATCTTTGTGGTTTGAACAAATGCCTGTTTCTGAACCATAGTCTGTTTTGCAACAGATGGTTTATAAAAACAATATCTTGCCACATGGTTTTTCCTGCCACAATGGAAACATCTTTTGACTGTTTTGATTGGAGAACCAGTTTTGTTGGACCATAACTGGTTCTTGTTCCTTTGATTTCCCCTTACCTGTTGTTGTTTGGGAAATTTTGAACACCATGCTTTTAGCATGTGCAGATTGGAATAGTCTTACATATTTTATTACATTTTGAGGAAGATGCAATGTTACAGTTAGAAGGTACAGTAACATATGGAGCAGCATTGCATACACTCATCTTCTCTTTTCCTTTCTTACTGGGGGTAGGGGTTTCTATAGGTTCACCCATTGTTTTGGGTTCTTTCTCAACTTCTTTGCACTCACAACCTTCATTTGGAATCAGTTCTTCTTTTGATTCAGGACTGTTTTCAAGGATAGGATCTACAGTGGTCATTGACTCATCTAATGGTTCATTAACAAGCCTATTAGCAACTTCACTCATGGGATGAATGTATTTGTTGTTGTATGGGGGTGGAGTGGCTCTGTATCCTATACACTCTTTGGGATTGAGCTGAGATTTTACCGTATCTTTAAATTGAACTTCCATTAGGTGTTCCAGCTTTTGATTTGCCAATTTGAAGTTTCCTAAATCTATATTGACAGATTCTATTTTCTTGTTAGCTTCTAACACCTTCTGTTCAGCCTCATCTAATTTCTTATTTTGGGACTCTATTTTCTTATTCAGTTCCTTTTTCTCCCACTCATGATATGTTCTATCATGTCCCATTTGAATCTCATCATCTTTATAGTCATTGATCTGTTTTTCAAGATCTTCTATGGCCTGCATGTACTCATATCTCCTTTCTTCCATCTTAGCTAGAGTTTTGCACATGCTCTCATTATGATCTCTGTACCTTTTAACCATATCATTGCATGTTTGAGAGCAGAGTTTAGCATTTACCTCAGATGGTAGTTCAGGGGAAGTGACATTAGATGTTTCTGCCATGAGAGCTTGATTTTGAAACTCTTCTTCTGTCTGATCACTCCAATCAAACACATTGTCTTCTTGAGAAACAAGTGCTTGAGATGATGAAGCTTGATTAGTCTGCTGAGGTCTTGGTGGCTGTTGACCTTGGGATCTGCATTCTCTGGCAAAATGTCCAAGCTTGTGACATTTAAAACATTCAACTTTGGATTTATCAAATGCTGGTTTGCCTTCTGGTCTAGCTTGAAAGTTTGGTCTGCCAGTTCTTTTCAGAAATCTTTTAGCCCTCATAGTCAACATAGCATGCAGCCATTTCAAGTCCATCTCTTCTAGATCATCTGGATGGATTTGTTCTAAATCTTCAGCATTTAGAGCAAATAGTCCATCACTGGCAACAAAAGCTTCATAATGACCTTCAGTAGGGTTACCATCAGCACCTGAAAAGGAATCACAACAGTTAGATTTATCAGTTAATGCTGATGACAGCAGAGCCGTGTTATGATTGTATGAAAAGGATTTCTTTTTGTTTTCAATCTTATTTTCAAACACTCTTAGGCTGTTGTAAAGATCATCCAACTCTATTTCATAAAGAGTTTCTTTTGTTCTCCATTGGGCAGCATAGACTGTCCACTCTTCACTAAGTGATCTAAGAAATTTTCTGTTTACTTCGTTTTGATCCAAGCTGACTTTGGCACTCTCCAATTCACCTATCAGTTTATTAAACCTGTCAAAGATTTGAGTAATGTTTTCATTCTTGCCACCAGAAAAGTTTTCATACTACTGTTTCAGAAGATCTTTTTGATTTCTTTTGGTGCTAGCATTGCCAGCAAATCTTTTTTCTAAAGCACTCCAAAGAGAATGAGCAGTATATAACTTTTTAAACTAGTGTTGATAAACATTAGGAATGGCTATCTGTAAAAGTGTAAGAGCTTTCACTTCATTCATTCTAGCCTTTCTTTCAAGTTCAGTCTTTGGAGGTGTTTTTATGGGCTTGCCCTCAGCATCAAGTTCAGGATTAACTACAGGAGGAAATTCAATAGCTTCCCATATGGCATAATCAATAAATTGAATGTGCTGTTGAATCCTGAGTTTCCACATCTCGTACTCAGTGGGTTTGAGCATAGGCACTTTGAGTCCTTGCCCAGATCCACTACTGCTATTATCAAATTCCATTGCAGAAAATTTAAAATTTTAAGAGATGACTTTGAAAACAAAGAAAAACCTTTGGCTCTGATACCACTTGTCAGGATCAAAATTACTACCTAAGATTAACTGGTTTGAATCAATCAGAGTATAAACCAATAACCTTGTATTGAATCAAAGTCCAATTAAGAAGTTTGTGGAATAACAGTTAACTGTTTTAAGAAAAGCTTTCAAAACAAATAACACATAAATATAATAAAATCAAATCTTTTGCATTGCCAAACTCAGTGATTACAATCACCTCTAATCTTTTTGATTAGACGAAGAACACAGATTGTTCTTAGGCTTTTTACAACCTTAGAGGCTTATGAAAACTTAATCACAAAGCAATTACCACTTAATCAAAACTTGTACGTGCAGAGATACAACAGAAAAACCTATTCTATCTATATATAACGCCTTCTAATTTGTTTCCTTGAGGGACTCTGATTTCTCTGGTAGTAGATATGCTTGAATCTTCAAATATAAATCTTTACCTGATTTTCAGCACTTTCTGATTATTGAAATGTTGAGCAGCTTGAAGTCTATCTGTTGAGCAGCTTGAACTTTTGAACTGGCAGCTCGAACTTACTCAACTAACAGCTTGAACTTTGTAATTACACAGAAAATCTACTAACAATTTGAGAAATCTAACTAACAGCTTGACATACTTAGAATATTTCCCAACAAAACTCATGTGTTAATCGAGTTGAATGCTTTATTGATCGAGTTGCAAGCAGTTGAATTCGAGTTGAATAAACAGTATAATCGAGTTGAATAACTGTTGCAATCGAGTTGAATAACTCTTGCAATCGCGTTGAACTTCATTTCAATCGAGTTGCAGTTCATTTCAATCGAGTTGAATAGAAGTTTCAATCAAGTTGTATTATATTTCAATCGAGTTGCACTCTATTTCAATCGAGTTGAATAGAAGATTCAATCGAGTTGAACGTTATTCCATTCGAGTTGGAAGGAAGTTTTATTCGAGTTTTATAAAACAACTGTCAAGTGTAATTAAGTTTGATTTGAGTTTAATCAATCATACTTCACACTGACTCGAGTTCCTTCTCATTTCATTCGAGTTTTATAGAAGCATCATTCGAGTTTTATATTCTTTGCATTCGAGTTGCATTAATCTGTTGATTACTTTCTTCTAGATTCGAGTTTCTGTCTTTACAATTCGAGTTGATTCCATTCATTGTTCGAGTTTTATCATTCTTTGATTGAATTTGATCCCATTCATTTCAAGTTTCATTCCATATTCATTCGAGTTTGATCAACTTATCATCAAGTTTGATCAATTTTTCAATTTCAATCAATTTTCATTTAAAAGATCTTGGAAGATTCCTGTTAATCAGTCAAAATGTACAAAGACGCACTAGCCATGGGGTCGGAAACAAAACCTCCACTTCTATACAGAGGTAAATACGTACAATGGAGGGAGGGATTCCTTGAATTCATCAGTTTCCATGACCTGTCTGATGAAATGCTGAAATCCCTTAATGACGGACCAACTGTTTTTCTTGAGACCTTACCTGTTGTACCCACGGGCAATCCTGCTATCCCGGAAAGAACAGTAGAGGTAACAAACCTCACTGAAGCACAAAAACGCAGAAAACTGGGTGATAAGACTGCTAGAAAGCTCATGTTGATTTCTATTCCCAATGATATATATACCTGTCTAACCAATACAAAAAACAGCCAAATCCACCTGTGATGAGGTCGGTGAATTGATGAGGGTTCAGACAAGAGAAGGGGAAATGCTGGAGAGTACGTACCTGAGGTTTGTTAATCTGGTTAGTAAAATGAAGAGTAATGGTGTGACAAAGTCAAATTTAGACATAAATGTCAAATTCCTGAAAGTACTAAATCCGGAGTGGGATAAGTACACTATGATAATTTAGCAAACTAAAGAGATTGACGACATGGACTTTCATGTGGTATTTGAAAACCTTAACAACTACCCAGAAGTTGTTTTAAGGAAGATGTCAGGAAAGAAGAAGGCTGAAAAGGAAACCGTTGATCCTTTAGCTCCGTTGGCAGACAAGAAATATAAATACAAGCTGAACAAGGAAAAATGGGTTGTAGTGAGCAGTAGTTCATCAGAGTCAGACTCATCGGATTCCTCAACTAATTCTGAGATTGAAGAAATGAAGAAACAAATGGCCTTGCTGACGAAGGCATTTCAGAAGAAGTTCTACTGCAAACCGACCAACAATAAGATGAGGTACAAGACAGACTCACAGAAGTATGAGAAGAAGGACAAATATTATAAATCATGAGAGAGCAGTGGCAAGAAAGCAGACAAATATGTAAAATCTGATAAGCCTGCCAAGAAGGATTCTGAGCAAAAATGCTATAACTGTGGCAAGCCAGACCATTTTGCTAGAGAATGCAGATTGCCTGTAGTTATGAATTCAGAATACTACACTCGCAAGGCACTGCTGGCAAAGGAAAAAGAGGCCGGTAAGACTTTGATGGCTTAAGATGATCACTAGCTCCAATTATCTGAAGATGAAGATATTTTAGATGAAGATGCACACATCTGTCTGAAATCTGAAGTTTTTAATGATTCTGAACTTAGTGAGTCTGCAGTGATAGCTAAAGATGAAGTTTGGGTGGGTTTGACGGATTAGGAGACTGAAGAGAAAAAGGAGTCTGATGATGATAAGGAACTGACTAAAGAGATAACACTGATGGCAACAGGAGATGCTGGATGCAACAAGGAAAAAGAAGATGATCAATCAGATTCAGATGCCTCAAACAGTTCAGAGACACCAGAGGTACAATCTAATTCAGTTTTTGATGATGATAACTCCTCTATGCTTGAACAAAAATTGACTCAAATGGCTTATTTGTTAAGGAAATTTGAAAAATATTTAAAAGCCGAAAAGAAAAATGTCCATTCCTTGGAAAACAAATTGAATCAAGAACATGCTTTAGTGTTAGATTTTTTTCAAGGATAAGGCATTAGCATTACGAGCTGTGTCAGATTTACAAGATAAATCCACTGAACTTCAAAGTCAAATTCAGAAACTGAATAGCAATATATCTGACCCAAAAGAAAAACTGAATTTAGCTGAATTAGAAGCATCATATCGTTCTGTGAAATATCATGCTATATTTGATGAAAGGACAAAGCTTTATGAGAAAATTATATCTTTGGAAGATGAGTTTATAAAACGAGGTCAAACATATCAAACCATATATTTGTACCAACCTAAAGATACCAAATTTTATAATTCAAAATTAGGTTTAGGTTGGACAAATCCTAAATATCTGACAAAAGAAATTTCAAATTCACCAACTATATATGATGTCAGATATATGAATTTAGGATTACAAATGGTTTTCATGAACACTTCGGATGAAGTAGAATCAGTGAAGATTTAAAAAGGTTGAGATCTGATAAAATGCAGAATACTGTCGATTATAACAGATTAAATGAAAGTTATCAAAATTCTTGCATTTCTGAGGAGTATATTCAGATTTATTCTGAAAAGGATTTATCTGAAACTACTACTCTTTCTCAAAAGCCATATATACCAAATTCAATTATTGAGAAGATAAATTCTGATCTTGAATTGAAAATCAAAACTTTTGAGTCTGAAAATCATAATCTTAAGGCTGCAAATAAATCCTTGGAATTAAAACTGCAAAATCAGCCTGAAAACAAATCTCAACCAGATCAAAAACTTTCAATTGAACCTGCTTCTATTAATTCTAAACAAGATTTTGATCTGTATATGAACTCGGATTTCAACTCATTGGAGGAGATGTTTGTTAAGATAGATAAATTTGTTAAACCGTTACATGATAAACATGCTGAAAAACCTAAAGAACATGTAAGTATTCTGAAAAGAATATCTACAGATTCTAAGGATACATCAGAAAATTCAATGGTTTTACAAATGAAAAAGGAGAAAACAAAAGGTAATTTTGTGACTCCAATATATGAAAAAGGTGAATCCTTTTCCTCAAAGGATTCTATTGCACAGAAGGTCCATACTTCCAAAGGTAAGAGAATTTTTCAGAATAAACATAATTCTAAAACAACTAATTCCCATGTTTCTATTATGTCAGATTATATTGTGAAAAGTTCTCAGAAGAAAGAATGGCACAAGAAGCAACAAGAAACGAAAAACAAGAGTGGAGAGTAAAATAAATTTTGTTACTGATAGGATTAGTCACATTGATAATTCTGTCTGTAATAAATTTACTGCTAAACGTTGTAATAAATACTTTCGACTGATTTACTTGCCTTAAATTCTACTCATTGTCATATGTTGTGTGCTAAATCTGATAAGCTTGTTTGGCTACCGAAGAAAAAGGTTCCTTCTTTTAAACAGGAAAAGGTTCCAAAGAAACGAATTTCAAACTCAGTTCCACACCGAACTGTACAAAAATGGATACATAAACATACTATTAAAAAGTAGGTTCCTAAATTAAAGACACTAGCTAATGAGAAGAATAATAAGAAACCACATGATTTACCAAAATCCGAAGTACCCAACTATAAGTGGGTACCTCACGTCTTATTTCGTCTTATAGGTAAATCATTTGTGGTACCTTGGCTCCAATTGCTCAAAGCATATGACCGGACAGAGAGAAACCCTCACAAACTTTGTTGATAAATTCTGTGGGACGGTTCCATTTGGAAATGATCAATTCTGTCCGATCAAAGGGTATGGGAGTCTTGAGTACGACAAGATTACGATTCAAAAAGTCTTCTACGTTGACGGTCTAGGACACAATCTGTTCAGTATTGGGAAACTGTGTGACAAAGGATTAGAGGTCAATTTGAAAGCAAATCGATGTAACATTAGATCTGGGGAAGGGAGGGAGATACTAAATAGAAAAATAAATTTGTACTCTATAGATCTAGCCTCTATAAATCTGAAGAAAGATGTTTGCTTATTATCCAAAGCAACATCTAAAGTATCTTGGCTATGGCATCGCCGTCTTTCACATTTGAACTTCAAAGAATTAACCAACCTTGCCAAAGGTGGGTTAGTCAAAGGGATGCCAACTCTCAGATTTTAGAAGGAGCAGTTGTGTGCACTTTGTGAAAAAGGGAAGATGGTGCGAGCTTCTCACAAGTTAAAGGTGGAACATTCTTCAACGAGAGCTTTAGAACTTCTACATATGGACTTGTTTGGGCCTACGCGAGTACAGAGCATTAACAAGAAAAGATATGTGTTGGTTATTGTTGACGATTATTCACGATACACATGGGTATTTTTTCTAAGATCCAAGTCCGATGCTACCGATCATCATTGACTTCATTCGCAAACTTCAAGTCAAGTTGCAACTTTCAGTTCAAACCATTAGATCTGATAATGGGACAGAATTAAAGAATAAGTCACTCGAGATGTTTCTAAGTTTTGTTGGAATAACTCATCAATACTCAGCAGCTCGTACCCCACAACAGAACGATGTAGTCAAACGACGAAATCGCACCCTTGTGGAATCTGCAAGGACGATGTTGGCTTATTCAAACATTCCGTTATTCCTTTGGGCTGAAACTGTAGGAATGACTTGTTTTACTCAAAATAGATCTATAATTAACAAGAGATTCAGAAAGACTCCATATGAACTGGTAAATAAACGAGTCCCTAATGTGAAATTTTTTCATGTCTTTGGATGCAGGTGCTTTATCCTAAACGACAAAGATAATTTGGGAAAGTTTAGTCAGAAAGCGGATGAAGGCATCTTCATTGGCTATTCTAAAGAGTCTGTAGCCTTCCGAGTCTACAACAAAATTACAAAGACTGTTAACGAGAGCGTCAATGTTAAATTTGATGAAGGCATTGTAATGGCTTCTGAACACACCAGTTCAGGACCCGAACTTAAACAGTCGACTTCTATGAAGTCATCTGAACAGAGTGTAGAAAATAATGATCTAAATAAACTGTTCGAGAATTTTTATGAAGACTACTTTGAAAAGACCAAACCTAATGTTTTAAATTTGGTTCTTGACACGATTACTGAAGATCCAGTCGTAGTCTCAGATCATTCTCACCAACCAATTTCAGAAGATATTGGAGAGGTTTCAACGATAGACGTACACTTACCCGTTGACAGTGTACAACCTATCCAAGCTCCAGAATCTTTTGAAACCCCCTTGACTTCTGAAAACTCAGAAACCCTGATCTTAGTTGATATCCCATCAACTTCGGAAGTAAATCCCTGAATTCTCTATCTTGACTTGAACCCTAATCAAGACAAACTTCAACCTTACCCATATACCTTTAAATGGACAAGGAATCACCTACCTGAAAACATAATAGGTGATCCTTTTGCTTCAGTTAAAACCAGAAGAGCTAGCATGAGCGGGTGCTTATTCTCAAATTTTATAAGTAAAATTGAGGCAAAGAATGTGAAAGAAGCTCTACTGGATGCTGACTGGATAGTGGCTATGCAAGAAGAGCTAAATCAATTTGAAAGGTTGAAGGTCTGGCGATTGGTGGAGCGACCAAAAGACAAATCCATCATTGACACGAAGTGGATATTCAAAAATAAGAAGGATAAACACGATGTCATCATTCGAAACAAGGCTCGCCTCGTTGCCAAAGGATATAGCCAGCAAGAGGAATTGATTACGACGAAACATTTGCTCTACTTGCTAGGATTGAAGCTATTCGGATGTTTTTAGCATTTGCTGCACACAAAAACTTCACTGTATATCTAATGGATGTGAAAACTGCATTTTTAAATGGGGAATTGACTGACAATGTATATACATATAAGCCCGAAGGGTTTACTGATCCTTCGAAGCCTAACCATGTATATATTTTGGACAAATCACTGTATGGCCTTAAACACGCACCTCGTGCTTGGTATGATGCACTTTCAAATTATCTTTTGAAACGTGGATTTAACAAAGGTGCAGTGGATACAACCCTGTTTATAAAATGTCAGGGTCCAGATATCATAGCTATACAAATATATGTAGATGATATAATATTTGGGTCTACAAATCCAGAGTTTTGCAAGAAATTTGCATTCTTAATGTCCTAAAAATTTGAAATGTGCATGACGGGAGAAATTAATTTTTTTCTTGGGTTTACAAGTAAAACAACTGACTGATGGAATTTTCATCAATCAGTCCAAATATATTAAAGACATGTTAAACAAAATTTAACATGGTTAATATACTCCTATGAAAACTCCTATGGCTCCAGATTCCAAATCAAAAGATGAGGACATATCAGGGAAACCTGTAGATGTAACTCATTATCGAGGCATAATTGGGTCATTAATGCATTTAACTGCCAGTAGTCCGGATATTATGTTTGCTACGTGTGTTTGTGCTGGATATCAGGCACATCCTAAAGAATCACATTTGGCTGCTGCCAAACATATTTTAAGATATCTAAAGGGAACACCAAACTTGGGTTTGTGGTATCCCCGGGAATCCTCATTTACATTAACTGCCTTCTCTGATGCTGATCACACAGGTGACAAAATGGATTGGAAAAGCACATCAGGAGCAGTACAATTCCTAGGTGACAAACCCGTCTGCTGGTCATCCAAGAAACAACATTGTGTATCCTTGTCAACAACAGAAGTTGAATAAGTCGCAGTATCGTCGTGCTGTTCACAAGTGTTGTGGATGAAGAGCCAACTCAGAGACTACGGGTTTACACCGCAAAAGATCTCCATTTATTGTGATTCTCAAAGTGCAATAGCTATTGCTTCAAATCCGGTGCAACATTCAAAAACCAAACAGATTGACATTCGGTATCATTTTATAAAAGATCATGTAGAAAATGGTAATATAGAATTATATTTTGTACCTACTGAATATCAATTAGCTGATTTGTTTACCAAAGCCTTAGATGAAAAAAGTTTTAATTTTTTGGTATACAGATTGGGTATGTTGAATCGTTAGATTTAAACATTCAGTAGTTACCAAATATAATTTTAAATTTACAATTTTTTATTTGATTAAATATGTTGTTAATATCATGTGCTTTTAAAGTTTAATTTTTTCAGAGTTTAACAAATTCGGCTTGTCATGTGCAGGGGGAGCAGACAGAAAGTTTATCTGATTTTTTAAAATCTGATAAAATTTTATCTGATTTTTTAGGGGGATCTGTCATTTAAAGAGATATTCATCCGAGGGGGAGCTAAGCTGCAAAAAATCAAGGGGGAGCAATTTTTTTTATCCTTTATTTTTTTAGTTGGTTAAAATTTTTTTAGTTCAAATTTTATTTTTTAGTTAGTTAAATTTTTTTTAGTTCAAAATTTTTTTGTTAGTTGTTATTTTTTTTGTTGTGTGTGTGAAATTTTTTTTTTAAATAAATGGGCTTAAAATGAAAAAGAGAGAATGGGCTTAAATGTAAAATTGATCGTGTGTCTGAATGCGTATGACTTATATGAACTTGAATATTCAATTTCAAGTCTCATTTCAAAACACACAAACATTAATTTGAATTTTTCAGTGTTAAACTTTTTTCGTGTTCTTGAAACTGAAAATTAGATTTTTTTGGATTGATAAAGGTGTTTCTGGACAAAGTTTAGTAAACAAATAATGTTTAAAATCCATTTTCTAGTAGGAATATATAATAGAATAGTAAAAATTGTCCATAAAACGATTTTTGAAAAATTTCAGTGACATTCAGGACTCTGAAAATTTTTGAAGTTGTTTTCTCGATCAACTCTTCATTCAAGAAATATTCTGTTTTGATCGAGTTGGATGAAGTTCCATTCGAGAAGCTTTTAGTTTCATTCGAGTTGGATACTTCATAATTTGAGAAACTTGTATTTGTTATTCGAGTTGGATGTTCTGAAGGACTTAGAAAAACCTTTCAAACCAGTCTCGATAACAAATATGATTCGAGTATATTCAAGTTTCATTCGAGTTGGTTCCATAAGTTGTTCGAGAAAATTTTACTAGTTATTCGAGTTGGGCTGCTTTGTAGGACTTAGAAAATTCTTCAATCCACTCTCGATAACAACATCATTCGGGAATACACCTCTTTCATTCGAGTTGGATTCACGTGTATTTCGAGAAAGGGTCAATATCATTCGAGTTGGTCAATCATCTCATTCGAGTTGATTAGTATTTCATTCGAGTTGCCTGATGATTCATTCGAGTTGTTTGGTTATTCATTCGAGAAATCCCTTATTCAATTCGAGTTTCATACTTAAGTCATACGAGTTCAATCATGTGTCATCCGAGACTCTTCATGTATCAATCGAGTTTCAACCTCAAAATTTCCAAAATTTTCACAAGTGTTAAGGATTTTTAATTTTTTAGAAAAATTTCACATTTTTCAAGAAATTTATAAAATTTGTGTTTTTCTAACATTGGTATCTTAACGATTGACTTTGGAATCCTGACAATAATATTTTAATATTATTGTCTGGAATCCCGATGATTTAAATAGTAAAACACAAATGTTTCTAATTTCTAGGAAAATGTTTTATATTTCTATTTGCAGGATTTCATTTGTTTATATGCTGTTTTTAACATGTCTATTATTTTTCACAGGTTTCAAATGGCTTCCCAAGATCAATCTCAACAATCAA
Organism: Centrapalus pauciflorus; assembly: GCA_020465985.1. Taxonomy (NCBI): domain Eukaryota; kingdom Viridiplantae; phylum Streptophyta; class Magnoliopsida; order Asterales; family Asteraceae; genus Centrapalus; species Centrapalus pauciflorus. Next base: position 330,492 of record JAANYP010002344.1, on the reverse strand, counting down.
ATTCATCTAATTCTCATTCATCCTCAAACCATACACTGGTATCAAAACCAGTGAAATCAGCCTCTGTCACCCGACCTTCACCTTCATCACCCATACCAGATACTCACCTAGTCAAAACCAAATATTGGTTACTGTTTGTGACAATAATCACTGTTTTGATCCAAAAATCATAATAGTTAGCCATCCTATAATTGTAGACATCCTTAAAGGACATCCTTTGGGCTACCTACTTCAATATAAACCTTTTATGCCCCAAGTGTACTTACAACAATTCTGGCATACCATCAAGTTCGTACCGGCTGATGGTAATCATCACTTCAAGGTTACCATTTATCACATTAAGGCAAAGATTACACTGGCCAGGCTCCAACATAACCTATTTCTACAGCGCCGAACTGATACCGTGAACTTTCCAGAACAAGCAGATTATGAAGACTTTGTATCTGATGAAGAGCTTGTTCATGATTTAATATGCTTATGATATTCCAAACCTCTACCGAAGAGCTCCAAGTTTCATAGAAATGGTCTTAATGGAGAGTGGTATACGTTGTTTGGCATTGTCAACAGATGCATGACGTCTAAGCATACCGATATTGATAGAGGGAGCATACATTGCCTGAGAATTTTTCACGGGATTGCCTTCAATAAACATTATGACTATGCTTAGTGTATTTGGGAGGATTTGAAGGAAGTGGTGTTGGCAAAGACGACTAATAGAGCAAGGAAATTTGTACCACTTCAACGATTCATTCAAATCTTGATAAGGGGCATCTTAAGGGCCAATGAACAAGTTCCAAAAAGATCAAATGCTCAGAAGTGCCCAGATTATGTGATGATGAGTCTTCATGGGATACAGGATGCATCCGATGCAAATGTGATGCCAATTCCAGAAGCTCTATTAAAGTATGCAGATCAAGATACTGAGCATGTCAATTTGTACAGAATAGATCACGCTCTTATAGAAACCTAAGAACTGGGTTTTCTTAACCAGGGAGCAATAGGTGAGTAGGAACATCAGCATGTGGCTGATGTTCAGGGCAGCCAACCTGAGAGTGAGGATGTACAGGAGCAGGTACGGGGAGGTGAGAGCAGCTCAGATTCAGAAAGAACATTGTCTAATATTGCTGAAGGAGCTGAGGAAAAGAATGATGATGATGAGGATGGAAATGATGTACTAGAAGGTGGTGCTGGAATGGTTGAATTGTTTATAGCTGAGAGAATTCTAGAGATTGATGTTCTTGAAATTGCTAGGGAGAGTGTGAGGGAGTTTCCAAGCCCAAAGAGCCAGGATCTAGCCACAACTGCTGTTGGCTCTCAAGTGGGAATCGACATTGAATCAGTCAGCATCCCACTGACGACTTCACACCCCCAGCCACGCATTTTCCTCTCAACAGGAAGATGTTTCACTTTCTCACCAGGTTCAAGCACAAAATCTATCCATAAATCCTTTGGATTTTATGGATATTAAATATAGTGCACAACTGCTCGGGTGTACAACTTCACTTCTTGCATATGATATAGAACCGATACACACTAGGTCACTTGAGTCAACTTCATATGTTGAAGTGAGTGGAGTTGAACTGAGTGTTCCTGCCAGAACAACCTTAGTGTCGGAAGCATTTGTTGCTCTGTCACTTGAAGAGGTTGGAAGTCCAGTCAGAGCCACAACATTGCCAACTCTGAGCACTGGCGACACAGAATTTCTTTTCACAAGTTCGACTGTTGTGACAACTGGAAGTCTGAGTGACCCAGTAGTTAGTCTTTCCCCATTTGTTACTGAATCCAAACTAAACGAAGCTTTGAATGCAGCAGTTCCTGGAGTCACCAATCAAATGACAAATCAATTTTCTGTGATGATGGATCAGATGGCAAACATTCACAAACTTTTGAAGGGTAAGAATGTGGCTGAAGAGGAAAAACAAAGAGATCCAAATCAAGTGATTGACGAGTTAAGAGAGTTTGTATACGATCAATTTGATGAGATGCGTGAAAGGATGATTGGGCTAGAGAGCACTGTGATGACAACATTAGGAGTTATGTTTGAGCGGATATCTGGAGTAAAAATATGTGTAAGGCTCAAGCTTCCGCTCTGAAGAGAAAACATGATTAGCACGATGATGACTCCGATGATGCTCCTCATGAGGGGGAGAAGAGAAGGAAGATTGGTGAGCAAAGTTCTAGTCTTTTAATGATAACCTATCCAGAGAAAGAAAAAGAGTCGGAAGGTAAAGAAGTTGGTGAAGCAGGGAGCTCCAAAAAAAAACTTGTTGATGCTCAAAGCGAGCTGGAATTGATTCTTCATGAAGATGTTCTAGTTCCTTTAAGTATTCAATCAGAAATTTATAACTTTAAAGAATATGAAGATTCTGATAATGATGCTGAAGGACAGACTTTGTTGATTGAAGTAGAGAAAGAAGTTGTTAGGCACAAAAAGGCCTCAGTCAAACCTGTTCTACATCTGAGGGGGAGATTTTATAATCAAACCTGTTGATGCATTTGAAGGTTGAATTTAAGGCCTGTTATATGCCTTATTGAAACCTGAAAATGATTTGCAATATCAGTCTAAAGCTGTTCTATATGTTGCATGTGTTGCAACTAAGACAGTTTGTCCAAGCTGCTCTGTCTGCTGAACAGGCTGGACATAAACTGTCTACGCTGCTCTACACTGTTTGAGCAGCTTGGACATTTTTAAAGTGTTTTGTTCTTTGTGAACAGAACCTGTTCTTTGTGAACAGGCTAAACACTTTATGGAATTTGTTTCCAAGTCATCATGTATTGTTTTTGACTACAAGATCAGTTTACAAAGTCGAAGACAAAGTGGAAAACAGAACTGCTCAGCCTGCCCACGCTGTTCTGTAACATGAAGACAAAAGGATATTTGAAAAAGGGTGACAGACCTTTTTCTTATATCAAAATAGGCCTTTACAGGGAAGAAAGACGCAAAGTTGACATTCCTAAATTAGTTAAAGGCAATGCAACAGTAGACAAAGTAAAAAGACAAAAGTTCTGCACATGTGAAGACAAGTCTGCTTTTCAGAAAAGTGCAGAAAAGGTTATGTTGTCTTTTCAACAAGACTTTTCCTTTTCATTCTGTCCAATGAAGATGTTTCTCTGAGATCCTCTAAGTGAGTATAAAAGGAAGCTTCTAAGGTCAGAAAGAAATGTGAAGAAAGCTAAGTGCTTAAACCAAGAGTGAACGTGCAAGTGTGATCTTCATGCATGCAAGTCTTCTGTAAACCAGCATCTGTGTGATTAAGCTGTTTTACCTAAGCTGTTCCTTAAGTCTTGTAAACACAGTGAGTGCTTCTTAGTGAGTGTATTCATTGTATACTAGTTCGAGTCTGTCTTAGACTAGTAAGCATACTGTTGTATCTGTCATCTCAGCTTGAACTCTTCCGCATTCAAGCTTGTTTGTAATTAACAAATTGTTGATAATACATACAAACATTGAGAAAAGAGTGTGTAGTTTTTAAATTGCTGTATTCACCCTCCCTCTACAGCTTATAACTATATACTTTGGGAACCTCTCGGGACCTACATACATGTTATGATATTTTAACATTTGCATTTTTTTAAAGTAATTTTCTTTTACATGCTCACTTTTTTTTACCTAATCTTATAAGATGTGATCGGCATTGTGGAAACTTGTGAGATCAAATATAAAGATAATGACAAATCAAAACCCATAATGGTGATGGTCATCGAGGATTTAGAGTGAGGAATATATTTTCATATATATTTTTAATGATTTCAATGTATTTTGTCACCTAAAAAGTACATATTTTATTTTCTTTCAGGGGTGCTAAACTTAACATAACTCTATGGAACTAGTATGTGGACCAGATGACACCCGATGCATCAAGTAGAGTTGTTGAATGACGTGTGGTTATCATCTTGCAATTCGCTAAAGTATCATTTTATAAAGGTATTTTATATAATATTTTCATTAAATTGCCATTAAATATATTGTATGATTTCTAAATATTGATGCATTCATATAGTATTTTTATCTCATATTATTAATCAATCTTTTTTCATGCAAACCATATGTTTCAAATTCATTCAATGCTACTAAATTGATTCTCCATGTGTTACATTATTCTTAAACATATCTTCAGACTTGTGTTACATTAGTCTTAAACATATCTTCAGACTTGTGTCGTAAACACATCAATTGATTCTCTAAATTATTCACCTATAGGTTTGATTTGATGATTTCCAATCAATTCACATACATAATTCTCATTTATTCCATAAACAACATATATTAATTCACATATGAACAGTTGCATGTCATAAGTGTTGTATAATGTAAGTTATAAAGTTATAGTGGTTACTCACATATACCATTAATCCAAAGTTATGCTAAAGCCGCGTTTGATTCATCGTAAAATCCCTTGGGCTTCATTTGTAAGAATATCTGGACTCCACTCGTAGTTTAGTCCCTTTTGGATACTTATAAAATCATTTAAAATATCCTAATAATTTCTTAGCCATATATATATATATATATATATATATATATATATATATATATATATATATATATATAGAATATGGTTCGTGTGAGTACCTAAAAAATGCAGAGTACCGTGAGTACCTGTGAACACACGGGTTTTAGATGTGAACATGCTCCGAAAAAAAGTTTTTTTTTTAATTTTTTTTTCATATTAATTTAGATACAAATAATATAAGCCTATTCGTAAAAGAATTACACACATTCACACTTTCTAGTCTCTTAAAAGTCATGTGAACGTGAAAAAATTCATGTGAACATGCTTAGCTGTGAACATACATTCACAACAGTGCAGTTCATGTGAACTTGCACGTTTCACATAGTTATAGTGTGTGTTTGGGTGTGATTTTTTGCAAGTAGTCTTATATTATTAATTTAAACATGATTATGAAAAAAATTTTCAAAAAAAATGGTTTTAAGCGAGGTACCTCCGGTACTCCGCAAACCTAGTGGTACTCATTTGAACCCAATTCTATATATATATATATGTATATATATATATATATATGTATATATATATATATATGTATATATATATATATATGTATATATATATATATATATGTATATATATATATATATGTATATATATATATATGTATATGATAGGGTTATATGCCAAAAATAACAATAATGTTTTGTGTTTTTACCGATTATAGCTACATTATTTGTTATTTATCATTTATAGCAACAATGTTTTTTAAATTTGACCGGTTATAATCAGTTTTTACGCGCGTGTTAAACCAAACACTCCCTTATGTAACCAAACACACTGTTATGTTGCCAAACACTGCCTTTACAACCAAACACCCCTCTTCTTCTTCAACTTACTTCTCGAGAAACATAAACACATAGTTCACATCATAAACCCAAATCAACTTTTAAAAAAACATATAAACCAAAACTAGAACAGAGACATGAATCAAACTTCAAAATCGTGGATGCATCCTTCGTCACGAAGCACCTTCCATCCCTGGGCTTCTTCATCGCCTTTTCTCTAAAAATCCCAGATGTGTTTCTCTTCATTGCCTACCAACGGAGCAAATCATTCAAGAATTCCATCAGAGGTGTTAAATAGTTCATCACGTTCTTCATAAATAGCAAATCGAAAACGTAGTTCAAAAGCCATCACTAGAACATAGTGCAAAGATGCAAGCAATCACCATCGCAGCGGTCGGAAGAAGTCATTATCTTCATCCTAGATGTTTGATTCAGGTAGGTCACATTTGTTTTGATTTTCTTGGTCATATCTCTATTTTTATTGTCTTCATCCGAGATCTATTCCAAATCTATTTTGATTTTCCGGATCATAGCTTGCCATTGACTCCATCTCAATGGTTGATTCCTATATATGCTCAAAGATAATCATTAGGCTAGTTGACATAAAAGAAAAAGAATAGGTCTTTCTTTGCTCACGGTTATTCCCAGGGCCGGTCCTGAACAGTTTAACGCCCTGGGCGAGATTAAAAAAATAATGCCCTAAAATACAACATACTATTTTGGGCTCCCGAAGGGGGTGGCCGTTGAAACATGCTAATAAATAGTATATGCTATACTAAAATAGCTTTTAAAACAACTAAATAAGTTATAAGCATAGAAATGTAACATTTTCTTTGATTCAATGAAGCTATAATCAACGGTTACACCTACATTAAAGGAATCAAAAACTAATTATTCACATATTCACCAAAAGTCAGAAACAAATACAAATACTTGATTAATGATTTTTTCATAGATAGACTAGTACAAAAAAAAACATAAACATATTTTATAGAATGACAGACCACAGAATTGGTCAGTCAAAGGATTCATAAACAAAAAATGATCAATTGATTGAAATGTTATACCTGGGCTAGGTTGGGGGTTGCAGGTATTCCGTATTCGCCGGAGAAAAGAGAAATTTGGTGGGGATCGAAGAGATAGACAGGGGAGGCGTGGTGTTGGCGCTGTTTGAGCGACAGCTGCAGAGAGATACTAAGATAGAGAGAAGGTTGGACGGTGCCCACCGATGGAGGCCGTCGACGAGGGTCAGACCGAAGTCGCCGGAGATGGAAGCTGAGAAAAAGATCAGGTCCAACCCAATATTTAAACCATGACCTATATCATCACTCCCTTCATGTTCGTGAGGTCCATCTGGGTTCAGAAAGAGAGGACTAAACCAATTGGCTCTCTCTCCTAGGGCTCTCTCATTTGCCGTAGCAGCTTGTTGATTCAGGGAAGAAAATATGCTTTTGACTTCAAAGCATATTCGTATTTTGCTATGATTTTGTCAATTTATTGTCAAGATGAGTAAGAAATCAAAACAAGATATGTTATCCTTGAACACTCTACATATGCGTCTCTCGATCTTCAGCAGTAGAGGTTAAGGATAGCTTGATCGATCTTCAATTCTTGAAAGATGAATCGTCGCCCTAACACCCTTTCATCTCCTCTAGCGCCGCCGGTGTCCCGCGTCTCTCAGTCTCCCTCTGCATATGTGTGCGATGTGGGGTTTTTTTTTCTTTTTTTTTTTTGTAAATGGACCTATGTACTGGACCAGAATATCATGCCCTTCAAGTAGTTGCTGCCCTGGGCCGAGGCCCAGTTCGCCCCCTCCCCCCCCCCCCCCCGCCCCCCCCCCCTCCGCCCCCTGGTTATTCCATCTCTTTTTCTTCCTCTTTTTTCTTTTTGGCTTGATTTAAGTTTATTTGAGCTTACTTGCATGATGTTCAAACTTCATATCCAGGTAGGTGAAGGATGTGTTGGTACAGGAGATTGGAAATTCTATTAGAATATGATTCTATTTCACAAGGTCAGTGTTGAGAAGTTTTTTTTTTTTTTTGTTGATTATTGTATTAACTCGTTAAACTATTTGAATGTGAAATTTGTGTTATTTTTTTAAATTGTGATTAAGTCTTATGATATATTATTGTTTTCCAGTAAAAATATCCAACAATCACACAATCAGAATCTAGAAATGTTTTGTTGGTGAGTTTTATGTTATTTTTAGGTGGAATTATTTTTTGGTTGGAACTGAATTCTAAAATTAATCATTGTTCGAAGTGTTTGGGTATGAGAAATATAAGATTTATGTTTGTTGTTATTTTTTTTTAAATTGATTGTTGTTATTGGTAAAAGTATAAAAACATGTTATTTTCTAAATAAAAAAAGTTGTGGGTGACCAGCTAAACAAGTTTACAGGTCATCCATTGCTATAAATGGTAAAAAAAATATAAAAGTTTATCCTATTAATGATAAAAAAAAATAATAATAATGTTTCTATAAACGATAATAAAACAAAAGGTTATTGCTATTTTCGACAATTGTCATACACACAAACAAATATATATATATATATATATATATATATATATATATATATATATATATATATATATATATATATATATATATATATATATATATATATATATATATATATATATATATATATATTCAGGTTCAAATAAGTATCTCTCGAAATCAAGTGCACCTGAGGGTACCGACCTTAAAAAACTTTTTTAAATTTTTTTTCAAATAACCATGTTTAATTTAATGTTATACACATGATATATGAATTTCACATAGATTCACACTTTCTGTGTCCTTGAAAATTATGTGAATGCTCAATGTATATTTATGTGAATGGTCATCCATGTGAATGATCATTTCACACCATTCATGTGAATGGTCATTTCACACCATGTGAATGGTGTAAATGACCATTCACATGATCTTTTTTTACCATTCACAAGATTTATGACGTTACTACTTTTGAGAAAAAGTCTTATAATGTTGTCTTATACATGTCTATTAAAAAAATATGTGTGAATGATCATTCACATTAGGGTACGCTGGGTACGCTGAAATCTCATAGGTACGCTGATGAACTTTGATTCTATATATAGTAAAGGGGAATGATTATTTTTAAAATCTATAAATATTAGAAAACTTAATTTTATCCATCATTATTTAATATATTAATATATTCAAGAATTATTTATTCTAAATAAAATAAAAGACATAGTAACATTTTTAATTTATTGTAATAAAATTTATAAATGTTTTGTATCAAATATATTAATTAAAAATTTAAATTAAAATGTACATGAAACTTTTTAGGGTTAATATTGAAAGAACCCCATCAACTTTCTTTATTTTCGCGATTAAGTTCCTGAACTTTTTTTTCTTATTGTTTAAATCCCTAAACTATTTTTGTGGTATTCAAAGTTGTATATTGACATGTTTGATTAGTTACTAAACAAGTTCTCTTAGTTTTTTTTTTTATTACAATACATTTTCAATGTTTAGTGTAGTAATCTATTATAATCAATCGAAGACATCTTGAAGAAATCAACCGATCTATTCCTTTCACATCTTTTAAAATCGATTCACTTGAAGATTACTTAAGTGTATGTTGTGTAGTGTATGTTTGTATAAAAGACTCCGAGACTTACCTGTGTGTCTGTATAAAAGACTCCGAGACTTGGTAAGTCTCGGAGTAGTAGTGTGTGTGTGTGTGTGTGTGTGTGTGTGTGTGTGTGTGTGTGTGTGTTGGAGGCTGGAAATGGAAAAAAAAAGTCAACAGTAGTGGTAACTCACAGCAGCAGCCCCTGATCAATGTTAAAACAGAGCGGCAGCAACCAGTAAAATACATATATTCATGCATAGAAAAGTTAAGTGTGGTATGTTAATGCATATAGACTTCGAGACTTAGCAAATGGCTAGGTCTCGGATCAAGCACATCAACAGTAGCATTTTATATTTATATATGTAAGACCAGTGTGTGTCTATGTGGTTAGCACAATATTTTGGCATTAGACAAAAGGGACTCTTTATGTGTATATAGGTATGTAGACCACAGAGAAGTATGGAACTATTGTTTATTTTTGTCTCACTTGTAGCTAGAGCAAATGCTCGTGATTGTGACAGTGAGGGCCTCCTTGACATCCTAAAGTAGAATGTGATGTTGTTTTCTATTTGGTGAAACATACTATTAATTAAGTTGATTTAATAGAGTTAAGTTTTCATTGAGAAGAAATTTCTTTTAACTTTTAGTATGATGAATAGTGGCATCAGGAGGAGTATGATATAAAATCCTTTATTCATAGATACACCACCATTATTTATTCAAAGAAACATTCTTGATATTTTCATATAAAATCCTTCAATGTGGTATATCATTTATAAGCAAGGCTTATTGATGGATTATCACTTTTAGCACTACTACCTATAGGGTTTTTCCAATAGTTATTTTTTATTTGTTAATATGTGTTTCATTGTCTTTTTACTAATTGGGTTTGGTTTATTTGTTAAATAAAAAGAGCCCTCATCAAAGTCTCATATCCATCGTAATTTAAAGTTGCACAATCACGGGAAAGTATCATGTAAAACTTCTTTTATGAGTGCTTAAATTAATGTTGTGTAATTTCTATGCCCTTTTATTCATGCATGGAATACGTGCATCAAGTGCTTGACTATTTGTCAACAATGAGTTAAGTTTTATATATACACTTGTAATTTGAGATCTTTTGGTGGGTATTATAGAAAGACCATGTATATACACACCAATGTCTATAATCTCAACAATTTGTTCATTTTTATGTCCCACTATTGATTATTTGTTAGTTTCGTATAAAAATTTTGAGAAACAATTTTCGGTGCATGGTATTTATGTTGTTATCCCTTTAATTGTATACAAGAGGTCTTTCCTTTCACATTTAGATGCTTTGGTATTGGGTTGCTGACTTGCTACAAATTATGAAGCTTAATTCTTTCAAATATGAAGTTTGTGTAACATCCGCTAATTTCAAGGTAATTAATTAATTTTGAGTCGTTTAGTTCAATTATTTTATTTTAAAAAATAAGATATAAATTATCAAATTCGAATTGTCGACATTTACATGTTGAATTTTATAGCCTTAAGAATTATGAATTTAATTAAGAAACGATTATATGTAAACATGTGTGTGTGTGTCTATATATATATATATATATATATATATATATATATATATATATATATATATATATATATATATATATATATATATATATATATATATATATATATATATATATATATATATATATATATATATATATATATATTGTATTTAGAAAAAAACTAACCAAATTGTGAGAAAGGAGAGAAAAACAAAATGTGAGTGTGGGGTTGTTTATTCCATGAGGACATCATTTTTTTTAGTAAATTACAGAAATGGTCCCTGTGGTTTGTTCAAAATTATGGAAACGGTCCCTCAACTTTCAAAGTTGCAGTGGCGGTCCCTCAAACCACTTTTTACTTGCAGAATTGGTCCTTCTGTTACTAAAATTTTTAAAAATAACGATTTTGCCCTTTTTTCAATTACAAGTTTGGTAATTTCCATTTTGGTCCCTTTTCTTACTTTTTCATTTTTGATTTTAAATTTGAAAAGTTAATTTAATAAATTATGATTTGATTCATTATTAATTATATTATTATTTATATTAATTATTCCTATTTATTTTGTAAAATAAATCTATATTTCTTTACTAAAAATTATGTTTATATATATATACTTAATTAGTTAAGTTATGCATTTTTTTTATGTATTTAGTTTATTTATTAAAGTTTTATTTATTTATATTTTAGTGGTTAAACTATTTGTATAATTTTATTATTTATAGTTTCCCATCAAGCTATTCATTACTTTTTATAAATTTTAAATTTGTGTAGATTTTGATTTAAATTTACTAACTCATTACGTTTTGATTTAAGTTTGCTAAATTTTTTATTTATTATTTAAATATTTTGTTACGCTAATATGTTTTTATATAAATTTATTATTTTATTTGTTTGAAATTAAATATCTTGTTATGCCGGTATGTTTTGATTTCAATTTATTATTTTATTTGTTTTGATTTAAAATTTTTCTACGTTAATACTTAAGTGAAAATTAAAATATTTAAGTAAAAACGAATAAAATATATTAATGTATAAACTTGTAAATCAAAGAGATTAAAATAATATATTAAAATCAAAACTTATTGGCATAACAAAATATTAAAATTAGAAAAATAAAGTACTAAAATTAAATCAAAACATATTATCGTAACAAAATATATTATTGTAAATAAAATAAAATAAACTAAAATAATATAATTCATTATTTCTAATATCTATAAAGATTAATATATATATAGAATATAAATACAATATCTTATTTCTTACATCTTTAAATAATAATAAATAGATAAGATTGAAATCTACATTCAAATTATATCTTATATGTACTTTATCTATAAGTCTAATTAAAAAAATATATTATTTGTTTATTTATAAAATGATTTGTAAAATTATTTATTTTTAAATTTAATAAATTGTAAGGCATTTTTTTAAACCAACCAAATAAAATAATAAATTTAAATAAAAACATATTGGCTTAAAAATATTAAATCAAAAACAATAAATTAGTAAATTTAAATCAAAAGGTAATGAATTAGTAAATATAAATCAAAATTTAAGTAAATTCAAAATTATATCTTATATATCTTATCTATATATCTAAATAACTTAATATAATATAATATATATATATATATATATATATATATATATATATATATATATATATATATATAAACATTATATATTATGTAAAATTAAAATTTCGAATTGTATCGACTAAATATATACAAATTAGGAAATAAAAAGTAAAAACCAAAATGTTAGAACTAATAACTATGATCAGACTATATCAAGATATATAATATATATATAGATATATATATATATATATAATATATTTATATATATCATATATTATATCTATATAGGTATATGACATAATAACGTACTCTCTATTTTATTTTATCATAATATTACTATTAAATATTAAGGGTTAAGGTTACATACCATTGTCATTTAACTCAATTGATCATTAAAAAATTAATCAAGCTAGATCCATGGGTTAAATAGTTTTTTTTAAAAAATTGAATACATAAAAAATACGCTACTTATAAATTCAAGTAATAAAAATAATGTTAATAAATAAATTCAAATTTATTTTTAAAAAATAAATAGGTATATATAATAATAATAATAATAATAATAATATATAATAATAATATAAAGATTTAAATAATAATTTGTTAAATCAATATTTTAAATTTAAAATCAAAATTTAAAAGTTTAAGGAAAAGGACCAAAAGTGAAATTAAATTAAATAGTTGAGGGACTAAACTTGTAATTAATAAAAGGGCAAAATCATCATTTTTAAAAAGTTCTGACATAGAGGGACCTTTTCTGCAAGTAAAATGTGATTTGAGGGACCACCACTGCAACTTTAAAAGTTGAGGGACCATTTCCGTAATTTTACACAAACCACGGGGACCATTTTTGTAATTTACTCTTTTTTTTTTTGTCTTCTTTTCACCATCATCATCATGCTATCATATCCATATATACCCATTCAATATTTCATCATCTTATTTTTTTATAATATATAAAAAAAATAAAAACAAAACACACACATACACACTCAAGGCTGGACATTTTTCCTTTGATTTTTGAGGTTGGGAAAGAAATCAAGTAGCAAGAACTCAGCAACATCAACCACATCTCATGAACATCATCCTTGAATAGTGAGGTAATATCACCATCATAAATTTAATTTTAATTCCGTATATAGTTCTTTGATCAATGTTAGAATCCATAAATGAGTATAAATATAGTTTACTAAATTGAAAATGAGTAGCCAACAACATTTATTATCATCACCTTCATTTTTTTTCTTGTTTTAAAAGCTTCAAGGGCAACAATGGTGGTTTTAATGGGTAATATACATAAAATTAATAGAAATGTGATTAGAAATCAGATTTGAATGATTATTTGAATAAGAAATTCGGATTTGAGAGTTCCGGCCGGCGAGTTTCAGCGGTGGCGGTGGCCACCGGCGGCGGTTCTGTCTGCGACCGCACAAAAGAGAGAGAGAGAGAGAGAGAGAGAGAGAGAGAGAGAGAGAGGAGAGCAGAGTGTTTTGTGTTGTGTGGAGGTGCGAACAGCGCCGGAAAATGCCTTGGCCGGCTCTGTTTCCCCCTGATCCGGTGCCCATCGACGCTCACCTTTTCTTTTCCTTCTTGTGTTTCCTTCTCTTTGTAGCAGATGAAAGAAGGAGACATGGACCTTTCTTTTCTTTTATTTTATTATTTTATTTCTTTTAATTCAATTAGGTTAAACAAAAAAAATGTTGTTGACCTTTTTCTAATTTAATTGGGTTTTGAATTTAATTGGGCTGCTGTCATGTTATTATTTTGTGGGTTAGTTGATAAAAATAAGAGTTATTTTATTCTTTTAATGGGTTGATTACAATTTGTGTTTGGTTGAGTTTTCTTAATTTAAAAATTAAATAATTGGGTTTAGGTTGATTTGATTTTTAGGCTATCAAGCTAAGTTAATGGTGTTGGTTATTTATTTTGGGTTGTTAATTATTAGATTAAATGTGGGTTGAAGTCGTATAGAATTAATTATTAGAAATGAGATTAATGCAAGTTTAAAGAGTTTTAATAAAAAGTGATTTGGAATTTAATCAAATAATTTTGGGCTAGAACATTAATTAGTTCAAATGGATATTCAAAGTTAGTTGGGTTAAGTTATGGAGTATCCCTTTTGGATCTATATAATTTAAAAAAAATTAGGGTATTAATAGGATTTCGTTGGATTAACTTAAATGAATTTGGCAATTGATCTATTGATCGGTAAAATTATAAAATTTATCGATATATTTTTTTCTAAATTCGTTATAGAATGATTATTATATCGTCAATAAATTGAATTAAGTTGAAACTTATAGACGTCGGTTGTTAACATAACAACTAATAAATAGAAGTACATCGAATTAGTCACTAAAATATTAAATTAATAAATGGAATTAGATATTGGACATTTTAAATTATAAAGTTAATGATATTGATAAATAGGCAATATACTTTTATATCAGGACTCTAGTGGTTCAGTTGAGATGTGTGACTCTTGGTAGTGCTTTCAGTGGATATTAAGTTGTCGTTTGACGAGTACGGATTTGCGAGCACTGTGAGTAATTGATCTAATTTCACGAATGATCATTTTAATATGTTTATACGGGATATCTGTTTCATTTCTCTTGCCATGCTTATGGCTTCATTGCCATGCTAAACTGTATATCGTTTATTCATTTCATCACCATGAGCTATTATATGAGAACCTTTATTCATCGGTATGCATACTGTGTATTTATGTGTTGATTGCATGCATGTGTGGCTGCATGTTATTCTTTATACGCTGTAAGTCGGGAGTGCCGCAAGCTGTGTTACTGTGTATGCATTGCTGGGAAAGCCGGATGCTACACAGACAACCTATTCGTGGATGCACTGCTGGGAAGCCCGGGTGCTACACATGTTGACTTTGGGTCGATACTTGTATCATTCATGTTATTCATGTTTATTTGTGCTATTAAATCTGTTACTCGCTAGGCGACGACTTACCCCGGTTGTGGGGGGGCAATGTTTCAGGTTTAGCTGATAAGGGCAAAGCACCAGCTTCAGGGTCAAGAGTTTGAGGACTCGTGGTATCAGATAGACTTTCGCAAAATTTGTAAATATTCTGAATTTGTAATTGGGATGGGTAGATCCCTAGAATTTCGATTTGGGTATAATAACTAGATAATTTATTTAGCGTACTCTGAATTTGAGGTTCATGTAGCAGATTACAATAAAAGCGCCGCGTTATTAGAACGGGGTGTTTCAGTTTGACCTTTAAATTCTAGGAAATATTGGTTTGTTTGATAAGGATTGAACTTAGAAATTATTATAAGCGTTGAGATGGGAAGGAATTGAGTTGTTTTGCCTGATGAAATTTATTTGGTGTGTTAATTGTTTTCTGTTGTCGCTTGTCAAAAACACTGTTATCTGTGTGAATATTTTGTTCTTAAGGTTGCACAATAGATAGTAACATATGCTATGGGGTAAGCGGTGATAAATACTGGAAATATCATGGTCCGTCTTGGTTTCTTCGAAACCACTACCCTTTTTCATCTCAATTAACACTACAAAGGTCGAGTTTCTTTATGTTGCAGTCATGTATGAAGAAAGTAGCTCAATAATTGTCATGGATAGTGATCGACTATATAGTCTTAATGTGTTTCTCTAAAGAACATGTCACTATGTGATAACTTTGGTTCGTTCTACATTAGTTTTATGGTGTAAAATGCTTGTCACTCGAATGTAAGTATTAATTTCATGGGCATGCCATTTCGTTTGTTTTTGCAGGCTGTTTTAATGGTTTTTGACAAAGTTAGTGACCCAGAAACCGTCTGTTGAGATGCTAAAGACATGGATCTAATGGTATGTTTTTTCAAAAGTCACTTGTCCTAAATTATCAAATTTCATCACTGGTTTCCCGGTATTGTATCTATATTCCATTAATTTTCATTCTCCCGTTACAAAATTAAAAAAAAAATCAATTGGATTTTGTTTGACAAAGTATAATCTATAACAATATTAATTCTCATGCACTATCTTGGAACATTTTGACTGTTCTTTTTCCTTTTTTTTTTCTTCTAAAAACTCCATATTTGATGTATATATGTTACTTTTCTCAATTTTAAAAGGTTGCTTACTTGGTTAAATTCCTCATTATTGTGGACTAAGATCTACTACGTAATTGTTATATATCTTGGATATAATAGAAGTATAATGTGTTATTGTTCACTTCAAACGTTTAAATAAATGTTTAGCTCTTCTTTAAAATTTTATTCTTGGAAACTGGTAATTCTACTTTGAAAAAGAGTAACCAAATTATTTAAATTTTCTAACATCTAGAGGATGCCATTAAATTTCAGTTGTGGATGAAAAATACCTCCTACTTTAATTTCACTTGTTTGTTTTCTTTTTAAGTTCTTATAGACATTTTTCCAAAACGAGTATTGCCTAAATTCAACAACGAGTAAGTTCTATGATATAAAAAACAATACAAAAAGTAAATTGGAATCATTACTAAAAAAGAAGTAAAACAAAAACCATAAATATATAGATAAGATAGTAATAAGTTCTTTTAAAAAAGAATCAAATTTTAAGTTGAAATATTTATATGATAATTCAATTTAGTATGGTACTTCTATACAACCAAACCGAAACAAACGAAAACTTCACATATTTTTCAATATCTGTGGTCTAAATCGAAACAAGTGGTGGTGCAGCAAAGGTTACGAGGACTGTATTAGGGTTGATGGAGCTGTGCTGTTGACTTTTTACAAGGGAGTTAACCTTTACTTGTGGAAGACTAATGTTGACTTTTTACATGGTCAACAACATCACGTAGGTGGTGAATATATATCAACTTTCAAGTAATAATATAATAATGATAATAATAATAGAGTCGTTGGTTCTTTATTAGCCATTGTCGTTAATCATCCAGGTTAGTTAATTAATTAAGATAATATATAATTAATTAACTTATAATGATGCATGCATGCATTTTAAAATTAAGATATATACTTGCATGTGTACGTACGTTGTTATTTTGAAAAGACAAATATGGTCAAAAAATAGCCGTGTCCCTATTCAGTCACTGCTCTCGCATCGACATCGGGTGCCATTTAAGCGGTCGTATTTGGGTTGTGCACCGAAAGACATTGTCACGAATGGAAGCTTGGTTGGAATGTTAAGCTTCTAACAGAGGTTTATTCGGTATGCATGTATAAAAAAACAAATGACTACTTGTTAAATTTGTTGAATTAATATATGCATCACAACGAATATTGTTAATTAGGGCACGCTCGCATCTAGAGTGATGTATACGTTTATCACATGGTGTGTGCAAATGAGAGGCCCGTTATTTGTATCGGCATTCAATCCTTTAATGCTCGTTCTCAAGGCTATCGCTTGATCTTTATTCTTGAATGAAACCCTACACTTAGGAAGGTATGTTAATTCTTCATTTTTTGTCTACATCAAAAATGTTGTTTTATATATGAAAAATGTTTAGAAAAAAGGTTTAAGTAGTGAATTTTGTTTTTATTTCGGTGTGTTGGGTGCGATATTGATAATTTTTGGACTTTATGATGTATTATGGGGCAAAGGCAAAGAGGTGAAGAAGATGGCTCAATTGTGTCCGGTAAAAGAATCAAGTGTGGGAACGGATGATGGTGAACCAGGTGTTGGAGCATTGGTGGTGTTGGCGATAATGAATCAAAACAGTCAAGTGTGCAAAGTAGTGGCAATGGAGAAGCTAGACGTATTGAGTTTGTAACTTCATCGGATTAGTTAAAGATAATGTTTAAGTATAAACTACAATAAACAATAAACGGATCAAGACACAAGTTACGGTGTTGTATCATTACAACGAGGGATATGAAGTGAGAGTTTTGTCATTCTCTTATCGAAAGAAAATTTGAAACTCTCGCATCATATTCCTCGTTGTAATGATAGAACAACATAACCTTCTATCTCTCGATCTGTCTATTGTAGTTTATACTTCAACATTATTTTTAACTAATCCGATGAAGTTGCAACCTCAATACGTCTAGCTTCTCCATTGCCACTTTGCACACTTGACTATTTTGATTCATTATCACCAACACCACCAATGCTCCAACGTTCTGATTCACCATCACCCGTTCCCACACTTGATTATTTTACTGGGCACAATTGAGCCATCTTCTTCACCTCTTTGCCTTTTCCCCATAATACAACATAAACTCCCAAAATTATCAATATCGCACCCAACACACTGCAATAAAGACAAAATTCAGTACTTCAACTTTTTTTCTAAACATTTTTCATGTATAAAACAACATTTTTGATGTAGACAAAAAAAATGAAGAATTAACATACCTTCCTAAGTGTAAGGTTTCATTCAAGAATAAAGATCCAGCGATAGCCACAAGAACGAACATTAAAGGATTGAATGTTGATACAAATAATGGGCCTCTCATTTGCACACACCATGTCATAAACCTATACATCACTCCAGATGCCAGTGTACCCTAATTAACAATATTCGTTATGATGCATATATTAATTCTACAGATTTAATAAGTAAGTAATCATTTGTTTTTTTTATACATGTATACCGAATAAACCGATGTTAGAAGCTTAACATTCCAACCAAACTTCTATTCGTGCCAATGTCTTTCGGTGCACAACTCAAATACGACCGCTTGAATGACACCCGATGTCGATGTGAGAGCAGTGACTGAATACTACGGACACGGGTATATTTTTTGACCATATTTGTCTTTTCAAATAATAACGTACGTACACATGCAAGTATGTGTATTATTTTTTAAAATGCATTCATGCATCTATATACGTTAATTAATTATATATCATCTTAATTAGTTAACTAACCTGGATGGTTGAATAACTGCAATGGCTGATAAAAAAAACCAACGACTCTATTATTATTATTATTATTATTACTGGAGGGTTGATATTCACCACCTACTTGATGTTGTTGACCATATAAAAAGTCAACATTAGTCTTCAACAAGTAAAGGTCAACTCCCTAGTAAAAAGTCAACAACATACCTCCATCAACAAACAGTCCCCGTAACCTTTGCTGCACCACCATTTGTCTTCCAACGCAAGCTTTCAATCCTGAATATTAATTAACAAGAAAACCAAACAAATTAAAACACATTCGACCGATAACACCAAGATCCTAATTAAGCTCCTTTTGAGAACTATAAAATTGCAAAATATACCACCATTCAAGGACACACCAAAAGCTTCAATAACTTCACAATGTAATTGAATTAAATGTACCTTTTTTAGAAATAAATCTTCTATATTTCAAGATTCATGGGAACAATAAAGTTCTCTGAGATTTAATAAAAACTTTCAAGGATTGTTGGTTGAAGAAGAAGATTGAAATCGTTGAATAGGAATTAAGATGAAAGAGGGAGAATGAGAATGGAGTTGATGGCTTTATTTATTTGTTTTTTCTCAAAAGAGAAGAAGAGGGAAGGTGGTGGGGTTAAGAGGGAAAGACACAGCACATGCCATCACATGGGGGGTTCATTCTAATCGTTTTATATATCCTAATTTTAGGTATGTTTCAGTATGTTTGTTTTGTTTTATGTGTAAAAATCGATTTGTTTTGTAATTAAACATAATTTTTGTTTAAATCATTGAATCCGTATCGAATACACAAATAGTTTCAATTTTAATTTGTTTTGTAATTAAACATGTACGTTACTTCAATAGTTCATTTTAATCAATTTCATTATATCTGTAATATGGAGTGCACTTGTTTGCTTATGGCACCGAAGATTCATTTGAAGGTTATGTGTCCCCTAATGATGGTGAATCAAGCAACTATGATATTTAGTTGAAAGGGAAGATATGGAATTTATAATATAAGAACATTATTAGGTTTTAATTCAAGTATCGTTAATCTTGTTCTTACAATGCTTCCTATTGGTGAATTATCACCAATATGATTTAATTAGTGTAATGGGATGAACTTGTTTGACCAAAATAATCTTATTAAATATTGAACAAGTTGGGTTGGTGCGGAGTGCACACTTGTTCAACATTGTTTAAGATTAATTATCAGGGGTTCGGAGGTAGCGCCCCCAATAGCGGGTTCCAGGGGCGGCAGCCCCTTGTGGCGGGGTCTAAGGGGCAGAGCCCCTTAGCTGGGGTCGAGATGGATTCGAAATTCGGTTGAATTTTGATTTTTTACATTGGATTTTTTATTTCGACTAATGTAGCTTTATGAAATTTGATGCGAAATTCGGTTGAATCTGAATTGGACCCGAAATTTGGATGAATCCGAATTGGACCCGAAATTCGGTTGAATCCGAATTTATTACCCGTCGTTTTTGGTCATTTCAGTACGGTACAAGAAATCAGAAACACTCTATATTCTCTGTTCATTTTTTCTGAGTTTTATCCGATTAGGATTTCGATTGTACCATCGAAATACTTCAATCTGAAAGTGTTTTGCAATCCGTAAATATATTCTACACTTCCTACTCGATTGATAGTTCGATACTTGCAACTTTT
This sequence comes from Centrapalus pauciflorus, assembly GCA_020465985.1. Classification (NCBI taxonomy): domain Eukaryota; kingdom Viridiplantae; phylum Streptophyta; class Magnoliopsida; order Asterales; family Asteraceae; genus Centrapalus; species Centrapalus pauciflorus. The sequence goes on along the minus strand of JAANYP010002344.1, from coordinate 309,968 downwards.
ATCTTGTTGTACTTTGTTTTCGTTCGCTTCCCATTGAAAGCCATCTTGGCCTGTTGGATCAAGAATAACTTATGTCTCAACAGTCCAATTTGGTCATCAAGTCGTCCACACATTTGCAAATCACAACTCCATGACTTCTATTTTATTTTAAGGGAAAATCAACTTCATTTTTCTCTAGAACAAAACTTGTATAGTTCGAGAATAATGTTATCGAGGGACTCATGAGCTCGATCTGAGCATTTGTTACGTACGTAACAACTTAATTAATCTTTTTCGATGGTATTGTCGGCATGATTCTCTTGCTTCTTCACAATGGACATGTCTTTTAAAGCACTATCAACTCTATTCACGACGTTAATGGCTTCCCATAACAATGATATGCAACGAGTGTAATAGACCATAAACAAACTAGACGGGTTGAATTAAAACTAAAAAATACAAATACTGAAATTGAAAACAAGATCGATCTAAATTTGATTCAATCCTAAACCAACTCGTCAACTAAAGAAAAAACCTTTGATTTTATAGACTAATATACAGCCCTGTCATTTTATTGCAAAAAACTACATTATAAAGATCAAATTGAAACTGAAACCAAGCAGGATTGGACCGGACTCAATCAATAACCAAATTATTGTGGTCTTGGTTTCGTACTTTAAATTTGTCAATTTCGATCGTTGACACTCATTATAATTTGCCCTAGTTTCGAGTGTCATTAAAATTGAAGCATTGATAGCTTTTGAACTATGAATGAATTAATCAATAACATTATGCAGATTATATATACTTTATGATTGATTTAAGAAAAAAGGAATGGGATTGATTGAATGACATATAACTTCCCAAGGGCATTTCTTCCATCAACTTATAAAACAAATTTTGATGTAGTGTATATCACATTCTAATGTCTTTAAATGGAAATGAACCAATTCCTAAATATTAATGACTTAATCATCTTCTAATTTTACTAACCATATTAATGATTTTACAACTTTTAATATTCATTAGTTGTGTATTATTGACTAGTAGACCATAAATTTATGTATAGAAATTACCTTAATGTAATTATATTTAAATTTTTATTTTTAGAATAATAGTTAAACACATAAAATAAAATAATATGCATTAAGCTTGAGCCTTGAGACATGATCGCAACCTTTGGTTTGTTCTTGGGGTAAATGTCTCAACCTTTGACATGTATATAGTAATTTAGAGTGAGTAAAAAAAATTGAAAATTAAGCCTAATAGAATTTCATAAGCCTTTTATGGCTTAATTTTTTTTTAAAAAGACAAGTAACCAAGAGTTGAAACTTGTGGGCGGAAGTGCGGAACTAATCCTAAGGTTTTTAATGATCGAAAAAATGGCTAAAGTCGTACATTAGCAGTATACTTTTTAAAGTGTATCTACATAGTACGTGTACTTTTATATTGTTAATATGATACATTTACTTTTTTATGACCGATTATTTCATCTAGCTTTGTGCAATTGTGGGGGAATCGTCGGTACGAACTTGTTCACCATTAGATCTGCGTGAAATTTGAGGAGAATTTTCGCAACACATAGTTCTTCGATCTGGACGGTGGAGATCGTCATTGGAGATTTCTACAGAGGTCTATAGGTGTTTGAAGTTGGTTGTGTTGTGTGATTTATCCAAAGGTATCATATTGGTATGAAAAAAATGTAGTACACGTATCAAATTTGAACGATTCAGAAAGTACACGTGTAATATGAATAATTAAAATAGTACACGTATCATATCGATACATTTTAATAAGTACACAACTATTCTGCAATTTTAACCCTAGAAAAAAAAAATACTCTATCTAAATACTTCAACAAAAAACACACTATATAACTTTTTAAAGGTTTGAAACCTAGTCGTAAGATTTTGATTTATTTGGTAAAAAGGATTCTTTTTTCTTTACATCCAGAACATGACCAAGACCAGTTATGGGTAGCCACAAAGTAGATATAATGCATCCCCAACGAAATAGCAACAAAATGGAAAAAGGTTATTATAATTTGTTAGCAACGAGTTTTCGTTGCTAAGTTCGTCGCTAATCAGTAAAAATTTGAGTGAAAAATTCCCGCTAGTTTTTTGCATCAAAATTTTCAACAGTAGTCGTTACTAAATTTGACAAAAAAAATAACCAACAACAACTACGTCGTTGCTAAATATTTTATAAGTATTTAACAACTATTTTATTTACTTTAGCAACGACTAAATTCGTTGCTAAAAGCAATAATTTTATTTCCTTGATTAACAACTAGATTAGGCCGGTCGTTGTTATTACTGCAAATATTGGAGGAAAAAATACTCGGTCTATTTTAGCAACAATATGTAGTCGTTGCTATTTATCTAGATATTGGAGGAAAATTTTCCGCTCAAATTAGCATCGATATCTAGTTGTTGCTATTTGCATAAAATTTAATTTTAAAATATATTCAATTAGTTAGTTTTAAATATATAAGTCATAATTAAGCATTATTATTTAGTTTTAGAAAAACTAAAAAATTAATAAATAAACATTAAATTCTAAAGATCCACATGCTAATAAACTAAATGACTCGTGCAATGTCATCATCTTATTAAATTTGTTAATGTCATCATTTGAATTTATCACATGTATAAAAGTATAATTTCATTTGAATTCAAATATAATCTAATATTATAACAAACATAATAATAATGGTTAATTTTGATTAAACATTATAAATTTATAAATAATAAGTAGGGTTGCACATTATTTTGGTTTTCATTTTCTACGGTTAGTGATAGGATTTTACTATTAGTAATAGGATTTTACTATTAGTATATTCTAGAATGGGTATTATGGTAATAATAGTTGTAGTTAGTTATTTGGAAATTCTATAAATAAGGGAGGAGGGAAAGGAAGTAGTAGGCAGAAATATTGTTAGGATTTGAGTAGCTCATTGCTTGTGCTTTGAGGGTCTCCAACCATTCGGTTGAGAGAAAGGGTTTATCCCTGGGATCCTTTTGGATTGTTCACGGTTATATTGTTTAATCAATTTCATTGTTTACCTTTGTTCATCCATTGTTCTATCATATGCAATTCTGATTTTGCATCATTGGTCCGACCTGCCGCTTTCTGCTCTATCGGTCATTTTGTTGTTTTCATCTCGATTCCTTGATCATTTTGTATCATGGAGACTCCATCTGTCCAATCTCGTCTGGAACAGCATGAGGAACATATCCGACAACTCCAATCTGATGTCATCGAGATCAAAGCATCTCTAAAAGCATTGGAAGCTGATCGGATTCAAGAGGGTGAATTCCGTAAGTTGATGCTGGGATGGATCGCAGAACACGGTAAACCACACCAGTCGGATGGGGAATCTGGATCAGGAATTATCATCGAGTTTGGTGGTGGGAATAATTGTTCTGGTGGTGGCGATGGTGTTGCACAATCTTCCCACGATCAGAATCTCATCAGTATCACAAAAACTTATTCGGAGATCAATCAAGGGGAGAACGTTTTTCAACGACCTGACTGTGCAACAATGACACTTGTGGGTGAAAATGAAGATGTAGTTATAAGTAGAATTGTTGCTAACAAGGTGTTTGATAAAATGCCTACAAGAGTCTTCGATGAAAATAATTTCAATGCGGTACATGTTGATGGATTTGTTTCTCCACAAAGTAATAGTGCTGAGTTTGTGTTAGACAACGATGATAGCATGGATCTGTCCAGCTTCATCAGTTTCGGCTGGAATTTTGGTTTGCAACGTTGGTCAACTACATTAGACAACATGCTTGATTCTTATAGCATTATGAAGCCAATTACGAGGGGCAACATAGTTGGAACTCTTACAGGAATCAACATTCATGATGATCGATTGGCTACAAATGGGCAACAAGGATTGTTGATCAAGAACAAACCCGAAGTTGTGACAAAATGGTTAGTGAAGTGGAAGTGGAAGTGGAAGAATGTTGCAAGCAAGTCTTGAGGTCAAGACTTTCATATGGGGAGAGTATTGATAGGATTTTACTATTAGTAATAGGATTTTACTATTAGTATATTCTAGAATGGGTATTATGGTAATAATAGTTGTAGTTAGTTATTTGGAAATTCTATAAATAAGGGAGGAGGGAAAGGAAGTAGTAGGCAGAAATATTGTTAGGATTTGAGTAGCTCATTGCTTGTGCTTTGAGGGTCTCCAACCATTCGGTTGAGAGAAAGGGTTTATCCCTGGGATCCTTTTGGATTGTTCACGGTTATATTGTTTAATCAATTTCATTGTTTACCTTTGTTCATCCATTGTTCTATCATATGCAATTCTGATTCTGCATCAGTTAGTTTGCTTTAATTTCCTTGGTTAGGAAAATTTTAGGAGTGAATTTGTAGGTCTAGTATCGTGATGTCATAAGACACCCGGACATCAAAGTGATAAGTGCCGCCTTACAAAATACAATTAAACAAGAGAGATGATTATATTTAGGTCTTATATGGCTCTTTATGATGTAATATTCGGTTTAACAAAACAAACTCCTGTTTGCAACATCTAACATTCCATCCATCCTATTAATCATCTAATAGACCCTATATATATAGACTACTACTTTTCTTTCTTCAAATAACCTACTTCTCCGAACACTAAGCCACAAAGACCACAATCTTGATGAAAACCAAGGTCATGCTCACTTTCCACAGGGCCGTGCCATGGATTTCATGGGCCCTGTGCAAAATCTATAAAGAGACCCTTTGATTACAAAAAAAAATTCAAAACTCAAAACATTTATACAATGGGGTTTTGAGAGGAAACATTCAAACATATGATTCTTTTCTAAAAAATTTACCTAGAGCCCCACTTTGAGATTTAATAAGTTCTTCAATTCTCTTTTTCATTTTACGTTTTTCATATCCAGATTCATATTTTCTCATATTACTATATGTCTATATTACTATATTAGAATTCTTAATTTGTATAAAAAGCAAAGAATGAAACAACCTGAACAATGAGAGGATAAGTGGTGAATCCCAAAATCAATGAAGATTGAAGGCAGAATCTTCCGATTTGATTTATAAATCAAACTATCAAAGATGAAACCTCAGACCTGCAACAAATAAACTCAAATCAGAATTTTACTCAAATAAAAAAAATAGGCTGTTTGTAAACTAGCAAATTGAAATAGCCAACTAACCTTTAAGTCGGAAACTCGGAACTCTGGAACTCGGAAGTTTCAGATTGCAAAACTGCAAATCAATATTCAAAAGCAGTAACTCAGTAAGGTTTCGTTCATTCGTTGACTGGTACTCTGCAAATCAATATTCAATTCCAGTAAGGTTTCGTCGTCTACTTGTCTGGTACTGTTTGATACTTTGATTTTTCGGTACCAAATCTAACTCATAATTCAAAACGCTATATACTTATATCAATAACAATAAACTCACCGTATGGAAATTTGTTTGACCATGAAATCGATTAATCAAACGTTATCGCCATTTCGACGTTTCCACTCCCAAAAAACGGTTGGATTATTGGCTGTCTTCGTATCCACGTTTCCTCATCCGACTCCCAGTGCACATAGTTGCGCAACATCGTTAGCAATTCGACGTTTCCTCTCCCTAAAACAAAAACGGCCATCGATCGACGTTTCCTCTTCGCGTCGCTGAATTCGCCAAAGGCAGTGCGCCTCTCCTGCGTAGACTTCCAGTCCATACGACCAGACCCTAATTTCATATTTGAGCTATTGGGCTTCTACCTAGTACACATATATTAAATTTTTGGGAGGCCCTAAAAAAGGGGGCCCTGTGCAATGGCCCATATTGCACAGGTCTTGGGCCGGGCCTGACTTTCCATATTCACCACTTCCTCATAAACCTGAACCTCCACCACCTTGAACCTCCACCACCTTATTCTTAGACACTTTATTCCCAGTTATGTCAAAATTCCAAACCAAAAGTTCCGTATGATCCAAATACTGCTCACGTTACTATCATCTTTTTTCCTGATACCGAAAGTTTTGTATGATCCAAAAATATCAACTACCATCAAATTTACATTCATATATAATATAACTAATTTAATAAAACGTTAAAGTCGTACAAATGTTTTTGGTTTGAACTTTAAAGCAACCAAGAAATTCATCTTCCTTAACCAAATCTAGAAAATCAAAACCTTCAAACTCAGAATCAACATTCTTGAAGCATACCCAGAATCCAGATCTTTAGACCAAATTTCATCATGTTTGTTATGTGCATAGATTTCTCAAACTTTCCGGATCTGGCGGTACATGGGGCGACAAAGGCGGTGGTGGTATGACTGTTCATGGATGGTTAACCAAACTGAAAACATGTTTCGGATGGTTAACCAGACATGTCGATTCGAGGATTTTGTGAACCTAAACCTAAATCGATTCAGTTATTCAGTTAACCTATTAACCATTTTATAATTTAAAACTCCAACAATTAATATTTAAACACGTTTAAAAGTTTACAATAACAAAGTTATGAATTAAATTACAAATGTGCTAATAAGTTATTGTTACAAGATTGAGTATCATAACTAATATCTAGTACGAATATAAGAATCAATCGAGTATTATCTAATATACCTTTAATTAGTTACATGTTTTATATATTTTCAATAACCTTTTTAACAATGTAATATTGCTATTTTATTCGTTGATTCTATAATAATTTTTTAAATTTATGCAAGCCAGTTATTTAACTTTCTTATGCAGTATACAAGTAATAAACTAGTTAATATTATTAATGATATGAAATATAAAGACAGTAACAATTGACCCAATAAATAATTAACTAATTTTTATAAGTTCAAATATTATAATTATTGAAAAGTAACACTTTTTAATTGAAATTAAAATTTTAAAAATATTAATTAGCAACTATATTAATCATTGCTAATAAAACATATATATATATATATATATATATATATATATATATATATATATATATAAAAACAACATAAAGAAAACCCTAGGCTAAAAACAAAGTGTGCGCCAGTCACAGGGAGAAACCGTATCCTCCTTTACCCCCGGCGATCTCGCCACCGCAGTCCGGTATCCTCTCTCTTTCTCCCTCTCCCTCTCGATTTTATGTTTCTGAAATTGATTAGTTGTGCGAAACCTGGACTGAAATTGACTTGTATACAAATCAAAGATGGATATCACTTACATGTAGTTAATATTGTATACAAATTGAAGATGTATATTGTGCTTTTTTATATAAAAAGTTCCGCATTTTTTTATATAATGTGTATATTTATATACACACACTGTCACACACACTGATCGCAATTCAAACACACCTCTGCATTTTTTTAATATAATCTGTATATTTGTACATATAAAACACACATACACATTCTTCGATCTTCTTGTTACAGCTTCAAGAACAAACGCCAATAGACTCGATCGTATTCTTAGTTTTTCCAAACAACATGATACAAATCGTTCCAGTTTTTAGTTTTTCCAATTTAAAATGGGTCATAATTTTTTTATTTAAAAAACCAAAAATCAGAATGGGTCGCAATACTTTTTTATTTGTACTATTTTTTATTTGGAATTAAAAAATTACAAATTGTTCAACTTTTTAATAAATTCCTAACGAAACGATTACAATCCATTCAGGTTTTAGTTTTCCCGAATGACAAAATTACGACCCATAATAAACCCTCACATAATTGCTTTCTTCATGAGTATAGTTTTATCTCATCTCTTAAATATCTTAAAATGGCAGCCAAGAAGAAAATTTTTAGGCTAACAGACGTGTTGAAAAAGGATGTGTACAATCTACATTAAGGAGCATTGGTGAGTTGTTAGCTGAAGTTGATAGATATGGTTCTAATATTCCTATGACTGTCTAGGTCAATGTTATGATGCATATTCGAAGTTCTTCCATAGTTGTGATTCTATACGGATCAAATCCCATTTTATAGTACTAAAAATATTTGGATAAAGTAATAGATCTAACATATGTGTTGAAAAAGGATGTGGTATTCAACAAAATTGCTTATCATGATGATTATTTATGCCAAAATAATATGATATTGATGGCGTTGGCAAAAAAACTGATCATCACGGGTAATTGTAAGTTCAGTTGACTATCAATAATTTTAGTCAACTGATGTTTAGCTATTCACAAGACGTGTTCCCAAGCTATTCATTGTTGCCCGCTTTCTTTATCATCTTCCTTATGCGTATGTCGTTTTAGGGTTTTTTTTTATTGCTTTCTTTCTTCCTGGTGCACCGAATCCACATCTCCACTACTCTCCTCCATATCTCTACATGTACCATGATTTTCCCTATCACGGTCAATCGATTTTCTCCATGTCTTTTGCTGCTGCAGGTTGTTGATAACCTATGTACGATTTCCTGCTTGTGTGATCGTCTTCCAGGTTCTTTTTGGGTTTCTTTCTTCCTTCTGATCCTTAAAAGTTCAACACCGATTAAATGTTCTGAAAGGCATTCCAAGCTGTGACGGTAGCAAACCCGCACTACAAAAAAATGTCAATTGTACACGTTATTTTTTACATGCTTTTAGCAAGTGCGTAAAAAGTTGTTATGTTTATTCGCACTTATAAGAATGTAAAAATTAGTTACAATTACAAGTGTGGAGTTTTTATACTCAAATATGTGTTTTAAAAAAAGTTTGCAGAAATAAATGTGGACAAACTAATAATTTGTACACGCTTAAAAGTATGAAAATTAATTTGTCACATTTAATTTGTCCGCATAAGAGGAAGCGTGACAAAACTGAGTGTGATAAATTTATCTCTACACTTTCAAGTGTGAAAAAATTAAAATTTGTCCACACATATACATGTGAACTTTTTTCTTCATGATTTTAAATGTGTTAATTAGGATGATTTAGTATATATTTTCACGCTTATTACTGCAATAATTCTAAACACATTTATAAGTGTAGAAAATTTACTAAATTTTTACACACTTTTAAAAAAGCGTGTAAAAATGATGTGAGCAAATGACATATTTGTTGTAGTGCCGCATGTCATTATCGATCCTTCACTAGAAAGAATTTTCAGAAACAAGCCAAGAACCCATGCGTCCATTACATCCATTACAGTTGTGAGGAAGCCGAGAACCCCTGGTGCGTATTATTTTTAGGCGATTTGGGTGTTCTTATTTTCCAATTTTAAACACACCCTAAAAATCAAACGTAAATGGATTCTTTGAGTTTGTTTCTTTGGTATTTTTATGGTGTTCTTTGAAGTATCATTGTCTTTTCTATTTTCCTTTTGTATTAACATTTCCAAAGGCATGTATTTGCTTTCTGTTTCAATTCTATTTTTGATGATTGCTTTCTTGATTTTGTTGTTTACAACTCAAAATTACCTTTGAATCTAGTAAGAATATAAGAATCAAATATTATCTATTATACCTTTAATTAGTTACATGCTTTATATATTTTCAATAACCTTTTTAGCAATTTAATATTGTTATTTTATTTGTTGATTCTAGAATAATCTTTTAAATTTATACAAGTCAGTTGTTTAACTTTCTCATGTAGTATACAGACTAGTTTATGGCCCACGTAATACGTGGATATTTTAATAAATATTATTTAGAATAATGTAAGAATACTATTATTATTCATCGATGATTGTTTTTAAAAGTTTATTTTTAGTTTAATATATTTTAATTTATATAAATTGAAATTTTAGTTTATACATAATATAATACTTATATATTTTACTACAAATTAATATCCATAGACTAAAAACAATAGAGTTATTTATATTTTTAAAAAGAACAATTGTATTTATTTTTTATTATTTATAGATTAAAAATAACATAATTTGTATTTATCTTTTTAAAAGTGATATATTGTATGTATCTTTTATTTTTTATAATAATAAGTTGTATTAATCTTTGTGATGATATGTGGAAGTTTATTAACTCATGTGTTACATAAGCATTTAAAAAACCTAATTATTTTTTGAGAATTTAAACTTATAAACAAATACACAATTGTTATATGCATCTAATAGAAACATGTATTTATTTTATCAAAAGTTCAATTCAACTAAAACATTTATAATGTTTATCAACTATACCATTTTGTATAAAATCAATGTAGGATGTCATAAAAACTTTATCCATAAATTTTTAACACAAACTTAATTTTATTTTTTTAATTATAGGCATATGAGATTAATTCAATATAAAAAATAATAAAAAAACGTGTGCTCGATTTAAATTTAAACGTATTAACATTAAACTCATCCAAACATAAAATTTAAAAGAAAATAGTTTATCTAATTATTAATACAATAAGATCAATTATTTTTTCTAAATAAGAAAAACTCAAACATGTAATCTAAATCCAGTTTATAAAAAAGTAACATAAACTACTTTTGTAAGAATTAATAATTACAGAAAATTTTAAATATAAAAATAGATTCTAAATTTTATAAATTGGTTTAAATTTTAAAAGTCAATATTTATGAATGAAAACATAAGAAATATAAGAAGGAAAAATTGTATCTAATTTGTCAACATTATATACTTAATATGATTTAACTAATAAATTTATGTTATATTAATAAATAAATATCTCTTTTAAGATATTAATTATACAAAACAAATACAATTATAATATGCATGTATCAAATTTAAAAACAGTATATATGTTTTAGTTATTAGTAACCTATTGGTTTAAATTCTTTTAATATAGTATAGATTGAAGTAATTAATGTAAGAAAATAAATTAGGAAAGAAAGATAAAAGGTTATCTATATATTTTTAAATTAATTAAATTTATTATTGAATAGTTCTGAATTAGAAAAAAGAGTGGGAAAATTAAAAGTAATGTGCTTAGAAGATGACACGTGGCAATGAGATGTTCTCATTTATTGTAGAGTTAATTGCATAGATGGTCCTTTAACTATCCCCAAATTGCAGTTATCGTCCTTTTTTCGAAAACGTTGCAAATTGGGTGCTTTATGTACCGAAAAGTTGCATTTAAGGTCCTTTCTAACGATTTCCGTTAAGTGTCTCTGTTAAGTCAGGGGCAATTTCGTCTTTTTAAGTATAAAGGACCTTTTTTGCAATTTTTTCTTATTTTTTGCCTTATTATTATTACTACTATTATTATTATTATTATTATTATTATTATTATTATTATTATAATTAAAAGAAAACCATAATCAATAGCTATGATCAATAGCTACAACTTTCCTATACAAAACCAACTCAAATCTCAAGTTCGATCGAGAAAAATCGTCACCGAGGTCGAGAAATCGGTCCTACCGACGACCGAAACGATCTGAGAAGCCATGGAGAAGAAAAACCGTCGCCTCTCTCAAATTCCTCACATTTTTGGATCTATCTTCCAATTCGTTAAACGGGTCTCTACCGGAAACTCTCAGCAACCTCACAAACCTCTCAGGGACTCTGAATCTATCGTACAATCAATTCTCCGGTGAGAATCCAGCGTCGTACGGGTTGTTTCAGGTAATGGTTAGTCTAGACCTCCGGTATAATAACCTCACCGGAAAAATACCGCTCGTAGGTTCATTGCTCAACCAAGGACCAACAGCATTCACCGGTAATCCATTTCTATGTGGGTTTCCATTAGAAACACAATGCTCCGGGATGGAAGCTCAAATCCCCAGAGTTTTATCCAACCCGGATACCCCAAAAAATCCGGGTTCCACAACCCGGTTATCGGGTAAACCTAATGGGAGTTCCGGGTCGGTTACGGTTCCTTTAATCTCCGGTGTATCAGTGGTTATTGGAATAATGATTTTCTCCATGTGGGTATACCGGAAAAAACTGAGGTCAAGTGAGAGCAAATTAGGGAAAACAGAAAAGCTGGGGAATGAACAAATTACTGTAATGGCGAATGAAGAAGAAGGGCAAGATGGTAAATTCGTAGTATTGGATGAAGGGTTTGGTTTAGAATTAGAGGATTTATTGAGGGCATCAGCTTATGTGGTTGGAAAGAGTAAGAGTGGGATAGTTTACAAGGTGGTGGCCGGACGTGGTTCCGGTGCGGCGTTGGGTGCAGTAGTGGCCGTGAGACGGTTGAGTGAAGGCGACGGCGTATGGCGGCTTAAGGAGTTTGAGGCGGAGGTTGAGACCATCGGAAGGATTCAACACCCCAACATCGTGAGGTTGAGAGCTTACTACTACGCAAATGATGAGAAACTGCTGGTTTCGGATTTTGTCAGCAATGGGAGTTTGTACTCTGCGCTTCATGGTAAGTACATTATTCTCTACCCAATTACTAACCATTAGACATTGATCTCTCTAATCAAGTTTATAAATTTCCCAGGTTTTTCGAATACATTCTGATTCGGAGAGGAGTAATTGCGAATTAGAGGAAAAGATAAGCAATAGCTACAGCATCAAATCGGAGGTTCCGTCGGAACGACGTAAGATTCTGATAACAGGTAAGGTTAGTTTTTCTGTTTTGATGCAAGAGAAGAATTGTTACTTCCTTGTGGTGTTGAAGCGGTCACGAAGAGACCGCCGGAGGAATAAACAGAATGGTTCAGAATTTACGCTTTCACCGTCATTAGTTTTGCCTGAGTATTTGTTGCATCTACGTCGGAATCAGCTTGAATTTATCAATGGACAAATGCCATCATCTGTCTACAATTCATACCACCATGACGATCTGTTTTACGATTTGCATATGAAGAGAGAGAATTACATAAACGATGTTCTGAATTGGAATAACGAATTTTATTCGCCTTTAGATTGTGCAAATTTTCCGAGAGTGGAAAAGGGCGGAGGGAATCGAGGATTGTGCAATGAGTGTATGAGAGCGGAGGAGCAAGGGAAGAGAGCGGCGTTTCACTTTTGTGTATATGACGACGTCGTTGCAGGTGGTTTCCGGTCGTCGGTAGGACCGATTTCTCGACCTCGGTGACGATTTTTCTCGATCGAACTTGAGATTTGAGTTGGTTTTGTACAGGAAAGTTGTAGCTATTGATCATAGCTATTGATTATGGTTTTCTTTTAATTATAATAATATTAATAATAATAATAATAGTAATAATAATAATAAGGCAAAAAATAAGAAAAAATTGCAAAAAATGTCCTTTATACTTAAAAAGACGAAATTGCCCCTTACTTAACAGAGACACTTAACGAAAATCGTTAGAAAGGACCTTAAATGCAACTTTTCGGTACATAAAGCACCCAATTTGCAACGTTTTCGAAAAAAGGACGATAACTGCAATTTGGGGATAGTTAAAGGACCATCTATGCAATTAACTCTTTATTATAATATATAGATAATCAACTAGTTAATATTATTAATGATATAAAATATAAAGACGGTAACGATTGACCCAATAAATAATTAACTAATTTTTATAAACTCAAATCTTATAATTATGGAAAACATACACTTTTTAATTGAAAGTAAAATTTTAAAAATATTAATTAACAACTATATTTATCCTTGCTAATAAAACATATATATATATATATATATATATATATATATATATATATATATATATATATATATATATATAGGGTTGGGTTCCGGTAAGAACCCTCGTTACTGTGAGAACGTAACGTGAGAACCACTCCAAAATGCACAAATTTGTACATCAAATGCACAAATTTAAAAATTAAAAGTTTTACTTAAAACCATTATTAGTCTTAAATATTAATAAATGTCATAATATAACACTAAAATTACATTACAAAATTATATTCATTAAATTATAAACTAAATGAACAAATTTGAACATCAAATGCACAAATTTTTTTGAATTCACAATTCGTACATAAAATGGATAAATTATAGCATGAGATGCGTAATTTTTACATGAAATGCATAAATTTATCGAAAACATTTAATTTTAGTATCAAATGCACAATTTTATATAGTGGATGCACAAATTTTAGAGTGGTTCTCACGTTCTCACGAAATAGAGGGGTTCTCATGTGAACCCAATCATATATTTATACACACACACATATATATATACACACACACACACACAACATAAAGAAAACCCTAGGCTAACAACAAAGTGTGCGCCACCTGCACTCGGAGAGTCACAAGGAGGAACTGTATCCTCCTTTGCCCCCGCGATCTCGCCACCGCCGTCCGGTATCCTCTCTCTTTCTCCCTCTCCCTCTCGCTGTCTCTTTCTCCCTCTCCATCTCGATTTTATGTTTCTGAAATTGATAATTAGTTGTGCGAAACCTGGACTGAAATTGATTTGTATACAAATAAAAAATGGATACCACTTACAGGTAGTTAATATTGTATACAAATCAAAGATGTATACATAGCTTTTTTTATATAAAACGCTCCGCATTTTTTTTGTATAATGTGTATATTTATATACACAGTCACACACACTGATCGCAATTCACACACACCTCTGCATTTTTTTTTAATATAATCTGTATATATATTTGTACATATAAAACACACACATACACACACACATTCTTCGATCTTCTTGTTACAGCTTCAAGAACAACGCCAATAGACTCGATCTTCCGATACTCCGCAAAACTAACGTTACTCATTTGAACCCAAATATATATATATATATATATATACACACACCCCCACATACAATTTATTAATTATAATTTATACTTACGTATATATTAATTAATTGCTTCTTCAGAAGGAATTAACTCAATATCTAGTATAAATTAACCAAGCCAGCTAGCGATCGAGAGAAAAGCTAGGCAAACATAATTGAGAATTTCTTTTACTATAATAAAAATAATTTTTTTTTAGGGTTTCGTAAAAATGGTGACGGTGGTTCATGGATTGAAGCCGGTGTTGCTGATGGTGGCGGTTCAAACGATGTTTGCCGGAGTTAACGTGCTTTACAAATTATCGGTTAATGCAGGCGTCAACCTTCCGATTCTCGTCGCCTATCGCTACATCTTCTCCACTGCAGTCATCGTTCCCCTTGCGTTTTTCATGGAAAGGTATTCTTAATTAACTTGTACTGTACAAACACCTTTCTGCATGCATCTTCTTCGATATTCATTTGGCCATATACACACAACACACCACCAAGATCGATCATTTTGGAACAAACAATGTATGTAAATAATCATTTTCTTTGTTGATTAATTATATTAATTTATATATATAGATTTTTTTTTATATATTTGTTTAATTATTTATGTGTTCATCTTTATTTTTGTTTCATATGATCAAAACATGCAATTCAAAGATTTTCTAATTATGGTAAATTTGTTAATATAATTACAAAAAACTTATCAATTTTTTTTAAAGAATAACAAAATGTTGTTAAAAAGTTGTTCTTTAATTTTGTTTTGGCATTAAAAGTAGATTTTTTTTACAAAATAAAAAGAAATCAATTGCGTGATTGAAACAAATGTGATTTATTTAAAACAATTAAAGAAAAGTAAGTAATGTTTAATGTTTAATTAAATATATATACTTGGTAAATTAACAGGTAAAACTTTACTTTGGTTTTTTTTGTGTGTTTATTTACAGGAACAAAAGGCCAAAATTAACATGGATGATTCTGTTACAAGCTTTTTGTTGTGGTTTATTTGGGTATGTTTTATTTTATTTTTAATTTTCAATAATATATTAATTAGAATATATATAATTAATTCTCAGAGAATTTAATTACTAATTAATGAAAGAATTAAGAGGTAGCGCGCTGATGTCTTAGCTGTGACCATCATTAATCTTTTCCAAATACCGATAGACATCAATGCTTTTATGAGTTATTTGCTAAAGCATAGTGGTTTCAAAATTTATTTCCCAAACACTTGTGCTTTTAAATTTATTTACAAAATGATAGTAGTTTTTTAAATTGGTCATTTACTATTCTTTTTTTCTTTCCATCTTTAATTTTTACTTTCAACTTCTATACTTTAAAAAGACCTATTACACAATTGATCCCTAAAATGATTTAATTTGATAAATCTCAATTTTATTTTTTCTTTCATTTCATTTTAGACCAATTTTATTATACATAAATAAAATACGCTCTCACTCACTCTCACACACACACACACACAGATATATATATATATATATATATATATATATATATATATATATATATATATATATACATAACTGTTCCCTAACATGATTTAAGTACTTTAATATATAATTATTGTTATTATATATTTATACTTTTATAGATATTGTTTTCAACTAAGATTTGCATATTTTGTGAAGTCAATAGTTTGGCTAATATTAAGAATTAAATCTAAATGTACCAATTTAACAACATAATTCAATTAAAACAATTAAAACGTTATATATTTCGTTAATATATAAACTTAATATATTATTGTATGTGTGTTTACCCGAGTGTATGTATGTCTTATTATATTATATGTTGCGATTTCATTTGTAGTTAAATCAAAATATATTAAGTTTACATATTTTGTTGATGTCTAGATTTATATAATATTAACATCTAGATTCGTAAAAATATAGTAAGTTTTTAAAAATAAAGTTACATAAATATAGAAATAAATTTGTAATTGATTTATAAATGATAAAGAGACCAATTAGGGATCAATTATATAAGATTAAATATATAAATATTTACATAATATGAAAAAAACTGATCAAAATTAAAGTGAAACGAATTAAAAAAAAGAATTGACATTTAAAAAAAGTGATCAAAGTAAATCATTTTAGGGACCAATTATGTACCATAGACTCATAGAAGTTGAAAAAATAAAGAGAGATAAACAAAAATAAATGATTATTTTAAAAAGTATCATCATTTACTAAATAAATTTAAAACTACAAGGGTTTGGTAAATAAATTTTCAAACCACCATAATTTTGCAAATAACTCTGCTTTTATATATGGAACAACAAAAGGAAAATAAATTAAAAAGGAAAAAAAAAAAGATTGTGGGCTTTCATTTGAATTTAAGATGGTCAAAACATATATATACTCATTTAATGACTTTTCTATTTAACCAAATGATATTTAACCATAAATTAGTTCAAAATGAGTTGTTTTGAATTATTCGATAAATTTTAGTATGTTAATTCTTGAATATTAAAAAATATGTCAAAACACAATTAATAATAGATATTAAATAAAAGATTCTCAATTATTATCTAAAAATTATGGTTTAAAAATATATTATCAAATACTTTTTTTTATTTTTTCAAATTATATATATATATATATATATATATATATATATATATATATATATATATATATATATATATATGTGTGTGTGTGTGTGTGTGTGTGTGTGTGTGTAGAATATGGTTCGTGTGAGTACCTAAAAAATGCAAAGTACCGTGAGTACCTGTGAACATACGAGTTTCAGATGTGAACTTCTTCCGAAAAAAAGTTTTTTTTTTCTTTTTTTCATATTCAAATAGGTACAAACAATATAAGGCTATTCGTAAAAAAATTATGTACATTACACTTTCTATCATCTTAAAAGTCATGTGAACGTGAAAAAATTCATGTGAACATGCTTAGTTGTGAACAGTGAACACACGTTCACAACAGTACAGTTCATATGAACACACATGTTTCACATAGTTGTAGTGTGTGTTTTTGGGGTGAGCTCGATACCGGACCGAACCGAACCGGTACCGATCCCGAAAATATCGAAACCGAATTATTAGTTTTGAAAGAACCGAATACCGAACCGTATAATTTTATATAGTGTCGATTCGGTCCCGAATACCGAATTTTAGCTAATTTAAAAACCGAATACCGAACCGAGAGTACCGAATACCGAACCGAGAGTACCGAATACCGAATTTTAGCTAATTTAAAAACCGAATACCGAACCGAATATATTAATTCAGTACCGGTCAGTACCGGTACCGGTTCGGGTTCGGGAAATGGTACCCGTCACTCACCCCTGGTGTGTTTATGTGTGATTTTTTGCAAGCAGTCTTGTATTATTAATTTAAACATGATTATGAAAAAAAAAATCAAGAAAAATGATTTTAAGCGAGGTACCTCCAGTACTCCGCAAAACTAGTGGTACTCATTTGAACCCAAATCTATATATATATATATATATATATATATATATATATATATATATATATAGAGATGGGATCATTGCAGAACCTAAATTTAGTGTAGAACTGTAGAACCAATATCGTCCATAGATTAGAATATTCTAATGGTCTTGATTAAAAGAGTTAAGTTTGGAATTAGTGAAAAAAAGATCGGTAATAGTGATATTTTAATTCTTGGAGGGGCAAAAAAGGAAAAGATTGGAAATAGCAAAAAGATTGACATTAGCAAAATAAATATCTTTTTTCTTTAAATTAAAATAACATTAATATTATTAATTTTTAAATCAAAAAAATTATACCATAAAAACGAGAATTTTATACTCTTTAAAACGAGACCGGTCATGATATATTTTTTTCGAAAAAATTTTACGTGTTTATTTTTCGTAAAAAAAAAATTACCCAGACCACGATGCAATATATCATGGTGAGATAATGAGATCATTCGATATCGAATGAACACTTTGATATCGTATATTTAACGTCAATGCAACACTGCATATACGCTCATTATTAACAGAGCTAAAATAATAGTCACAATTAGTAGTCAAAGTTGGTGGATTTAACGAGAAGGGTTATGATATATATTTTTTATTTTTCGTAAAAAAAATTTTACCCAGACCACGATGCAATATATCCTGGTGAGATCATGAGATCATTCGATATCGAATGAACACTTTGATATCGTATATTTAACGTCAATGCAACATTGCATATACGTTCATCACTAACAGAGTCAAAATAATAGTCACAATTAGTAGTCAAAGTTGGTGGATTTAACGAGAACGGTTATGATATATATTTTTTTATTTTTCGTAAAAAAAATTTTACCCAGACCACGATGCAATATATCATGGTGAGATCATGAGATCATTCGATATCGAATGAACACTTTGATACCGTATATTTAACGTCGATGCAACACTGCATATACGTTCATTATTAACAGAGATAAATAATAGTCAAAATTAGTAGTCAAAGTTGGTGGATTTAACGAGAACGGTCATGAATATATTTTTTTGAAAAAAAATTTACGTGTTTATTTTTCGTAAATTTTTTTTACCCATACGACCATTCGATGTCGAATGAACACTTTGATATCGTATATTTAACGTCGATGCAACACTGCATGTCCATTATATATTAAAAGAGTAATAAAAAAAAGTCAAAGTGGACAGTCAAACTTGGTAGGCTGCTATTAATTCAATGTTAATTGTATAATTACCATCTTATCCCTAGTGTTATATTATAATCTAATGGTTTAGATTGGTTCTATGGTTCTGCACTAAATTAAGGTTCTGCAATGATCCCAACCCTATATATATATATATATATATATATATATATATATATGTAACATCCCGTTTTCAGAGTTATTGCGTGGAATTATTTTAGTGGATGTTTAAATAATTATTATTGTGTGGGTCCAATGAGAGCTCGAGTAGTGGATTATACGTGTCGGGTTGGTGAGTTACGTGTCTCCGGGTTATAAATTTGGTGGATTAATTATATATTTGGGTTCGTGGAATTAATTGGGTTAAGTGGATTTTAATTATGAAAATGTGATATCGGGTTCGGGTTATGGGGTCGGAACCCGTTTAAAAGTGGAAAACATATATTCGTGCGTTCTTTATTCTTCTTTCCTCAATTGAAGACTCAAAAGTGTGTGTGTAAATCTCTGGAGCAGCAAGTGAATTGGAGGAAGACTTGAATTGGAGCCAAACTTGTGTTCTTCATCTCCTTGGATTGAAGTTTTGAAGATTGGAGGTAAAGTTTCATGGGTTTGAGGTCAAAATTCGTATATGTATGTGTTAGGCTTGAGGGTTTTTGTTTCTGAAAGTTTTGGGTCTGTTGTGTATGAATTTTGTGTTGTGGAATTGCTGGAAATCGAGCTGGGAGTTTATTTCCCTGGATATCTGCCATTTTTGCGAGCTGTTCCGACCTGCACCATCGTGAGCGCGGCCGAGGCTCTTCTGGGCGCGGTCCGCGATCGGGGTGAGGGTAGTCGGGTCGGTTTCGGAGCTTCGGGAATCTGTGGGAGTGTGCTATGGGTCATATATGATTGTGATAATTGTGTTTGGGTTCGAGTTGGGTTTTCATCGGGATTTCGGGGTTTCGTTGGATCATTTTGAGTTTGAGTCGGGTTGCGTTTATTATGAGTTGTGAGATGCGTCTGTGGGTTTGTATTATCGGTTGGAATTGAGATTAATGTTTCGAGATCCGTGTGTTACAGGAACGAGTCAGCGAGCCGAGCCGAGTCAGAGATTCCGAGATTAGTGGATTGACCAGGTGAGTACCCGAGTTCTTTTCTAAACCGCGGGATGATTTTTCGAGTCATGATTGTGCAGCTAGTTTCGTGTACGTGTATATTGTGTATTGTGAATGAGACAGGGACGCGAATAGCAGGTATGCTTCTATTCTCACATATATGTTATACGTGCATGAGACGAGATCCAGTGGTATGTGATGTGATATGTGTATGAGATTGAGCTGGAACGTGCAGGTATGATCTCTTCTACCCGATACGTGTTACATGTGTTTGAGTGCAGGTGTCCGCGATATGTGATCGCGCAGGCTGACTGTCCCTAACCAGTCACGAGATGTGAGACTGTATATATACAGCAGTGATATTGCCAGTTCGCTCCTGTGCCTATTGAGTAGCTAACCGCTGCTGTGTGCGGCCTGTTAGCTGGGGAACGTGGTCCCCTTTTGAGCAGAGATATGTGTTATGCATTGAGTTGCATAATTGAGCAGAGATATGTGTTGTGCATCGAGTTGCACATATATGTTGAGATATTCTGTGTTGTGCATCGAGTTGCACATATATGTTGAGATATTCTGTGTTGTGCATCGAGTTGTACATATATGCTGAGATATTCTGTGTTATGCATCGAGTTGCACATATATGTTGAGATATTACTGTATTGTGCATGCTATATGTGTTATTGTGCAGAGTCTAACCCTCGCGTACTCACGAGCTTCCGAGCTTACGTATTCGAGTCTACCATGTTCAGGGTATCAGGAAAGAGATTGGTAGCCGGGTTTGCGGAACAGGGAATTGCGGACAATCGAGGACGGTGTATCTGCCTTGCTAGGGATTATGTTAGTGTTGGCTGTGTTAGGAATGTTGTAATCAAGTGGATTATATGTTAATGACAATTATGTGAAAGTTTAAATTGTCAGTGATTTCGAGTTATCCTATGACATGTGTTTAAATAGAGTATTGAGATGTTGCCACCTGTGTATTGAGTTGATGTGGCATTTATGTGCTCGGGGAGGGTGTTACAATATATATATATATATATATATATATATATATATATATATATATATATATATATATATATATGTGTGTGTGTGTGTGTGTGTGTGCGTGTCCTTAATTAATTTGTTTATATATGGGTTATTTAAATTGTGGAATATATAAATATAAAATAAATAAAAAAGGAAAGATATGTTTTGCAGATGTTCGTTGTCACAAAATTTGTACGTGAAAGCCTTATCATTGACGTCAGCTACATTCGTGTCGGCCACCTTCAATCTCATCCCTTCCATTACTTTTTTTATGGCCGTTTGCTTTTTGGTAACACAACCTAATTAACTAAACCATATATCAACTGTTTTCTGTTATAATACTATCTATTAATTAATTACGTAGCATTTTATTTGTTAAGAATATCATATCTAAATCAAGGTTGTCAAGGTCGAGATCTTACCTAAGATCGTTTTTGTCATTGCAAGATCGGGATCGTAAGATCCTACTGAAATTAAATATTATATATTACAGTATTGTATCATAAACAAAAGAGAGTCATTTCCTCTCATTCTTTCAAGGCACGTATATAGTGCCTATTTGATGAAACAAGAATCACAGTCATGAGCAGGACTATATTGGCACATTGGATTCAAAAAATTTCTGGCTAGATGGAGGGGTCTAACGATCCTACGATCTTACGATCTTGCTAACGATCCTACGAAAACAAACTGTATGTAGAATCGGATCGTCGTACGATCTTACGATCTTACTAACGATCCTACGATCTTGCTTACGATCCTACCCAAAATCGATCCTACTAGCGATCCTGATCAAAATCCACTTGTAGGATCGTAGGATCGTACGATCCTACGATTTAAATCGCGATTTTGATAACCTTGATCTAAATGTCTTATATGTACTTACTGTTGAAAATATATACACACACAGATAGGGGATGTAAATGAGTCGAGCTACTCGTAAGCTACTCGAGCTCGACTCGTTAAGCTCGAAAAAAAGCTCGAATTAAACGAGCTCGAGCACGCAAGCCTAAACGAGCTTAAACGAGACTATATGTAAATAAAATTTTAAATTAATAAATATATAATATATAGATTAAATAAATATATTAAAGATAACAAGTTATACATATTATATAAAAAGATTATTTAAAAGTTAATTACAAAAATTAAAATATATAATAAACGAGCTCTTGGAAAATTATTCACGAGCCGAGCTCGAGCTTTACATACAAAGCTCGAAACGAGCCGAACTCGAGCTCGAGCCTGGTACTTTTAAACGAGCCGAGCTCGAGCTTAAACGGGCTCGGCTCGGCTCGTTTACACCCAGACACAAACAAATAATCTTTTGTGAACACTTTATTCGTTGTCAACATTGCAAAACCAAAATAAAAACAAACGTTTTTTCAACAAGTTTTGTGAACTAATTCTAATTTTTTCTATGAAACTTTAAAAATTGTTGATTTAAAAAAACCTTTGAGAAACCTTTTGTTTTAAAAAATGTTAAATTAAACGTTTGTTTTACAAAAAATTATTTTAAAAAACGTTGAAGTTACTTTGTTTCAAAAAAAATGTTGAATTAAGTTAACTTTATAAAATGTGAAAAAAAAAACTTATATTAGAGAATTTAAAAAAATTGTGTTTTTGAAAGCAATAATAAATATATTTAAAAGAAATTTACTTAAAATTAATTTAGAAAATAAATTAACACATGTTAATTATAGAAGATGTCACTTGTCATCATGAGAAGATGAGAAATGATAAGTTTATTTGTTTACACACTTTTGTCCAATCATAAGATAAATATTTATAGGTCAAATGTATAGAGGTGGTGTATGAGAAATTAGAAGTGGTGCAAGAAGAAATAACCCTTTTTTAATAGTAGTTATAAATAGAGAATAAATTACAAAAGAAATTGTTCTTTGACAGTTAATTTTATGTTTCACAATGTTTTAGGTTGCGTTTAGTTAACGAAAACTAGTCATTTTCAATTTCAGTTTACAAGTTATAGTTTTTAGAAAAAAACAAGGGTTTCTATAAAAAGTGAAAACTTGTTTAGATGATGATGTTTTAGTTTTAAGAAAAATAAGATATGTGATTATAAAATAAAAAAATATGATAGATGATGGAAAAGTAAGAGAAAGAAAGAGAGTATTATAAAGAAATAGGGTAGGTAGTAGAAAAGTAAGAGAGAGAATATGAAAAGTGGTATTTTAAAAAGTGAAATGAAAATTTATGAAATTATTGTTAAGTAAACAAGTTTTCATTTTTGTTGAAAAGTGAGATGAAAATTTTGAAAATTTTCTGGAACTAAACGCACCCTTAGAGAGATGGGAGTACCGGAGCCGCGGTGTAGCGGCCTTGCCACATCGGCTCGGCCCCGGCGGCTACACCACCCCACCCCCGGCGGCCCCGCGATTTCCCCTCCCCGCCCGGCTTCCCCAGGCCGCTCCACCCCGCCTTCTTCCTTCTTCTTCCCCCTTCTTTTCCTCTTTTTTTTTTTTTGCAGACCCTATTCTTTTTCTTTTATATATATATATATATATATATATATATATATATATATATATATATAATTTTACTTTTATAATTTTATTTTTTGTTTCTTATTATAGTTTCATAAATGTTTGTATTTTTTTTATTTTAGTTTCGTAATTGTTGTTCGTTCGTACAGTTTCGTACTTTACGTTCGTAATCAGGAAACACACAATAACCTTCAATCAGATCTCGTGAAACATATTGCATTTGCCCAAATTCCAAATTTAGACGGCTAGTTTGTATTTTTTTAATGTTCATTCGTAATTTTAATTTTTATTTATTGTTATGTATTTTTTATTTTAATTGGATAATTTTTAATGTTTAGTTTATGTAATAGTTTTTAAATATTTATGAAATTAATTATTTTAGTTCTAATTAATAATTGTTTTGTTAGTTAAAATTAATTTAATGTTAAAAAAATTAAGAAAGATGGAATTGTTAAGAAAGATGAGTATTTCCTAGTTAGAAAGGTAGAGAAAGGTAGGGAAAGGTGGAGAGAGAAAAGCTGATGTGGCGCTGACGTGTACAGAAAGATGGATTTCGGGAAGATAAGTACTCCCTTCCCTCTTAAAGTTTTTATATTGACCTTTTTCCTCTTCTACTTTTAGACCCTCAAGTTTATATTTATTTTTGATTATGGTCTATAATAAATATTTAGTACAACTTTAATTATTTGTTCTTAACTTGTGATATTAGCATCTATTTATTTCTAATATATAACGTACAGTCATTTAAAAAATTCGACATTTTAATTTCTATTATTTTTTATATTTTTTTCTTATCCTTTTGATTTTAGTATTTAATTTCATATTTTATATTGCTTTATTTATTTTGTCACTAATATATTGACCCATGTACTATTGCCTAAATGAGTATTTTATAGAGAATGTATTAAACATAGACATTTTTTTCAAAATGAGTATTGCCTAAATCCAACAACGAATAAGTTCTACGATATAAATTAAAAACAATACATAAAATAAATTGGAATCATTTCTAAAAGAGAAAAGTAAAACAAAAACCATAAATATATAGATAAGACAGTAACAAGTTCTTTTAAAAACCAATCAAATTTTAAGTTGAAATATTTATATGATAATTCAATTTAGTATGGTACTTCTATACAACCAAACCGAAACAAACTTAAACTTTAATTAGATTTTTTTGTAAATATCCGTAGTCTAAATCAAACGTTTCGGTTTCTGATTTATTCGGTTTCAATTTCGGTTTTGGTTTTTAACACACATACGAAGAAAAAAATATAATTAATTAATTTTCAGGATGGAAAGCTTGGGTTGGAAGACAATTGGTGGTGCAGCAAAGGTTACGGGGACTGTATTAGGGGTTGGTGGAGCTATGTTGTTGACTTTTTACAAAGGAGTTGACCTTTACTTGTGGAAGACCAATGTTGACCTTTTACATGGTCAACAACATCACGTAGGTGGTGATCATCAACCTTCGAGTAATAAAAATAATAGTGTCATTGGTTCTTTATTAGCCATTGCCAGTTGCATCAGTTATTCAACTTGGTTAATCATCCAGGTTAGTTAAATGATTAAGATAATAATTAATTAACTTATAATTAATGATGTATGCATGCATTATAAAAATTAATATATACTTGTGTACGTTGTTATTTGAAAAGACAAATATGGTCAAGAAATACCCGTGTCCGTATTCAGTCACTGCTTTCACATTGACATCGGGTGCCATTCAAGCGGTCGTATTTGGTTTGTGCACCGAAAGACATTTGCACGAATGGAAGCTTGGTTGGAATGTTAAGCTTCTAACAGCAGTTTATTCGGTACGCATGTACAAAAACAAATGATTACTTAATTACTCATTAAATTTGTTGAATTAATATATGCATCACAAGGAATATTGTTAATTAGGGCACGCTGGCATCTGGAGTGATGTATACGTTTATCACATGGTGTGCGCAAATGAGAGGCCCGTTATTTGTATCATCATTCAATCCTTTAATGCTCATTCTTGTGGCTATCGCTGGATCTTTATTCTTGAATGAAACCCTACACTTAGGAAGGTATGTTAATTCTTCATTTTTTTGTCTACATCAAAATGTTGTTTTATATATGAAAATTGTTTAGAAAAAAGGTTTAAGTACTGAATTTT
The DNA here is from genome assembly GCA_020465985.1 of Centrapalus pauciflorus. Lineage (NCBI taxonomy): Eukaryota > Viridiplantae > Streptophyta > Magnoliopsida > Asterales > Asteraceae > Centrapalus > Centrapalus pauciflorus. Next base: position 284,013 of record JAANYP010002344.1, on the reverse strand, counting down.
GTTTTTATCGCAGTGTGTTGGGTGCGATATTAATAATTTTGGGACTTTATGTTGTATTATGGGGCAAAGGCAAAGAGGTGAAGAAGATGACTCAATCAAGTGTGGGAACGGGTGCTGGTGAATCAGAACGTTGGAGCATTGGTGGTGTTGGCAATAATGAATCAAAACAGTCAAGTGTGCAAAGTAGTCGCAATGGAGAAGCTAGACGTACTGAGGCTGTAACTTCATTGGATTAGTTTAAGATAATGTTTAAGTATAAACTACAATAAACAGATCGAGAGACACAAGTTACGTTGTTGTATCATTACAACAAGGGATATGATGCGAGAGTTTCAAATTTATTAATTATCCAATTAAATTTACTTACTTTGACAAATTACAAGCTTGGCTACCCACCTCCACTTCTATTTAGAGAATCTTGTCTTCTAATTCTCATAAGTCATACACGTAACATGTTGTGTGTCAGAAACTCAAATTCATGAGTCATCATAAAAAACCCAACTCCCAAAAACAATATCGCAACTTTCCGGTGGAAGTTTGATGTGTTCATCCCATCTGCACCCCTTCCAAATTGTTGATGGAGAAACCTTTTTCTTAGCTTTTCCTTCTTCGAAGCTAACTCGCTTCTTTCTCCTCTCATTATCCGCATCCTGTCATAAAAGAAACACCTGCACCTCCACCAAATTTGATGTGTTCATCCATCTTGCGAATTCCAACACCGAAGCAGAAGAGGCGACACACGTGCAAACTCTCAAATGGTTCCGGATATATAAGATCTATAAAGACAAATGACAAATCGAATAACAAATCAACTTGGTTTGAAGACAATTCCAGTTCAGAAATCGAGACCAATAAAGACTTGGCTAGAAAGAATGAAGACTTCTAGGTTCCAGACCTCTTCTCTTCTGCTTCCTTCCTAAGTTTGCTTCCTTCGAGATGTACCTACAATTGCCGATTAAACTTCCCTAGCATTTAGCGCCACATTTCTTCTCTACTGCTTCCTTCAAAAGTCGGTTGAAGTTTCAAATATTAGTTAGAGATATATGGACCAAAGCTAAAAAAATATTGATGCCCTATGTGTTTTTGCTGCCCTGGGCTGAAGCCCACTTCGCCCCACTCTTTGGGTCGGGCCTAGATGAAACTTGTGTTGTTCATCGTGTGTGGTAATTAAGATTTTATTATGTTTAATATCATTCACTATAAAGTATAGTTATATATGTGTATTTTATATTTATATATATATATTTATATTTTATATATATATATATATATATATATATATATATATATATATATATATATATATATATATATATATATATATATGTATATATATATATAGACACACACAATTTGGTTAGGTGTATTATATATGTGATGTTTTGTCTTGAGAGTAGGCAGGTATGCTGTAGTATGTACATCCTTTGATATTAAGGACAAGAAGGAGAGAATAGACGGAGATTAGGATGGAGAGAGAGAGAAGAGAGGGAGAGATATATATATATATATATATATATATATATATATATATATATATATATATATATATATATATATATATATATATATATATGTCTATCTAAAGTTTAATTATTGTAAACTTTTTTATTTTATATATATATATAGTGTGTGTATGTATATTTATATGTATATATCATTCTAAAACTTTAAATCTCACGTATATATCAAATAACTATTTTAAATTAATAGTAAATTACAGAAATGGTCTATGTGGTTTGCTCAAAATTATGGAAATAGTCCATGGTTTTTAAAAATTACATAAATGATCCCTCAAAACACTATTTACTAGCAGAAATGGTCCATCCATCTCTTGACTTTTTCTAAATAAGGGTTTTGCCCTTATTCTCAAAATCAATTTTGGTCCCTATAGTATCCAATTATTTTTGGTTTTAGTCATTTTTATAATTTTTTATTTTTGTTTTTGAATTTTAAATGCTAATTTAATAAATGTGATTTAATTATTTTATTTAATTAATTAATTTTAATTCTATTTTATGTATTCAATTTATTTACTTACATTTCTTTTGTTAAAATAGTTATACGTTTTTATATTTTTATACGTTACCAACTAACTATTTCATTACGTTAACATATTTTGATTTGATTATAATTTTAAAAAAAATATATAAATCTAGGGTTTTATTTGTTTTGATTAAAATATTTTGTTACGTTAATATATTTCGATTAAAATTTAGTCTTTTTTCGTTTTGATTTACCTATTTTGCTACATTAATTTAACATCTTAACTCAATTATTCCTAAATTAATAAGTCAGGTTTAGAATGTTATTTAACTCATTAAAACAACCCTGATTCCACAATCACTACAAACTTAGTTATTTTCTCAAACAATTAGAATTTACACCTAATAGCAATCTATTTTACCAAATCATGTGTAATTGCCCAATTAAACTTGACCAACTCATCACGGTCATTATTACAATCAATAAATAAATTTCAAGTACCTGGATGTTACATGTATAAAGTAAATAAAATAAATCAGCTGCTTAAATATCTGCTTAAATTGATGGCCTGCACATTTCACTGTTCATTAAATAGTTTTGTATTTTCTAAATAATATTATTGATAATAATAATGAGTTTCTATGTTTTAAAAAGACAAAAAAGCAAAACTTTATATGACAACTTAAATTATTGTATGTTTTAGTATTAAAGTCATACAAATGTATGTTATTTTACTGAAATTATCGATATGACTAACTTACTTTTTCTTTTAACCGGATGGTACTTGCACTCAAAGGTGACCTGTTGGTATGGTACCTATGACCGGTAAGTATGCTAATATGACGGCTTTTGTTGATTCAAACGATGACATAACATATTTTTTTATGACATGTTGTTGTTGTTATTATTTATTCTTTTCTATAATGTTCAACTTGAAACTAAAAAAAACCAGAATATGGACATAAAAACTCAATATTTAAATCCGAATCTAGAACCTTAAACATAACAAAATCAAAATCGGAATCGAGATTGAAACATTTAGCTAAAAAATCGAGTAGATATTGAACCATAAATCTGGTGATTCTGGAACCCAATCATTCAAAATTGAAACCAATAAAGTGAAATCAATACAGTATATGAAATCGAAATTGATGTTTGAACCTAATCCCAAACTCGTTGTACATTTGATTTAAAAATGTTAACCACCAAACACCCATAAACACAATATGCTTGAACGAAATCGAAATCGATTCCCAAAATGTAACCACCAGTCACCAAATGTACCATATCAACAATAAACTCCAAGTACAAGTATCATCCATGTAAAAAAAAACTACATTAGTCGTACCGATAATTTCAGTAAAATAACATACATTTATATAACTTTATCCCTATGTTTTATTTAATTTTATTCAAAAATATTTTTGTTGAAAAAGAAATTCGAATCTAACATTTTATTATTTCAACACTTTTGAAATAAAACATGATTTTACTAATCCTACTATATTTGTCTAAATTTATATACCCCTATTAGTAATTTATTCTTGTCTTTTGACCATTTGACCATGATCTAACTTTTATCAATTGGCTTTCTTTTATGTGGGTTGATTACGTACAAAAGTAAAATATTATTAATTTTTATTTTAATAACATATCAATTTTTTTCAATTAAAAATATATCAGTTAAAACACGTCAATATAGGTAATATTATTAGAATAGAAAGTAAATTGTGCTGAAATAAAAGTTTTTCGTCTGGATAACAAAACTTTTTGACGTATGATTTCACCAGACAACATGACGTGACACTTTTTAAGGAATACCAGTTAGCTGATCATTAGACATGTTAACTTTGATTAGTGTGTTTTCATTAATTTAGTTTCCTAATTAAAAAAATAATATGTTACCCAAATTAAAAAAATATGTGATAATATGTTACTCTTTTCGTCATTAACTTTTCTTTTATTTTTGATGTTTATTTAATTATTTATTATACTAATCTATATATTATAATAAAGCAAAACAATTAGTGTAACATGTCAATTACACAATGTACGGAATTTTCATTTTCCCGTCTCTTTTTTCTAATTTAATATCTTAACTTATTTACATCAAATGTTTATAATTTTTTTATTAATGAACTAATAATAAATTTGATATATATTGCAATATATTAAATTAATATTTATACCTAAAATAAATATCTATCATTATTATACCTAATGATCATAAGTGAATCCAAACGTAAAATTTGGATAAACTTATACATTGATTATTTTGCTGACAATATTTAAAATTTAACTAATTAGATAACAAAAGTTAAGAATTAGATGATAAAACTTCAAGTGTAAAATATTAATGTGAGAAACAAAAAGTTTTCATTACGTGAATGAGTATCTATATTTTGAAAATGATAAAATTAAATTTAAAATTATTAATAAGCATCTCTGAAAATCAATAATTAAAATTCATCAAACACATTAATATTTCACATTTGAAGTTAATCTATATATCTATAAATACTATTTAAAGAGTAAATATATTCATTTATCATGGAGTCACGTGGCATAACCATGAGTTGATTAAGAGTTTTTAAAAATAACAAATAATATTTAAATTATATCTATCCAAATCTAATATAATTTATTTTTAAATTCTTTTCAAAGCAAATCCAATAATATGTAATATCTAATAACTTATTAATTATAATATAATAAAAAAATTTAAAGAATATATAAAAATATTTACTGTTCGTATACATTAAAAAATATAAAAAATTAATAAGTCTTGATAAAAAAATATTATCATTCTTGTATATTTTTATTCATAAAAATATATATTTGACTTTACGTACCTTTTAGATTATTGTATTATATAAAAAACAATGTATTATAGATATATGCGCGGGTACATAAACTAGTTATAATATAATATGATAGAAGTTGATGAATATGTGGATATATGAAAAACATTTTCACAACATGTTTGTATAAAACACCAATGCGTTCACTAGTGTGTACAATATTCTGTAAAGATGTTATACCTCTTGAACCGTATGTGTGTGGATGTGGATATATGTATTTTTTAAGTTATAATTTTTAGCAACACAATTTAAAATATTATGTTTTTTCATGTATATTTTTTTATTTTTAAACAATTTTAGGACGAAAGATTATGTTCAAATAAAACTTTACGTGTTAAGCAAATTTATTTAATATTACAAAAGATGATTATATTAATAAAAATAAACAAAACTTAAATTTGAAGAAGTTCAACAATTAATTGACATTAAAAAAAGTTATTATAAAACAAACCCATATATATAATAAATAATAACCAAATTCATTTAAGAATCTATATATATAATAAAGAAGAACATAAAATTTCACATGACGTGATCACGTGGCATCTAAAAATTTGAAAACAATTTATAATTTTTTGAATAAAATAAAATAAAAGATAAATACAATTTATTATTTCTAATATCTATAAATATTAATAAATAATTAATTTTATCCACTATTTTACATTATCTAATTATGGTATTTATCATCATCATCTATTTAACATTTGATAATTTTTAGCTAATTTTAATCTAAACTTAAAAAAAAGCTTTAAATTTATATAATTTATCTATAAACTTCAAATAAAATATTAAATAAATAAGATTTTATTATAAATGAAAATATATAAATACACTTTGTTATCTTTAAAATAAAATAAAACATAAATATAATTTATTGGTTTTAATGTCCACAAACATGAATAAATAATTAAAAGAGAACACAAAACGCAACATGGTGTTACCGCATTGCATCTAAAAAGATAAATACAATTTATAATTTTTAAAATAATTATCTAATATTTTTGTTATTATTATGAAGATAATACAAATACATCCAAATTACATCTTATATATACTTCTTTATGTCTAATTAAAAAACTTATTATGTGTTACAAATTTTTTAAAATATATTAAACATAAATAAAGATCACAAACAATATTAAATATAAGTAAACGTATACATAATACAATATTAATAAAATCATATTTTATAACATTTTATTTATTGTAATAAAATATATATAAACATTAAGTTTTATATATAATTGAAACTTTAAGTTATTTCGATTAAATACATATAAATTTAAAAATAATGTATTTTAAAAATTGTTTAAAAAAAATAACTACTATTACAAATATGAAATTACAATATTATTTAAATTTTATATGTTTTAATTTTATGTTTACGTAAACTTTATATAACAAATTATTTATTAAAATTTATTTATGTTATACATAAACTAAGTATATAATAAAGTAAAGTAGATTACATACCCGAGAAAGTGACAAAGTTAATGCATAAAGTAGAAAAGGCTTTTATATAAAGAGAATGAATCAGTGGTGTCCCCGGCCTCTCTCTCGTCTCGTTACAATAAAACCAGACATCCCAACTTATAATGCAATTTTGCATGCATGCCACGTAACCCTTAATTTGTTTTACACATTTGTTCTTTACTCCTTAAATACATACTAGTTTATTACCCGCGTATTACGCGGATATTTTTAATATATATAAAATATAATAAATAAAAAGATAGAGATGTAAATATTATTTTTTAAACAAAAGTATATAAGGTGATATTATTATTTATTATTAATTTTGTATATTTCTAAATATATATGAAGAGTAATTATTTTCTTATATATTTTTTTAAACTTTTATTATATTATCTTATAATTAATAAGTTAGTAGATTATTAGATTTTGTTTGATTTAATTTGATTTGAATTTAAAAGTGGATTATATTACATTTGGATAGATTATTACATTTTGTTTAATTTGATTTGATATGAATTTAAAAGTGGATTATATTAGATTTGAATAGATTTAATTTAAATTTCTTTATTCTTCTTAAAATCTATAACTGCCACGTGTCGATTCATGGTGACGACACGTGGCTTCACCAGAAATGAGTATAGTTACTCTTTTAATAGTATAGATAGATATGTACAAATTTAAGATAGATAAAATTACTCTGTTGATCCTTTAAGTTACTTATTATAACTGATTCTATCCTTTAATCTTTAAAATTACTTTGCTAATCCTTTAAATATGAATTTTGAACACCAATGACCCTTTATTCAAATGGATGTTTAAAGGAATCTGAGGACATTTAACGTGGTGTTTGGTTTGAAGGATTTAAACAACTCATTTAGGATTTGGTTTAGAAATCATTCATTATCATGTTTGGATACAATGTTGAAAGAAATGATTTAGCTCATTTAGGATTTTAAATTCATCACTTCTCTATCTTTCATAATCCATTCATACCCCTAAACATTTCAAAATCCTATCATTTTAAAATCCATCATTTTAAATTCATTTAATACAAACGCCACCTAAGATATTACATAACAAACACCAACTGCATGCTTCTATCAATTCTTTTTCCTTTTTTAACGGTAAACTAACATACTCCTAATCCTAAACTAATTCTTTGCCCCAAGTGAAGACTTCAGAACTTACTTTCTCCACCTAAATTTCAACTTGCTACCGACGGGAGTCGAACCATTGACCTCTTACTTACATATCACCCTCACACCACATGAGCTAAACCTCATTGGTGCTCCTAACAAGTAACAATTACTCTTGAGGCCACTGAGATCGAGACAAATTATATATATATGTTGAATTGAGTATCATTAATTATGCAGCGCACCAGAAGATATCACTCGTAAAAAATGTTTTTTTTAATTATTAATAAATATGTTTTAATAAACATTACAAAGATGATAAATAAATTTCATGCACATTTACATATTCTATGTGCTCGAAACCATGCATCATATATATGTATGTTCACATATATGCAAATTTATGTAAGGGTACGTTAACATCATTTTTAAAAAAATTAGGAGATGTGAATGTATGTGGAATTTATATATCATATTTATAGTTTAAATTTAAACATGTTTTATGAAAAAAAATTACATTTTTTTAAACGTGGTACCTTCTGGTGTCCTGCATAATTGGTGGTACTTTTTCGAACCACATTACATGCATATATGCATACATACATACATACATAGATACATACATACATACATACATACATACATACATACATACATACATACATACATATATATATATATATGTATGTATGTATATGTATATGTACATGTACATGTATATGTATATGTGTGTATGTGTGTGTGTGTGTGTATATATATATATATATATATATATATATATATATATATATATATATATATATATATATATATATATATAGATTGAGGTTCAATTGAGAACTTTTATGCATCGGGGCACCTCGAGGCACTTTTGTGCATCAGATAATCCACCAAGGGTGCACAAAGGGCATTTAGGGAAAACTAAAGATATGATAATTAATTTATTTCTAAAAATCATTAAATGATAATTAGGAGTTACATTTTGAACTAAAATCTCATATTAACTACATTCCTCATTTTCATCCTCATTTCTCTCTCTCTCTCTCTCTCTCTCTCTCTCTCTCTCTCTCTCTCTCTATAATCGTGTTTTTCATGATTTTTCTTAATGATGATGATTTGAAGACGAAGATTAACGATGAACAACGATGATGATGAACATGAACAATAGAGGTAACCGATGATAATTATGAAGAACATGATGCATAGATGGATGATGAACGATGAACAACGGAAAATGATGATGCATAAATGGATGATGAACAATAATGATACATAGATGAATGATGAACAAGTTGAACATGATGCATAACTGAATGAAGAATATGAACGACAAACACGATGCATAAAAGAATGATGAACAAGTTGAACACGATGCATAAATGAATTTGTGTATTTTTTTTGTTAAATGCGTTTTTTTAACACAATGCATAGATAAACACGATTAACGATGAAATGCATCAATCTCCATCATCTTTTTTGAATTTGTGTAATTTTTTTAAATTTGAAAATGTATCAATTGAATTTATTTAGCATTTATTATTTGATTATTTGTTGAAATATTAAATTTAATGAGGTATGCACATTCCCCAAAATGCCCTTCTTTCTTTGTTTCTATAATGCACAAGATGCATAAAATTGTCCAACTATTTACCCTTTTGCCATTAATCTAATCCATACAATTTTTTGATCTAATGGATGATATAGGTAATTTTGTACCTCGATGCATAAAAGTGCTCAATTGAACCTCCCTATATATATATATATATATATATATATATATATATATATATATATATATATATATATATATATATATATATATATATATATATATATATATATATATATATATATATATATATATATATATATATATATATATATATATATAGAGAGAGAGAGAGAGAGAGAGAGAGAGATTTTGGATCATTACATGACCTAAATTTAATTTAGAATTGTAGAACCAATATCGTCCATATATTAGATTAATCTAATAGTCTTGATTAAAAGAAATCAAGTTTGGAATTAGTGAAAATTTTTTTGGTATTAATGATCTTTTAATTCATTTAAGGGTAAAAAAGGAAAAAATTGGCAATTATAAAAAGATTGACATTAATAAAAAAAATATCCTGTTTTTTAAATTAAAATAACATTAATATGATTAATTTTTAAATCAAAAAAATTATAGCATAAAAACGATAATTTTATACTTTTTAAAACAAGACCAGTCATAATATATTTCTTTTCGAAAAAATTTTAAATGTTTATTTTTAGTAAAAAAAATTTACTCGGGCCACTAAGTAATATAACATATCGAGATCATTCAATGTCGAAGTGACAGTTTATATCGTATATTTAACGTCGAAGTAATACCATATAACTTATATGCAACACTGAATATACATTCAACATTAAAAGAGTCAAAATAATGGTCAAAATTAGTAGTCAAACTTGGTTGACTACCATTACTTTAACGAGACCGGTCATGATATATTTTTTTCAAAAAAAATTTACGTGTTAATTTATTCTTCGTAAATCTTTTTTTCCCAAACGACCATTCAATATATCATATCGAAATCATTAAATGTCGAATTACAATTTATACCACTATTCGACGTCGAAGCAATAATATATATCATATATGCAACACTTCATCTACATTCAATAAATAATGGTCAAAGTTAGTAGTCAAACTTTGTGGACTACCCTTAATTTAATGTTAATCGCATATTTATCATATTATTCTTAGTGTTATATTATAATCCATGATGTCGATTGTTTCTATAGTTCTGCACTAAAATATCCCATTTTTTTAAAATTAAAATAACATTAATATGATTAATTTATAAATCAAAAACATTATACCATAAAAACGTGAATTTTATACTATTTAAAACAAGACCGATCATAATATATTTTTCGTAAAAAAATTTATCACCCAGACCACCATGCAATATAGCATGTCGAGATTATTTAATATCAAAGTCACATTTTACATCGTATATTCAACGTCGAAGTATATATATCATTTAGGCGAAGTATATATATCATTTATGTAACACTACATATACATTCAATATTAAAAGAGTCAAAATAATGGTCAAAATTAGTAGTCAAACATGGTTGACTATCCTTGATTTAACGAGACCGGACATGATATATTTTTTTCGAAAATTTTTTCTGTGTTTATTTTACGTAAAAAAATTTATTACCCAGACCACCATGCAATATAGCATGTCGAAATCATTCAATGTCGAAGTAACAATTTATATCGTATATTCAACGTCGAAGTAAGACTATATATCATATACGCAACACTGCATATACATTCAGTATTAAAAGAGTCAAAATAATGGTCAAAGTTAGTAGTCAAATTTGGCAAACTACTTTTAACTTAATGTTAATTACATATTTACAATTTTATCCCTAGTGTTATATTATAATACTGTGGTATAGATTGGTTCTGTAATTCTGTACTAAATTAAGCTTCTGCAATGATTCCAACCCTATATATACAAAACTTTTAATTTCAAGAAGTGTAGTGTGTATATATATATGGGATTTGGCATGGGATGGTTATAAATTAATTAATTATTAAGAAGAGAGAGATATATATAGATATATAGATATAGATATAATGTGGGAAGGGTTAAAGGCAACGATGATAATGATAGGAGTTCAATTCCTATCGGCTGGAACAAATATTGCTTATAAATTGGCTTCAAATGATGGAATGAAGATGAATCTTCTAATTTCATATCGCTACTTCATTTCTTCTATCCTCATTTTTCCTTTTGCTTTTTTTCTTGAAAGGTAATATTTCCCTTAATATTATATATTCCATTATTCTAATTATATCTTTATTATTATTATTATTATAATATATATATATATACACATACTCCTGTATATATTGTTGCAGGAACAAAAGACCAAAGCTAACATGGATCATACTCTTTCAAGCTTTCCTTTGTGCACTTTTGGGGTACTTACTTTCTTCAAATCTCTCTCTCTCTCTCTCTCTCTCTCTCTCTCTCTCTCTCACACACACACACACACACACACACACACACACATATATATATATATATATATATATATATATATATATATATATATATATATATATGTAATAGTTATTTAAATGATGGTTGCAGGGGTCCAATGGCGCAAAATCTGTATGCAGAAAGCTTGGTTCTAACATCCGCAACATTTACTGCTGCTTTTAACAATCTCCTGCCACCATTTACCTTCGTCTTTGCTGCTTTATTCGGGTAATTTATTTATTTATATTTTCAAACATTTTTTCTTTTATTTATGCTCCTGTCAATGCGGTTTTGCCCAATTGATATTAGAGGTCATGTGTAAGTGTGAGGTCAGAGGTTCGAATTTCGTCGGAGATAAGTTGAAATTTAGGTGATGTAAGTAAGTTCTGAAGTCTCCATTTGAGGCAAAATGAGTAGTTTAGTAGCAGAAGTAGGTTTTACCGGCCTTTTAAGCATACTTTTGGTAATAAAATAGATAAGCTTTTACCAGCCTTTTAAGCAGACTTTTCTTAATTAAGCTTACTAAAATCGAATACTCAGATATAAAATTATAAATAAGGGAGGATTTATTATTAAATTAAAAAGTTATATTTTTGATACAAGAAGAAAACTAAACTTGACCGACGGTGGATTAATTTCAGTCAAGATTAATTACAATAATTTATTGATAACATTTATTATGTAAGTAATGCATTTATTTTAATTATCTTTTTAATAATCTTATATTTTTCTTTCTTAAATTAATCGCTAAAGTCAGTCAAATGTTTAATTAAAGTGAAGCCTTATCTTTTTTGGAATTAATATTATTATTAGAACCAAGATAATTTGAAATTTCCTACCTTTAATTTTTGCATGTGTATTTCGTCAAATGCCATACAAATTCTTGTTTTATTTCTTTATTAACTTATGATAAATAATTAATCATTTACAAGTAAATGAACATATAAGTTGTGTATATGTGCGTGTATCTATCTATTCTATTATATGAGAAACTAGATGCCACATGACATCTAGATAGAGCGCCAATTGGCTTAACATGAGATTGTCACGTGTATCTAACAATTTCCTATTAATTTGCTTCTAAAATTTGTTTTTTCCAATCTATCTATAATAAATAATTTAAATAATATCTAATCATATCTAATTCTTATCTAATATAAAATTCAAATTTGGATTTAAATGATAATTTTTCTTTTTATATATTTATATTTATATTTATTGTACTATATATATATAGATATTATAAATTCGATAAAATATATTAAAAAATTATCCTACAAGAATAATGAAATTAAATTTTTAAATGTATTTATACATGGGTTTATAAACTAGTATACATATAAAAGAATATGATTTGAAAGAGTACCACTCAATATGTAGCGCAACAGAATGTATCATCCTTAAAAAAAACTTATTTAATTTTTTTTATAAACATGTATCAATTGACATTATGAAGACAATACATAAATTTCACATACATTCACATTTTCTAACTCCTAAAAATGATATGAACGTACACTTACATAATTTTATATATATGTGAACTTGCATTTATGTGATGCATAATTTCATGCACTTAAAATGTGTAAATGTGCGTGAGTTTTATATATATATTATCAGTGTAATGTTAATTAAAACATTTTTATTATGAAAAAACATTATTTTTAAAAGTGGTACATTCTAGTACGCTGCATAATAAGTGAACCTCTGAACCTAATCACATATATAAATATATGACATCGATCGTTTTGGTATCAAACATTTAAAGATTATTCGAGATATTATATCGGTCGGGTGGTCAAGATGAAAATTTTTTAATATAGAATTGTATATATTAACATTATAAATATACGTAGGTTCAAAAATACTACTTTTTAATTATAAACTTTAAATAAAAGATCATGTACGTATTCACAAATAGGTGATTTATTATACATATGTGAATGCACTTACGATTACACATATGTTATATGTGAATGTATAATTTTCTACATATATTATATATTATAAATAGTGGTGCATTTAATTAATACACTTTTATAATATTAATTTACGTTCACGTATTTAAAAAATATTAAATTATCCTGACAGGTACTTAGTTATTTTTATTTGCGTGGTTCTTTTTGATCTCACACACACAAAGTATTTAATAGATACCGTATTTGGGGTACCGAAAAATCATATTAAATGAAGTTTTTATTACAAAAAATGTTAAAATTATGCAAACTTGTAATATATATACATGTTCAAATATATATTGTTATTGACTAATTAATATAAATTACACTTTCATTATGATAAAATGTTTTATTTAATGCAAAATAATAATATGTAAATGTTCAAATGTGCATATTCATATTGTACATTTGCATGAAATTAAAACTTTAAAACATTTTATCGTATTGAATATGAAATATGAACTAGTCAATCATAATGCAAGTTGAACATATGTGTAAAAAAATTTTGCATGGAATTTTAATTTAGTCGTAATAAACCTGTTAATTTATTGTGATACTTTTGTACCCTAGTCTAATATGATACTTTATAAAACTCAACCATATATATATATGACACACACACACACACATATATATATATATATATACACACACACACACGCACATCTACACATACATACATACGTACACACACATATGTATATATCTGTGTGTGTGTGATCAAATGAAAAATCAAATATTTGTGAGAAATGTTAAATCAAAAGAACATATCTTTTTATAATGATCGTCTCTCTCTCTCTCTCTCTCTCTCTCTCTCTCACACACTCTCTCTCTCTCTCTCTCATTTTTATTGTTTATTCGTATGTGTTTTGTATTTGTTGGACAAAGTACAAATTATCAATAACCTTTTTATAAACAAGTCCATGAATCAAAATCTTAATTAATATAAACACATGCAAGAATTGAACATTTTTAATAAACAAATGCATCAATATTGAATTTCGTAGTGAATTTGTGCAAACCTATATATGAACGCAAAGCAAACGAGCACAAAGTTTCATAATAATGAACTTACGCAAACATATGAACAAATACAAAATACATTTCAAAAAAAATTTGTGCAAACCTATGAACATATGAACGAACACAAAGTTTCCTAATGAACTTTTGAAAATGTACGTGTGGACACAATGAAAACGCACATAAAGTTTTGTAATGAACTTGTACGAACGTATGCCCAAATACTTTCGATTAAACAAACTCATGGATGATTCAATGTGTGTCCATGGATGGTGGTGGACATGGTGGACGTCCAGCGGTGGCATAGCTCGGGTCCATCGTCGGTGTTCAATGAGAAACGACATGGTGGTGGCCCACTGGCCGTCAACTAAGAGAAACGGAGAGAGGTAGAGAGATAGAAAATAACGGTTAGAGAGAGAAAAAAAAATAGAGTGAGGGAGTGCTTATAGAGATATGAGATTGACTACATATAATTGTTTCCATTGTTTTTATTTTGTTGCTTGTTAGTAATTATAATTTTTGATACAAAAAATATCATTTTGGTCCCAAACACCTTTGTTTATTTTATTTTTTATTTTTTTTTGATAAATATCAAATTTTAAATTGAAGTCATTACTAGTAGAATAAAAATTTCAAACAAGATGAGACTCTAGAACTCAATTATAATTTTGGTCCCAAACACCGGTTTGGACGTTGGACCGATTCCACCCAAACCGACCGCATGATACATCCTCCCCCGCGTGATGCAATATGCTTTCCTTTGTGATGCATTGTGTTTCGACTCGAAACGACTACACGATGCATCAAATGATCATCATGCACGATCCTAAATTGCTGATGCATTGTGGTTTTCCAAGATTTTTCGATGCATAGAGATTTTGCATTGACCCCCTCTATATATATCATTATTAGCCATTGATTTTTATTATTTATTATTTATAAAATAAAAGAATTGTGATGATATATATATATATATATATATATATATATATATATATATATATATAATGGTAAATATTTTTTGAAATAAAGGTTGGAGAGGGTTGGAATAGGTGCAATGGCAGGGAAAGTAAAAGTAGTTGGAACCCTAGTTGGGGTTGGAGGGGCAATGGTTTTGACTTTCTACAAAGGTCAACAAATCAAAACTTGGTCAACTCATTTAAACATTTTGCATCATGATGGTCAACACATGGATGGACATGTTGCATCAACAACTTCTAACCATCATCATCTCATTGGCTCGGTTTCGGCACTCGTTTCTACCCTTTTCACTTCCCTCTTTATAACACTTCAGGTGCGTTCGTATCTTTTACATCTTCATTATTCGCATTTCGTTTACTTGTACTATACCATAAATCATTTGACTCGAAAAAAAATTCAATAAAACAGGCTAAATTAAGCGCGAATTACCCATGCCATTGCTCAACCACGTTTCTTGTAACCGTGATGGGTTTCATACAATCACTTGCTTTCTCTCTTTGCACCGAGAGATCATGGAGTCAATGGAAGCTTGGTAGAAAAGTTAGACTGCTTGCTGTTCTCTTTATGGTAATTGATTAGTTACTGTTCTAAAGCTATGGATTAATTATTTAATCATACATGTAAATAAGGTGAAATACATTGATTTATGATTCAAATATATGCTTGTGGTTACAGGGAACATCTGCAGTGCTATCGAATCTATTCTCTATAGCATCTATACATTTAGAAGGACCATTGTTCGTGTCAGCTTTTAACCCTTTGATGCTTGTCTTTGTGGCAATAGCTGGCTTTCTGGTACTCGACGAAAAGTTGCATGTGGGAAGGTACATTAATGACATCGCTTTTAATCGCTAAAAAGATTTTTGTGCATCCGTAAACCATAATATGGTGTTGTGTGTAGTGTGTTAGGATCGGTGATCGTTGTATTGGGATTGTACATGGTACTATGGGGTAAAAGTAAAGAGAAAAGGAGATCATCCAACCCAATAATGACGAGCGCGGAAGATCATGACGAGAAGTTTCAGATGAAGTTTGCAAGGGAAAAACAAAATGTGCAAGACATTGATGAGGAAACAATAATTGTAAAAGATTGATGATTTTTCAAGTTTGGTTTGAATAACCAAATACGTAGGAAATACAATGTTGGTTTTCGATTATAACCTAAAAACCTATATAAAGAAAAGGTTGAGGGTGGCCAAAACATTGTGTGTTGGAGATTAACTTTATAGTTGATTTCAAAAGATATATAATATTGATGAATATCATCCATTTTTAATGATTGTGTAGTTAGATCGACGGGTTATATGTCAAAAATAGAAACAATTTTTTTGTATTTTTACTAGGGGTGTTCAAACAAAACCGGAAAACCGAGAAGCCGAGTCGAACCGCTTAAATCGCTTGATTCGAAACCAAAACATCACGGGGCGGTTTAGGTTTTTATTTTTAGAAAACCGTGGATAACCGAACCGAACCGATATATTATATATATACAAGTTAGTAGCTTTTATTTATAATTTCATTTAGAAATTCTAATACATTAAATACTAAATTGTCAAATGATTTTTTATTTTAATTGTTTTATTAGATATATTTAGTGTATATTTTATAATTTATAATTAAATAGTTTACTATAACTTTGAACTTAAAAAAGAATTTATGCCTAAAAAAGATATAATTCTATAATATTGTTTGCTTTTAATCATATGACGGGTAACTGTGAACCGAATCGCGGGTAATCGGCTTCTAACGGGTAACCGAAACCGAAAACACGGCTCACATGTTAGCTACTAACCGAGCCGAACTGAACCGTGCACACCCTAATTTTTACCGCATATAGCCACATTATTTTTTTTATCATTAATAGCAACAACTTTTGTATATTTTTACCGATTATAACTATTGTTGACTTGGAAACATGCTATTGCAGGTTACCATTAATTAATAGTACCAACATTTATCTTTTACCAATAATAGCAACAATCTTTTTACCGATAATAGCAGCAACATTTAACTTTTTATCAATAACGACATATAAAATTAAAACACTATTTATCTTTAACTTATTATTATTTTGAAGAAACTAAATACATGATAATCGAAACATATTCAAATAACCCTATTTTTGACATATAACCCTTAGATCGAATTGCTTTTCTGCTAACAATATATTGGTTTGAGACTTTGAGTCATTATTTATATCCATGCCACTACAAAGCCCAAGACTATACATCTATCCAACATATTGTCATTGGTTGTATTAAGTTGTACACCCTTTGAATATTAAAGTATACACTACACTACTACTAGCTAAAAACCCTCCTAAATAGAATTGAATTAGGTTCACCAAAATCATTGTAAAAGCAGGATCCATGTGTACAGTCTCTTAACAACCTCAGTATATTCATTGTCACTTCTAAAAACCCCTCCTACATTCTTGCTAAAATCCCTAATTCATTCCCCTTTATTTCAGTCACGCAATCGAGCTCCCTAAAATTTTATGAGTCACGCCCGTAAATTCCTTTCCCCCTTGTAACCATTGGCAGCGAACAACGTTCATCCATCCATCTAGTGCAACATTGTGACTAAACCTATGGTTTGTTTGCTCTTTCTCTCTCAATCTCACCTCCATTGTTCAACCCTTTTTCTCTTCTCTCATCTCCCCTCATGGCTCATTTGGTGGTGCCCTCCTATCCACTGATTAACCTGCTAATATGCTAACTCATTGATCTTGAATTTATATATGTGTGTGTGTACACATGACTCATTTATCTCCTAACGAATTCATATATCTCTTCTCCAATCGCCTATAAATTTTCAAGCATTAAACTAATATATTTTTATTGAACTGTATAGTCTAGGGGTGAGCAAAAAACTTCTAATTATTTGTGTACGTTTCTATAGCATTAAATATAACTTTCTAGGGGTGAGCAAAAAACTCATTTTACCCGAACCAAACCGGACTGTTTTATTTTCGGGCCGGTTCTCAGTTCCTATAATTTGGTTTTCGTTTCCATCGGATTCGTTCTGGTTTTTTTTATTTTTTTTCTTTGTAAAAGTTGGGAAATGACCACTCGGGACCGAATCTTTCCATATTCGGGCCGTTTCTCGGTTCTTGATTTTACACATTTTCAGTCTATGGGTTCGGGCCAGTTTCAGAACCAAGCTCATCCCTACAACATTCCAATATTATTTAGCTAACTAAAACACTGAAATTCTCTTAAATAATCATTTTTACCAAATATATTCTTTTTAACATAAAAATTCATATAAAATCATACACTACACTATTTTGGCTAAAATTTGATGGAAATCTTTGGAAACATCATATCAACCAACACATTCCCATATTTGTTTCGAAGTTTTGACGTGCATTAAGAAAATCACCATTTTTGTCAAAACATAAAAAATACACAATTTTTTCAAAACCTCACCATGCCATACTTTAATTAGGAAAAGCTTATAGATCGATCAACATAAAAACGTTTTACAAGTGTTTGTTTGAAGGTTTGGGATGTTTCACCAAAATCATCATTATTGAATTTGAATCTCTATCAATGGAGTTTTATGAGTGTTGACCAGTTTCATAGAGTTAAAAAGTCTTGCATTGCATGCAAAACACATTTGAAACATAAATTAAAGTATGAGGGGCGTTTGGTTCGTAGAATTTTTTTTCTGGGATTTGAATTTCAACATTTGCATTTGTCAGAATTTTGTCATTGAATATGCATTATCTTTTAGAAAAATTTTGTTAATTTGAAAATTACAAGGTAATTGAGATTTAAAATCCTATGGGGAGGGTTTCTAAATAACAAAGAATTGAGAGATTTATAACATCTTAGGATTTTAAATCCTTACTGAAATCTGCGAACCAAACACAGAATTTTAAATGTAAATCCCACTGAATCCCAGAAAATCCGCGAACCAAACGTCTCCTAAGCATTACAATAGAAATAGTCATACCTCAAAAGTAAGTTCGAAAGTTTGTTGCCTAACTTTGCTTCCTCTTAAGCTCGCAAAAGGCAGAGAAAACTGGAGTCGAGAGTTAGGTTGAAGATTTTTATATTTTAAAATGATTAAATGGAGCACACATTATTAACTACTTAAACACAAACCGTCATTACCAAACTAAACCCAATGGTCCCAAACACACACGATCAGGGCCGGTCCTAAGGGGGTCGACATAGGCTACGACCCATGACATCAAATTATCAAGGGGCATTAATTTTTAGTCTAATAAAATAATAAACTAAATTTTGTTTTGTTATTAAATGTTCATATCTTTATTATTAATGACAAAAAAAAATATAATATTAGACGATGAATAATAAAAATGATTGATTAAACAAATTGTATTATATCTTTTATTTTATTAAAAGATGTTTAGAATGTTGAGACGGAAACCATCTAATACTTTATACTTCTTAAATCCTCATTTGATGAGTAACTTCTATAGTGTTATTTTTGGTTGTCATCAGGTATGTCATTTCAAATTAGAATAGTTTGATGTCTCAAACTTTTATTTAAACAATAATATTATAGAGGGCGTATGTTAAGATGAAATATTGGGTAATAGGATTGTTTAAGTTTTACAAATTTTGTTAACAAATTGTAGTTATACATAAATATAGTTTGATAAAAAAACTAAATGGAAAAATCGTAAAACTCAATTCATTTTCTATATATTTTATTCTCTTCATTTTGATTAAAAAATTACAAATAAATTAAATACTACATTCAATTCTCTAATATATTTTATTGAAAAAACTTTCGTCAATTTTTCATCAAATAAAAAAAACCTTTGTAAACCATGTACCAAAAACATACAAAAGGAATGTGATTCCTTGTAGTTCACTCATTTGCATTCCACATAGAAGATGTGTTTTTTTTTCTTTCTCTCGTGAAATGGAATGAAATATATTATATTTTCTTGAGTAAATTACTATGTTGATCCTTTAAGTCTACCTATTATGACTGGTTCAGTTCTTTAACTTATAAAGTTACTTTGTTAATTCTTTAAATAGGAATTTTAAACACCATAGTTCTTTATTCATATGAAAAATGTAAAAATGTCATCACATTCCTCCAAACATCCATTTGAATAAATGATCATTGGTGTTCAAAGTTCTTATTTAAAGGATTGTCAGAGTAATATCTAATAAAAGAACTGAACCAGTCATAATAGATCAACTTATAGGATCAACAGAGTAATTTACTCTATTTTCTTTATTTAATTAGTATTTAATAACAATAATTCTATTGATAATTTCTAAATTTGTATGCAGTTTTTTAAAATTATATATATTTCTTATTGTAATTTTTATTTCAAATCTATAAAATATAATTATTGTTTGAATTTTATTTGACGTCACAAATAAACTTATTATTTAGAAATGTTAAAGCCCACTACATATAAATTTGTTTAGCTTTCAAATAATAAATCTGATTAGAATATAAAATGAAAGGGGTGTAGGTCATTAAAAATGATAAACAATTACAAGTTGATTTTATTTGTTGATACAAAATTTATTTATTGTATAAATTGGTTAAAACAATAAAGTTTGTTGCATATAATTTATATATTTAATCTTTATTTAATTAATTTATAGTGATACAATATCCGTAAAAAATGTAATATTTAACTAGTTAATAGTTTAAAAGTAATAATCATGCATTAGAAATTAAATATGTTATTATTAATTAAATACTTTACACACATACTATTATTTGCGCATATGATATGACTTATTTAAAATGAGAAAAAGTCAATGTACGAAAAACGACA
The DNA here is from genome assembly GCA_020465985.1 of Centrapalus pauciflorus. Taxonomy (NCBI): domain Eukaryota; kingdom Viridiplantae; phylum Streptophyta; class Magnoliopsida; order Asterales; family Asteraceae; genus Centrapalus; species Centrapalus pauciflorus. The sequence continues at coordinate 262,767 of JAANYP010002344.1, read as the reverse complement.
ATTAAAATAGTTGGGGGTAGATTTTGCAACTTCCTCTAAAGTAAAATATTTTAATATTCATAGACTTTTTTCTTCCTTTCCACCTTCCCCTGGTTTGTTGAGCTAGATTTAATGTTGGCTTTGAGTCCGCGAGAGAGAGAGAGAGAGTGTGTGTGTGTGTGAGTGCGTGTTTTTTTAGAGAGATAGTGTGTGTCTGTGTGATATATATATATTTGTTTCAGAGAGTGACATAATTTTCCTTTTTTTTTTTTCCCCTTTATTTCTGATCTGCTTCATCCCTTCCACCTGTTTGTAGAAAGTTCTCAGAGAAGAAAATTGTCAACGATTATCCGACCCACATCTAATTATCAACTGTTATCAAGATTTTCTTGTTTGGTAAAGGTAAGATCTCTAATCTTGGATATCAAATTTTGGAATTTTTGACTGTGACTTATGTGCCCTAATTTCGCCTTTTGAACTAAAGTTTTTTGCTTTTAAACTCATATTTTGACATTTCCAGGATCTAGTGTTTGATTTTCTTGAATCACTTGAGAGCAAAAAACAAAAAAAGAAATGAAAAGAAAACCCATTTTAAGCCCTATTACTTCTTCATTTATCATATTGGAGATTTCAAAATGCAAATTTGTGTCTTGTTTGTGTTAATATTTTGCTTGAATTTTGACATGGTTTTTTGCAGATCTTGGTTGCAGCTTTTAATTTGATGGAATCTTAGCTTTTCACCAACAGGTTGGTTTTTTCTTTTCTTTTTTCTATTCTATATTATATACTTTTATGCAAAAGTTTATAATGCTATTTTTAATATTATATTTCACTTGTTTATTAGTAATCTTAATTTATATTCACTTAGAAACATGAGGAATCTATTGTAGATATGATTGAGGTGGGTATAAAGAACATGCTTATAACAGATGCTCATTTTCAAAAACAAGATTAAATTAAAAATAGATAATAACCCAAAAAAAAAAAAAAAAAAGACAGTTTGCCCTCAGATCCCCTCTTAAATTTGTTTTGACTTTTGTCTCATTGCCAGACATGGTCCATCTACTATGTTTCCTTGGACATACATTAATTTCTTCAAAGTTTGTGATCCTATCAAAAGTAGTTAAAGGGGTTGGTTGGATGTGAGCTTTGTAAGTGATTATCTGATTATGTTTGGCCAATTAATCGGTTTGATACTAGCCCCGACCAAACAGTTTATAAAATTGTAGTGTAGAATTACTTATATACTCTTATTTCATCAATTAGTTTCTTGAATAATCTGAAATTGTCAAACAATCAATGAATAGAAAGTGCTTATACAAATTTAACCTTTAGAAGCATTACAAGTTTATTTCTGATTACTCAATGTCACATAATCACTTCCAAAACATAGGTGTAAACACCCTATAAAGCATATAGGCTAATAGCCATGTAATAAGAAGAGACTTTTGTGTTTCAGTAATTAATGTTTCTAATTTTATTATCCTTTGGGATCAAGTAAGGGGTTTTGATTCTAATTGAATTATTAGGATTCTTTCATTGGGGTTGATAACTTTGATTCCATGATTGAACTAACTTTAGGTTAAAACTTGAAAATATGTCTAAAAAAATCAAAAAGTTGGTCCTTGATAAAGATATGCAATTTAGGCTCTTTTAAGGTCCATGTGAGGCTGGCTTTTCTGCTCATCTATGTTCTCTTTTCTTTACTCTCTTACTGCAATCTAATTCATGATTCTTTCTGACTGTTTTTTCAGCCGTGATTAGTGGGAAGAAAGAAATCTTTTTTTTTTTTGGTGTTGTATTTAATGTCTTTCCGTAGCATAGTTCGTGATGTGAGGGATGGATTTGGGAGCCTATCGAGGCGGGGTTTTGAAGTGAGGCTCTCAGGGCATCACAACAGAGGAAAGTCACAAGGTGCGGTTAATGATTTGGGTGATAATAATCAACCTCTTGTGATCCAGAACAGTCGGTGGGCTAATCTTCCTCCTGAGCTTCTGTTTGATGTAATTAAACGATTGGAAGAGAGCGAAAGCACTTGGCCTTCTAGAAAACATGTTGTTGCTTGTGCTGCTGTTTGTAGATCTTGGAGGAGCATGTGTAAGGAGATTGTTAGAAATCCCGAATCATGTGGAAAGCTTACTTTTCCGGTTTCCCTGAAACAGGTATCTCACATATTATCTTTTTAAATTTTGAAGGCTCTAGCCCGAGCTTAGCTTGTTTAAAGTTTGATGGCTTGAGCTCAGCTCGTGAATGGTTTTACATGCTCGAGTTCTGCTCGACTCATTAATTAAATAGATTTATTGTTTATTAATTTAGTTATATATGATATACTTTTAAAATTATAAAAACTAGTATATGCATGTTTCTTAAATGTATGTATGCATGTGTGTGTGTGTCTATATATCTATGTGTGTGTGTGTGTGTGTGTATGCATGTATGTGTGTATGTATAGATGTATGTATATGTGTGTGTGTATAGGTTGGGATTCTGGAAGTACCACTTTTCGAGTTTTCATAGGATACCGGAGTACCACTTAAATGAATTTTCTTTTTAAAAAAATTGTACATAAAAATGTATAAAATAACATTATAAGTTAACATAAATTGGTATCCTAGTTTTTTATCAAGGGAAATTACAAAAACAATCATATGAATGAATGATAAATTCATAGGATGTTTCATACATTCACATGGTTTTTTTTTTTAATACTTTTACTTGATAAAAACTTCGAAAACCAAATTATATACACTTATAATGTTATGTAAAAACTTTTTCAAAAATGATTCTGTTTGGAGTGGTACTTCCGGTACCTTGCGAAAGATGTGGTACCATTTGATCCTGATATATAGGATTGGATTTTTATATTTATATTCTATATATGTGCTTGCGAGTGACTTGGAGCTTGAGCTTATTTCGAGCTTGAGCTTATTTCGAGCTTTTAACGAGTTGAGCTCGTGTTGCTTGCGAGTAGCTCGACTCACTACACTCCTAATATTTTCTAATAGTTTTTCAATACTGTTTCAGCCGGGGTCTCGTGATGGTACTATTCAATGTTTCATCAAGAGGGATAAATCCAACTTGACATACCATCTTTTCCTTTGTCTTAGTCCAGGTGAGCATTGATGTATAATAGCTTTCTTGATTTCATTTCAATTGTGGCCCATCTCTAAATTACGATTTTTTTACACATGGTTATTGAATTTACGATGATGTCTTACTTTACAAGTCAAGTAAACTATTAGATGATTGATTTTAGGGTTAAAGTCATACAAATGTATGTTACTTTACTGAAATTACTCAAATGACTAATCTAGTTTTTTTTTTTTATCTAATTGGTACTTGTACTTAAAATTTATTATTGAGATGGTACTTTTGATTACCGGTTCTACCGGTAATAATCTTATATTTGTGTTTTTAGAAGTATGAAAAAGATCTATATGCTTAGGTGGATATTCTAAATTATTTATATAGATCAAAATCCACGTAAATCCACGTTGTACTCCAAAATAACTTGTCGATATGGTACGTGTAATCAGTAACTATGTTGATATGGTAAATCCAGGTAAGCAGCATGTCATTAAAAACCTGCCACGTTGTCATTTGAATCAGCAAAAACTGTTATATCAACATAGTTACTGGTTACACGTACCATATCGACAAGTTATTTCGGATTACAACTACCATCCGGTAAAAAAAAAAGTTAATTAGTCATTTAGGTAAATTGAGAAAAGTATGTTGCATTTATACGACTTTAACCCTTGATTTACATGTATATTAAGTAAGACACACACACACATGTAAACACACTTCAAACGTGTGTGATAAATCTAGAACTGTATGTGGTGTGCTTTGAAGCATTTATGTTGAAATTTGGTTATGCAGCAGCATTGCTTGTTGAAAACGGGAAGTTCTTGCTCTCTGCGAAAAGGACAAGGAGAACTACTTGCACCGAATATGTCATATCTATGGATCCAGATAACATTTCAAGATCAAGCAGCACTTACATTGGAAAGCTAAGGTAAAATATTGAGACTACTTTGCAATTATGCATTTATCTCTTTGTATATTGAATTATTATTATTTTTAAGTTGGTTTTGGTAATCACATATAATAAATTACATATTTACAAGTTTTTTTATTTAAAAAAAATCTGGTTGACCCGACCCACTTCAACACAATCCACCTGACCAGCTCGTTTTTGGCATCTGTATTTTTTACAAATTGTCTTAGATTCTTACTTATTTATATTATTTTTATGGATTTGTATAATGTTCATAGATTCTTATTTTAGTAGTAGCTATAAGAATTACTAATGAGTCACAGGAGATGATTAGGGTGTGTTTAGTTACCGATTCCAAAATTTTCATCTCACTTTTTAAAAAAATGAAAACTTGTTTACTTGACAACAATTTCATAAATTTTCTTTTCATTTTTTTAAAATATTATTTTTCATATTCTCTCTCTTAGTTTTCAAACATATCCTATATTTTTTTTAAAATACTCTCTTTCTCTCTCTTACTTTTTATCACCTATCCTATTTTTTTTTATTTTTATAATCACCCATCTTATTTTCTTAAAACTAAAACTTCATCATCTAAACAAGTTTTACTTTTTATAGAAACTCTTGTTTTTTTTTCTTCTGAAAACTATAACTTGAAAACTGAAATTGAAAAATGACTAGATTTTGCATAAAACTAGTATAGTGATTGCCGTCTATAACTAATTTGAAGCAAATCATGATCAATGAAATTAGTACGTTGGTGATTTTTTGTTTGATTCGTGAAATGAATAAATCTATTTTGTTACATCTGTTTCAGATCGAATTTTCTTGGAACGAAGTTTATAATATACGACACCCAGCCTCCACATTTCAGTGCCCATATACCAGCATCATCTGGCCGATCAAGTCGAAGATTTCATTCCAAAAAAGTGTCACCAAAAGTACCAAGTGGCAGCTACAACATTGCCCACATCACCTATGAGCTTAACGTGCTTGGGACACGAGGACCACGAAGGATGCACTGCATCATGCAGTCAATCCCCGCCTCATCCCTCGAGCCAGGCGGGTCAGTCCCCGGTCAACCAGAGCTCCTCCTTCCTTCCCAATCCCTAGAAGACTCATTTCGGAGCATTTCATTCTCAAGGTCACTTGACCGCTCCACTGAGTTCAGCAGCTCAAGATTTTCCGAGATCATGGGAGCTGCCACATCAAGTGACTTGCCCGACTGCGAAAAGTCAAAACTGCCTTTGGTTTTAAAAAACAAGGCGCCTAGGTGGCATGAACAGTTGCAGTGCTGGTGTTTGAATTTCAGGGGACGGGTGACAATTGCATCTGTCAAGAACTTCCAGCTGATTGCCGCCCAACAGCCGGCGGCAGGAACTTCTCAGCCAGCACAACCAGAGCATGACAAAGTCATCTTGCAATTTGGCAAAGTCGGTAAAGACATGTTCACCATGGACTACCGGTATCCTTTATCTGCGTTTCAAGCATTTGCAATCTGTTTAAGCAGTTTCGACACAAAACTAGCTTGTGAATAAAAGAAAGATTTAAAAAAAAAAAAAAAAAAAAAGTTAACATTTTCTTTGTCTCCCTTCATGCCTCACTTCAAAACGGGCGATTGTTGTTGGATTTAAAAAGTCAGATAACCGTTGTCTGAATATGGCTAATGTGAACTCCAATGGGTAATTCGTTCGCGTTTGTTATCCAAAAATCTTGAAACAATCATGCCGTTTTGTATGTTTCAGTTTCTGGGTTGCAGACGCGGACAGATTCATAATGCTATTGGAATCTGTTGTAGATGATTTCTGATTTTCTGAGGTTTTTCTGTATACAAATAATGTTGTTGGATATTATTTCTGCATCTGGTTAAATATCGTTGTTGTCGTTTAAGTTTTAAAGTGTCGAAAACTTAGGCAGGCGGTTTGCGGCTTTTAGATGTACTGGTATTAAGGTGGATCGGGTTCAGAATCAAAGGTGTTAACTTGGTGTCCTGATGGTTGTGATTGCTGAATATTCATTTTTTCCATATTTTTTTTTTTTTTTCTTTTCTGAAAGGCAAAAACACACCTTTTAAATTTTACTTTCAAATCTAGAACTTCTGACCTGGAATCTAGGTTAATACCTTGGTATGTATCATTGGATTACAACAAGCCCTTTGGTATTCATTTCTTACATTTAATTGTTGATCATGCCAAACGGATAATTGCATAGAAAGGTAACATGGTTTAAGGCTTTGTTGGTTTATTTTTTAGTGGAATCATTAAGAGGTTATTTTATCTTTGAATGAGTTTTTAATGGATTCCATATTGATAACTGGGAATGGGTTTATCAAGTGAAAGACAAGAAGAATCAACTTTGCAATGGAATGGCAAGGCTATGGACAGGGTTACATTGTGCTTTAAGCAAAACTAATTGTTGGTTTGAACGAAGGAAATCAAGACAAGACACGATGACGAGGCAAAAGACGAACGAATCGAACAATTCTTGGTTCCAGACTTTTCTTACATGACAATTTAAGATTGGAGCTTTGGTAAAAATGAGTATGGATATAGGTTTGAAAATAATACAGAATAACAAGGAATATGATTATCTAAACATAAGTCATATGACAAGTTTTTAATGGATTCCAGATTTTTTGATACAAACTCATACAGAGGTGTGCACATAAAAGCCGAATATCCGATTTTGAAGCGTTGTTGTCATTTCCCATGCTATTTATAGCTGTTGGGAAAAAAAGTATATCCGTTTATGACCCTTTTCTTGGGGGAAAAATTACAATTTTAACATCCCAAACTTGTATAAATAGATAGGATTTGTATTTGGTTGATCACACTAACATTTTCGGTTGATATTTTCGGTATTCTCATACTCTCGTAATCTTGAAAATTCCAAACTTTCTTTTCTTAAAGAGGTCCATTTAAGATTAAGAACAAGAAAATCACATCGTGATTTGGATTGAATCGCGATGAAACAATCCATCAATGAGAAGTTAATTGGTTAAGTTTAATGAATCCTTTTTTGAATTTCCGTCTCAGGAAATAGTTTTTTTTTTCCACAAGGAATTGTGATGTCTTTCTATGGCATCGCGGGTCTTTTTATTAGCTCAGGCCACCCCTTGCCTTGAAAGAATTCACATGTGGCCACCAACTTTCCCAAAATAAGGGAGGAGCCCGCCTCGGATACGGGAAATATCTTTTTCTCATATTACTCCCTCGATACATAATCTAATGTTTTGAAAACAAAATTTCGTATATCGAATTCAAAGTGTCATGCTATTATTACTTAATATTCATAGTTTCATATGGTGAAGACATAGTTTTCTTTCTCATGGCTACCAGTAATACTCACGATACGACGGGACAATCGCCAGGGAAATCTTAAAATTGTTAGAGTGCTCGAGAACAAACGAAACAAAGAAATTCGAAGCATCACCCTACACAAAGAAGATATCGAAGATTACCAAAATGCAAATGATTTAAAGAAAAGAAAACACAAGATGGTAAAATTTTAGAAAAGAATCGAACTTGGAATATCGTAAATTGATTTACTATTTGTCGCAATTTGAATTTTTTTTTTGCGTAATTTGAATTTTACAGATTTTAAACTTTTTATGTATTTATAATTATAATATTAGTAATTATAATTATAAAACAATATTGTGTTTGGTATAAATGTATTATTATAATTGTATTTGTTTTGTTAAGCCCAAATTTAAGCCCATAAAAATAAAAAGAAAGCTAGCCCAACCCAAGAAAGCAAGCCAAAAAAAAGAAAGCAAGCCCAAAAAAAGTCTGAATTTTTTTATAAAATATCGGTTTTAGAAAAGTTTTATATAAGAACCGGTTATATAGATTACAGTTTTTTGGATCCAAAATCGATTAAGATCCAAACTGGTTTTGTATATCCGTTTTTTTTACAAAAAAAAAAACGACACGATCTGGATTTTATACATCTCTACACTTATACTATACTTGAAGCATATATCCAACGCATGTTGTCCTTTAAGTTATTCTTTCCTTGTTGGCTATTGTTTTGAACTAACCTATCCACGGTATTTAACTTTTAAGTTACGAGTTGAAGTAATTATGTATCGAAGTTACAAGTAGAGCTTATTGTCTATTTAATTCCGAAATTATGAGTTGGAGTAATTGCATGTTGCTTGAAGTTAAGAGTAAAACTAATTCATTTACCTCTGAAGTTACGAGTAGGAGTAATTATGGGTTGAAGTTATGAGTAGAGCTCATTGTCCCAAAGTTACGAGGTCGGAAGTGTCACGTGGCATTTGGAATTATTATATGTTTGGTGGTATGAAAAACCAACAAAGCTCATTGAGCGTGATGTGACTCAACCCCAATAAATCACTTGATTATTGTGCCTACCTTGTTGATTATATTCTGATTCGTCGCCTTTACAGTATTTTCACCAATCTATAACTCAGTCGGCAAACTATATTTGTAGACTCTTTTTGTTGTTTTTCCTTTTCAGGCATTGACATGGAAAAAGGTCCTAACGGTCCATCCTCCATATTAATGGTCTGACCTACAAGCTCGTCTAACAACCCTATATCTTTTGGTATACTTTATGTCCCAACTTTTGGTATACATGCAATCCTAATATATGAGATATATAGGCATATATAGGAGTTTTAAAGATTCAGAATAATATAAACGTAATAAGAAAGTTTACAAAAATACATCATAATAAAGTTTTACAAAACTTTGTATGAAAATTCTTTCTAGTTTGGTTTATCATTTGATTCCATCTAATAGTAATAGTAATAACATGTCCTAATCCAATCTTATTTTGACATCATGTTTCGTCAAATTTACATATCTCCGAAATTTTATTAGTCAAATGATGTTATTACGTATTATCAAGATTTCGAGAGTGGTCGAGGTTCTGTTTTGTCAAAATGTATATTCTAGCTATGGTTTATAACTATTGTTAAAAGTGTAATTAATTTATCATTTGTCATCCTCTCATGCTGTCAAGTGACACCTTTTACTATTTACATGTGTTAAGTAATATTTTTTAAAAAAATTTAGATTTTAAATCAATTATTCTTTAATGATAAGATTATGTTATATTAAGTAAAATCTCAACAAACAACAAGATATTTTGATGATAATAATAATAAACTAAAAAAATGATTAATGATCATATTTACCGTTTTAATAAGTTATATTTACAGTTATTTATAACAAAAGATATTAACAATCTTAATATTAAAAGTTCGAATACATCCAAGTTTAATATTTAGTTTTTTTTTTAATTTTAAGTTTACGTAATTTTTAGAAAAATATTTAATAAAATTATCCTTGTGATACACTGTGAATAAACTTGACTGATTTATATTCTATATCTTCGTATCTATTGCTTCTAACAAAATAGTAAATATGATTCCATTTGTCGCTAAATATGCTGTCATTTAACACATCTTTGTATTGACATGTGTAATTTATTTGCAATTTATAAATTTTAGCTTTAAAATTATTATGTTACTAATTTTTAATTCTATTTTACGGCTGTCAAAAATAAGGATGGTAGATTTAAAAATATAATTAGTTTTCTTTCTATTTTTAATGTAAAATTACCTATCATCTTTAATGTATTTTTTCCTTTCTATATTTAATGTTTTATTATTTTTAATTTTAGACAAGGTAACTTAACAAAATAAAAACAACCAATATTGCATACAAGGTGTTTTTCAATTTATGATTTGTAACTGACTATACATTTCTTTTTCTTTTTTTAAGTTTTAAATCTTAAAATTATTTGATATCTTTTCAGTTTACATATTTTGATCTGTAAAATTAACATGGGTATTACACTGAGTACTAAACGAGTAAACCATTAAATTCTAGTTTTTATAATATTAATTTTGAGATAAAAAAAAAATAAAGTTCTGGTAAAAAGGTGATGTTATCCAAGTATCCAACCAACGCCTTATTATTATTATATAAAAGAAATATTATATTTTTTTTAACAGCAGAACACATAAGATCTCTAATTCAATTCTAAAATTTAAATATTTTTACACATAATAAAACTCGAACCCTCAATATTAATATCACTTGGCTATAATCCTTTGGGTTAAAAAAATAGGGAAAATGACATCTAATAGCTCTGAACTTTCGACTTTGTACTCATTTATGTAGTGAACTTTTTTTTGTGCACATTTGGTAGTCAAAGTTTCAATTTTGTTCCAATTTGGTAGTTGGCCTACCTGGTAACCGGTTGCATCCGGTTGCAATGCCTACGTGGACCATTTTTAAATGACGTGGCAACCCGTTTTGATATTTTACCCGGTTTTATCTATGTGGCGGATCCGTTTTATAATATTACCCGGTTTATACCCGGTTATAAATCCAACCTGGTTCGTTTCATAACATCGATCCAATCCGCATTATTAGGGCTCGTTCGTTCGTTAGAGGTTTATAATCGGGTATAAACCGGGTAATATTATAAAACGGATCCGCCACGTACATAAAACCGGGTAAAATATCTAAACAGGTTGCCACATCATTTAAAAATGGTCCACGTAGGCATTGCAACCGGATGCAACCGGTTACCAGGTAGGCCAACTACCAAATTGGAACAAAATTGAAACTTTGACTACCAAATGTGCACAAAAAAAAGTTCACTACATAAACGAGTACAAAGTCGAAAGTTCAGAGCTATTAGATGTCATTTTCCCTAAAAAATATTATATTTGTATATTTTAAAATAAAAAACCTCAGGTGTGGAAAAGGAAAAGTATTTTTATTGTTTATTATTTATTATTTATATATAAATATAAATATTATATTAGTACAAAACATCCTTCTTTCATACTCTCGGGATTTATGTTTTTGGAAGTTTGAAAATAAAAAGGCGTGTTTCAGCAGCTCCTTCCATACGCTTCCGCATTCATTCATTCATTCCTCTGATCAGATTCTTTACTTCTCAATTCATCTTCCAATTCCAAGGTATTCATTCTTCAACTTTTTCTTCAATTTATCTTTAATCACTCACTTCCTTCTTCATGTTGCAGATCTATTTGATTTCTGTTTTATCAATCCAATAATCCGTTTTTTGTTTGGTAAATTTTGGTCTACTTTGCTGAAATCCTTCCGTTTGAACTGTTAATTTCTAACAAAAGTTAGGGATTATTTTTTTGATCATGCTTGTATTGTATGTAAGTTGTGACTGATACGTTGGTTTATCAATTTTTCAGGATAATTTAGATTTAGCTAGGGTTTTGCATGTAGCTTTTTTTTTATTTGTTCATTGGCTATCAATTGATAGACTTGATTTTTTGCAGGAGGAATTGAATTTTTGTATGGAGGTTTTGATGTGAATTTAGTGTTATAGGTGAAATGCCGTCTACAAGTAGTTCTAGTACGTCCTTTGGGGCATTTCGCCGTTCGATTTTAGGATTTGGAAGTGATCAGAATCAGGTTTATTCTGAGGACGTGAAGAATGAGTCGAAATCTGTACTTGATCGTGACCTTGAGGGGTTTCAAGATCAAGTATTTAGCCAGTTTAACATGCTTTCGGCTTCTTCTTCTGCTGATGAATTTCTCTCGATTGATTGGATCTCTAAGCTACTGGATGCATTCATTTCTTGTCATGAAGGTTTTAAGGTTATTATCATGAAGAATGTGGAAATTCTTTTGAAACCTCCTCTAGATAGGCTGATTATGGAATATTTTGATAGGAGTATCAAGGCTCTTGATATATGTAATGCTGTTCGTGATGGTATTGAGAAAATTCGGCTTTGGCGTAAGCACTTAGAGATTGTTTCAAGTGCATTTGATTCAAAACAGAGGAATGTGATGGGTGAAGGGCAGTTTAGGAGGGCGAGAAAAGCATTGACTGATTTAGCTATAGTTATGCTTGATGATCATAAGGACTCAGGATCTGTCTTTTCACATAGAAACAGATCTTTTGGGCGCCCAAACAAAGGAAAAGATATCAATTATCAACGTAAGCAAGGACATGTAAGGTCCCTGTCTTGGAGTGTATCTAATTCTTGGTCAGCAAGTAAGCAGCTTCAATCAATGGCAAACAGCTTAGTTCAGCCTCGAGCAAACGAAATTCCCAACCATTATGGTCTTGCAAACTGTGTTTACACGATGGGTTTCGTTCTCATGTTTGTTTTATGGGCTGTAGTGGCTGCAATCCCTTGTCAAGATCGTGGTCTCTTCCATTTCTCCATACCAAGGCAATTCTCGTGGGGTAATACATTGTTCTTGCTTCATACTCGGATTTTGGATGAATCAAAGAAGCGTGATCGCAAGAATAGTCCTGGGCTATTAAAAGAGATTCACCAAATGGAAAAGGCTATTAATTCAATGTCGGACTTGATTGACACTGTTAACCAGTTTCCGTTGACAGAAGAACAGCAGAAAGAAGTGAAAGAGGTAGTTCAAGAGCTATCTCAGGTTTGTAACTCATGCAAAAACGGACTAGATACATTGGAACGCCAATTCAGAGAAGTGTTTCGGAAAATCATGTCTTGTCGGACTGAAGGTCTTGGAACTTTGAGCACTGCACAGTCTTGAAAAACAAGGGGGGAAAGGACGGAATACATTTTGTTTGTTAATTCTTTTTAGCTTGGTGGTTGAAAGAGAGGAGTGGCTCAGATTGCCAAGAAACGATGAAGGGTTTTGGTCAGGTACTCTCTGTAATTTACCAGTAACTTTTCATGTAAGGACATATTATCTTTTTTTATGCGCTTTATCTTTTTACATGTTTTTTCGGTGTTTATATAGTTTAGTTCATTTCCATACTTGATCATTCATGTTGAAAGCAATCGTGTTACTACAAATATTCGTTCTATGTTATATATACGAAATCCTAGACATTTATACACAAGGCCCATGATTTTGCTCCGTTCTATTTTGTGGCAATCACTAGAAGTTATGCATCAACCGCATTTCATATAATACTCTTGCTCTTAGTGGTATTTTTTTCCCATTATATCAGGATGGTTTTACACCTTTGATATAGATTATAGACACAGTTATGCTTAACTTATGACTGTTATCGATCGAAATGCCACATGTATGTAGAAAAGAATCATATTGATCGAGACGAAATATAGAGTGTGTTGCTCTTGCATGAGTCCTCTGAATCGGGGTAATCTATAAAGTCATTTGATTTATGTAATTTGTTGAATTTGCATACATACACATACAAGTATCTTGCAATTTAGAACTTGGTTATAAACTTATAGTACAATGCACATGATGAAAGAACTAGTGTAAAAGGGTGATGCTAAAAGGACACCCTAGGGGTCTAGCTTCCTTAAAAGTATGTTTTTTTCTGCCATTTGAAGCTAGGGTATGGACATTCATAGATTTTCATGTTAGGAAAAGTTAGTCAAAAAAAAAAAAAAAAGCTATTAATAGAGGTGTCTATTTGGTATAGTTTCAAGTTGCGAGTTGCACTGAATACGAAACACATGTTACATAGTTGACAAATTTTACAGTAGTATAACGAGATCGAGTAGCTGGTGCAACGACATGGGCCCGCCCGTAATGATGCAGCAGAAGAAAAAGAAAGTCAATTATTATAAGGGATTATAGGTTGAAATGATTTTAGGTTTGATAAGAATAGACAATGATATAATTGTTGGTCCCCATCCTCTCCTCTCCATAGCTTCCATTAGATATAGCTGGAAATATGGTGGTTTAAGTGGACAATGGTTATGCAACAGGCTGGCTGGCTGTATTCTTCTTATAGATTGGATTTGGAGGTCAACAATGTTTTGTCACTCATCAATGTTATATAATGCTCAATTGTGACACATGCATTGAAATTTGTACTTTAGGTTGCACCATTATTCATCCATGCATTAAATTTTGTACACTCAGTCTCACAAGGTTGAACTTTTGTTACATTATATCAGATTCAAACTTAGGAGTGTTTGTTTTACCTTTATGTATTATTAAATTTAATACTTTTTCCACTTAGAATAAGAAATATAGACTTTTTGTTTGGTTAGAAACATCTGGCATTTTTTTTTTCTTAACAATAAAACCAACTTATTAAAATTTCTTATACCGTTGAAAAACCAAAACAACGCCCTTACTTTGTATTTCTTTATGTTAATATATATTTTTAATAAGTTTTAATTTTTTTAATCTTTTAATTGCCCTCATTAAATTTTGTATTTATTTTTGATATTTTCATTGAAAATTGACTAATAATTCCAACTTTTAGTTTGACCAAACGTAAAAACGACCGACCAATCTAATATTCAATGATTCTGATAGGAAAAAAACATATGATTCGTCTTTTGACCTGATAAATTGAAAATATAAATGATTCATCTTCTAATCCTTTCGGAATAATTAAAAACCGAAATAGTTCATCGGTTAAATTGAAAATTGAAATGGTTCGTTGGTATTTCAAAGGAAAATATCTAACATAAACCGGTTGGTCTTTTTTTACCGTTCGGTTAAATTGAAAATAAAAAATGTTCGTCTATTTTCCGTTTCGAGAAATTAAAAAAAGAAATGATTGTTGTTTTTCTCTGTTATTATACATGATTTTAATCTTGGTTAAAATTTTCAATCAAATAAACGGTTATTGACAGTTAAATATTATAGCTGAAAATTTTAACGAAAATTAAAAATATGTAGTCTAATCGAAATAAACAACCACTATGTTTTTTTTAAATTTTTTGGAATAGAAAAAGGCCGAATCAGTTTAATATTTAATGTTTTTGATAAAAAAAAATACAGACTGTTCTCATTTTTATTTTTTTCCGTACCGAGTAGAAAACAAATCATTTGTATTTTCAATTTAACCGATAAAATTTTGACGAAGCATGTATTTTTTCCGATCAGAAACATTAAATATTAGATTGGTTGGTAGTTATACCTTTGGTTAAACTAAAAGTCAGAATTATCAATAATATTTTTTAATAATTATATCAAAATAGGTACAAAAATTAAGTGAGGATAATTAATTAACTGCATAGGGACAATATATGAAATTAATTCAAATGGACTAAATTGGTATCTTAAAATAAAGATTACCAGAGTAATTTTGAAAGTTAAGACGAAACCTGTAATTATTCTTAAATTACAGGGACCATTTGTGTAATTTACTCAAAGAAAAAAGATAAAAATAATGAAACTCTTCCAGTAGACTCCCTTCTATCTGTGTTTATCTCCATTCAAATCTCCGATTGGTTAAATGTAGCCACCATCGCTGATGTACATCGAATTCATGACGAAGATGAACCCTAACCACTGATGACTAGGAGGGAAGTCAAATAAATAGTTATAATAATAATTCATTTATAAACATAAACAATAATTAACCAGTCGAGTCACCTATGCGTTTAGTTACAGAAAATTTTCGAAATTTTCATCTCACTTTTCAGAAAAAAATGGAAACTTGTTTACTTAACAACAATTTCATAAATTTTCATTTCACTTTTTAAAATACAACTTTTCACATTCTTTCTCTTACTTTTCTATTACCTACCCTATATTTCTTTATAATACGTTTTTTCTCTATCATACTTTTCTATCACTAATCCTATTTTTATTATTTTATAATCACCCATCTTATTTTTCTTAAAACTAAAACTTCATCATCTAAACAAGTTTTCAATTTTTATAGAAACCTCTGTTCCATCCTAAAAACTATAACTTGAAAACTTAAATTGAAAAATGACTAGTTTTCGTTAACTAAAACGCAAGGGTTTAATCGAAAAAACATGAAAATTCAAAATGGTTTTTCGATAATAACCAAGAAGGGTTAAAATTAGCTTCACTATTTTACATATGAGCCCAAAATTAACTACCCACTATATGAGCCCAAAATCACTTATGACAGCCAAAATGGGCTTGAAAAGGAGCCCAGACCATCATGCAGCCCATCACCGACCGTTCTTTGTTTTTTTATTTTTTTATTAATCAGATTCATGATTCTCCTAATCTTTCCCAAAGCATGCTGCTTTCTATGTTTAGATCTCATAAACTCACATGCTTTAAGCTAGCTTTTCTTTTAGCCTAATTTGCTTTTATGGTTAGAAAGCAAAGAATCAATAGATCTTGATTCTTTGACTAATAACGATTTTCTGATTGAATATATTTCTTTTTTCGTTCTAACTGAAACACCATCCTCGTATTTTCTTTTCATCATTTGGTTATCATCTATTGCATTTGTCGAATATCATTACCAAACCAAAAAACATAGGCACCTATAACTCGACTACTAAGAGAGTTTCGTATAATGAAGTTGGGCGTGTTCTAATTGATTGGAAAGGTTTCATATAATTAATAGACATTCACATGGATGAATATTATAAAAATCTGTTCACCATTTATTCATTTTTTTTTAACGGCAAACTAACCTACTTTTTGTCCTAAGTTTCAACTTGCTTTTGACGGGAGCCGAATCCGTGACCTCACACTTACATCACACCCCTCTTACCAATTGGGCTAAACCCCATTGATAATTCTATTTAAAAAAAGCGTAATTATTTGACCGACTTCTTTCTAATTCAACCGATCCAAGTCGTTGTGATCCACGTTTCAAAACCATGGTTAATTAGGAACATTTTAGGTTGTGTTATTTAAATTAAAATTAAATGGTGGGGTCTTTCATTTGTAATGGCAGCCACCGTCAATTTTAGTTTAGATATTGTTTATTATTATTATTACACTAAATATTTTATTAACTTTACACGTTTATAATCTTTTTAACCCTAAGGGCCAACGTTTTAAGTGGTGTAGTGTCCGAGTACGGGAAGATGCCACTTCGGCAATGGTACCACGGGGAACGCTACCTTCCTCGGCGGTATTGTCGCTTGGTGCCGAGTTTGATATGAAAATATTGTTTGAAGATATTTTTATTTTTTTTTTTATATTTTTAGCCTATGAATATCACACTTTTATACTCATCTTTATCATACCAACATACAATTTTCTATATTCTGTCAATATTCTTTATATCATATCCATACTTTGTTCCACTTTACTGAAATTGATCAAAGACTCGGGAAAAAAAATTATTTCTAGCCCAAGAACGAGGAGAGAACTGGTTTCTAAATCTCAAGATCAACAACATCCGCATTTCCATCAACCTTTCCTATTTTATCGGCCTCAAGCTCCACAAACAACTTATCAATCCCAACCCGAAAATCATTGACCTCAAGTTCCAGAAACCATGCATCAATCCAAACCCGAATTCTATCACCATCCATTCAGCTTCGCATTTGAGCGACTTTTATGACAGTTTCAATCCAAATGAAATTTTTTTATCTTGATAAACAAGAAGATTCGGAAGACAAAGACGTCATACTCGAGACACGAGAGCTTTTCGATGAAGACTACGAGGAAAAAAAAACTATTTGTGCGTTTGACAATGAGTTTTTAGGCGTTTCAACTTTTGATTTTTGGAAGCTCAAGTTCAAAAGCTTCTTTTGGATGATAGAAGCTTGTTTTATTTGATTCGGATTTGAAAGCTCTCAAAAACTCTTCCACAACAAGCTACTTGGAGTAGCTTTCAAAACTAGCATTAGCTTTTGGTCAAATAAAATTACTTTTTTACCCTACAAATAATTATAAGCTATAACTTTTAGTAATATTAATAACTTTTTATGTCATTTAATACTAAAAGCTACAACTATATCTATTTTTACCAAACACAATTATAAAAACAAAAAGACCCAGCTCTTTTATAAAAACTAAAACTCCAGCTCACAGCTTCAGATCGAAACTACACTTAGTCGTGTCAAATATACCCTATACCCACAGTGCATGTGGCTACTGCAAGACGAACAGCGGAAGGACCGAGTAGGATGAGAAGACGTGGTGCTGTGCCAAAACAATGAAACAGCCATGAAGAAATCGCATTGGTACAAGCATGGATTGAAGTTTCAGAGGACCCCAATACCGGGAATAATCAACAAAAAACTCAATTTTGCAAGCGGATTCTTGACTCTTTTACAGATTGTCCAGATAGAATGGATCGCACCACCCACCAACTAAATACAAAATGAAAAGATATAAATCATAAGGTAAGGGCTCGTTTGTTTTTTAAGTGATTAGACGTCTAATGTCTTATTACATCTGTTTAATAAAGAGATGATGTTAAATTTCTATTGACCAAAATAGATATTAGAGACAATTAAGATATTAGACATTAAATCAAACAAAAGATTATTTGCTAGCCTTTTAACATCAACTAGACCTTGAGGAGAAGTGGTTAAAACGAAACAGATGTATTGAAAATGACACAAGAACAATACATGGTTTTGAAGAACAACAAGTCATTTGCTCATGAGAAGGCATGAGAAATTCAGCAATTAATGTCACTCAAAATGGAGTTTCAATCCAGTCTGTATGATTTCGATACAAGCTCTAACCAACCACTTCGAAGAGGATGAAGACAAAGAAACTAGAAAACAGGAAAAGGCGAAACGAAATGAAAAAAAAAAAAAAAAAAAAAACTGACATCATCATCCACGTTATGAAATATACATTTTCAAGGTATCCTTGAACACAAAATGAAATAGACGTCAAAGATAGGAGGATACAATACATCAAGAAAGTGAGTGTTTTCTTTAATAGAGGTGGAAGTTTTAGTTAGAATTTAATTATGTTGTTATTAATTATTGAAATCTAGTAGTTGTATAAATCATTTTCAGATATCAAATTTATATTTATTTTATTATTTGCTTCTTTTGTTTTTGTTTTTGTTATTGTTATTTTTTTGTGACTTCTAGGTTACTTTTTAGTTGATAAATTAATTACTTTATTATCTAAACTAGTTTATTGACCCATATAAAAACATGGATATGTTAAATAAATAATTATATTTTATAAATTATGTGGATATTAAATTGACAAAAAAAGGTTATCTAAAATATGAAATTAATTTATTATATTCTAATTATAATAAATAAATGGTAATATAAAAGCATGTTTAACTGGGATTAAATAACATATTAAAGAAATTATTGAATTAAGCTATATAAAATAAATCAAAGAAATCATTATAGGTAAAATAAAATGATTAAGTCATTTAATGAGATTAACTTTCATTAATAGGAGTAAATTAAATAGTAATTCATTGTAGTTTTTTAAATTTTATAAGTTACAAGAGTAAATTGGAAAAATTAAATTAGGAGATTTAGGCGGGAAAACAAAAAGCTTGTTAGATGAGGTGATGTCATGTGGCATCAAATGTTCTCATCTATCTATACTATTAAAAGAGTAACTAAATGACACATGGCAAACTCTCATTTAATTTGCCACATGGCATCCTATCATTTAATTTGACACACGTCGCTCTCTCCTTTTGCCACGTCATTTACTGATTTTATTTTTAAATTTTAAAGCAAATCAAATCTATGTATATCTAATATGGATTAATTTAATAACTAACTAACTAAAATTAAGCAAATTTTATTATTCATATAATTATTATATTATACATACATAAATATCAATTTCTAAAGTTAACCCATGTAATACATGGGTAATAACCTAGTTTGTTAATATATAAAGATTTTTTAGCTCCTTATAGTTTCTTTCTCCTAATTTCTTTTAATGTTTTATCTTATAAGTTTTAAATAAAGATTTATCCATCAAGATAGTTTTAACGTGACTATAAAAAAACACACTCACCATAAGTCTTAGAGAAATTTCATATATACCTTTTAATCATATCCTTGTAGTAGAAGTACATTGTGTGTACTTAAATTATATCGTGTTGCACTCGCTCATCACTGGAAACCCTGATCGAGGGTGGACTTCAAGCGCGATGATAGTTATTCTAATGTGTCGTCTTTCTTTGTTCAAATTATATATATATATTGCCGACGGAGCAGTGAGAAAAATGCACACATGGCACAATATTATTGGTAGAAATTCCTATTTTTAAGGCTGATTTGGCACAATATGATTGGTTAAAATTCAAAAAATTAAGGTTGCTGATTTGGCGCAATATAATTTGTTAAAGTTCAGAAAATAATGGGATAACATCAGCAATCCTATCAAACTAACAAACTTGCATAAAACAATGGGATATTTATTTACATATACAAATTACAATTAACCATTAATTATTCAAATTATTATTTGTATAGTTTTATAAAATAGATATGAATAGTTGATTATTCTAAATTTTTCATCTATAAATATATATATATATATATATATATATATATATATATATATATATATATATATATATATATATATATATATATATATATATATATATATATATTAAAATTTTAGTTTATAGATAAAACAATATTTTATATTTTATTATAATAAACTAATAAACAAAATATATGAAATATATTTTTATATATCGTTTGTTTACTTTTTTTAAATTTAATAACTTTATATAATGTTTATTTAATTTTAATAAATTTATAAGCAAATGGAAATTTTTTTATTAAAAAATATATAGATAAGTATTGATGGGTTTAAATTTTATTGATGATTCAGTTTAATAAACGTATAAAATACGACAGATAAACATATAAGTAGTTTTTTAATCGAGCATATATTATAAAACATATGACATTTATTATTTAGAAAAAATTATATGCTAGCATGCTTTTTTTTTACTACGAGCCATTTTTATCGTTCCGTCTGTTGAGTCAAAATTGTGTCATCCCTAATTCAAATCTCAGAAAAAACGTCGCATTGATATACTTTTTTTTTTACATTAAAAGCTTCTCATTATTTGTGTTGTTTATGTATTAATGCTTCAAAATTAACACATGTTTTAATATTTTTTCAGTATACCATGAAAAACAATGAATATCTCCGTTAATAATGAAGCGATAATGTTTTAAATAAATCTTTAGCCAATGGGATATGTCATTTGCCTTTTAAATTGTTCAATGTGATTTTATTAAGATTTATTAATTTTTTTTATAGTAATTGCTTTTGTTTGATAATATTTTATTAATTGGTTTGAATAAATTGTTATTATAAAATTATGTTAGACGATATTGTAATTAAGTAATACTTTTGCAAATACGTGTTTGTATATTAGTTGATTGAAAAATGATGAGTTTTCATTTTATTGTAAATTATTTTTTTTTTCCCCCATATACAGATATACTTCATTCTTATACATGATTTTTTAAACTAAAATCAGTTTTTTGATCAACTCACATGTATTAAACTAGATATGTATAGACTTCAAATATAATTATGTGTAATAATTATTATTAATGATTAATATAAGTAACATTTTTTCGCAAACAATGTATAGTTTTTTTAAATAAAAAACAAACTTTTGTTGTGTCATCAATTAATTATTAATACCAATGGGGTTTAGCCCATTTGGTATGAGAGGTTACGTGTAAGTGTCGGATCACGGCTTCGACTCCCGTCGAAGACAAGTTGGAATTTAGGCAGTGAAAGTAACTTCTGAAGTCCTCATTTGGGACAAAAGGGTAGTTTAGGAATAGGAGTAGATTAGTTTGCCGTTCAAAAAAATTAATTATAAATATTAATTTCATCACACATCACCCGAGCAACGCACGGGTATTCAGCTAGTTAAGATTGGGCTTGAAGTTGGGTCTTAAGAGTCAATGACATGCAAATTTATTAGGGCATGAACTTATTTTACAATGTTTTCAACATTATATATTTATAAGTTAAAGGATATGGGTATGCTAATATTAAAAAAACGAAAGGTACTCAAGAAATTCATAACCGGTAACAGAATTAATCATATTATATTTACAGTCATCGATATGGTCCTTAAAACTTTATTTTCACGAGGTTAACCGGTGTCTATTCATAATTTAACAAGCACATATTAAATTAAAGGTTGAATAAACCTAAAACCATTAACCAAAACGCATGGTATTGGTTTCAATTTTCAGTCAACCAGATTTTTGCACAATTGCACCGCAATAGTAAGGAGTACACATGGGTATGTAACGATCACAACCGGAACAAACCACAAACCTTTAAAAAAAAAAATTCTAAAAACTTAGATCCTGAGCGGATATATGATTTTGTTCTGCTTTTTCTTCACTTTTACCATGAAATAATACAAAGTTGGCTAGGCCGCATCGACCAAACCAAACAAAAAAACCAAAGCGTTTAATACGAGCTCGCTCATGTGTTTGATGATGGAGACCCGAGTTTTACACATACTACGTGGTTGTTTGTTTACTTTTTAATAGAATTATTAACAATTCATTCATATGTAAAATAAGCTCTTAATAATTTCATTAAAAGGTAAACAAACAAGACCTACGTTTGAATAATGAAAATGGTTTATTATGAAAAAAAAAAACCAACATGTTTTCATGTTTTTTACGTTTTCATTCCTCCATATTATTTTTTCCCATAAAAGTCCTCATATTAATCTTCTTTTTTTTTGTTTAGTGAAATTTGGACATTGAGAACCCGGTTTTTTAGTTTTTAGAAACCCGGTTCACAAATTATAACAGGGGTCTAATGTCCAAATTTCACTAAATCAAAAACAAAAAATTAAATTGAGATTTTTTATGGAAAAAAATAATATAAAAGAACGAAAACGCAAAAAAATATATACAAATATCTTGGTTTTTTTTGGTAATAAACCCTGACCAAAACAATGGAAAGCATTGTAATAATACTAAATAGAGTATTACACAAATATTTTACAAAGTGGAACATGCACTAGATATGTTGGGAAAAAAGCTTCTACGTAGCCGACTTCCTATTTTTTTATTATTTTTTATTTATTTATTTTCTATCGAGACACACAAATTACATATACACGTTATATACTTATATATATATATAGCTGATTGACTAGATTCTCTCCTCTTAAAAGTTAAAACCCCCCCATTCCTTTTTAGTTTTTATTAATTGTCTCTGATCATGGACAAGCCTGAACCGATAAATCTGGTGGAGCCGTTCACGACACCGGAGATGGAGGCGGCGTTACAGCTGATTCAACTCAGCGGTGACTCCGATTTCAATCTCCATGATCACGAGCATAGTGATTCCGCCTGCAACATGTTAACGACGAGTAGGAAGAGATCAAACAAAGAGATCGGTGATGAAGGTGAAAGCGAAGGGAGTAGTACCTCGGCGGTGCGATTAGTTACTCCGTCGTTTCTGGATGAAGACAAGGAGGATTACGGTAGCAGGAGGAGGACGAGGAAGAAGTTCAGATCCGTCGTTGAGATCTACGAGATTAGGTAATTACTAGTATTGATTCAAGACACACTATATATTAATTGTGTGTTAATTAATTAGGGCTTGTAAGTTGTAAATTAATTCTGATTTTAGGTTTTGTTCAATTCGTCATGACGTAAATCGTTGAAGATTTCTGGATATATTCTTCTGCTTTTGTTGCAAGTTATACATACAACAATGCTTTGAAAGTAATTTAATTGTACTATCAGCCGTTTGCTGTAACATAACATATTCAAGTGCATCCATTAACTATAAAGAAATAAATACTACTACGTACGTTAGTGCTGATAAATTTGATAATACATTTTTTTAACATTAAAATATATAGGATGATTTGTTTATAGTACGGATCGTGATTTGATATGCATTTTATCAAAGTGTTAAACGCAAAAACTAACAACTATATTTCATGTTTTTAACAATAATAGCAACAATTTATTTTTTTAATGTTTATATCATTAAAATTAAGTTTTTTTTAACTTTTATAACAACCTATGATCGACCTGAATATTACATTACATTATATTACGGGTTGTTATAATCATTAAACGAAATGTTTAATGATATAAACGTTAAAAAGAATAATGGTTATTTTTTCTTGCATTTAACCATTATCATCATTATCATAACTTATAAGAGTAATTAATATTTTTATCTCTTTGATTTTTAATAATCACAAATGTTCTTAATTTGATTAATTGCATGTGTTATATATAATAATTTAGTGTTAATTGTAAATTTTAATTTTTATATAAAGTTTGTTTGTTTTGGAATGTAAAGGTTTTATTCGATTCAAACCACATTTTATAAAATTCAATTGGATCAATTAAATTTTATAACTTTTTACTATGGTATTAGGTTAAATATTTAATTTTTATAAATATTTAAAAATGGATAATTACTATATTTAAAAAGTAAAAGATAGTTGCAATATTTTACATGTAACCTGTAATATTAGGTTAATTGCTATAAACGTAAAAAGGTATAAGATCAAGACTATAAACGTTAATAAAATAGATTGTTATTATTATCATTAAAAAGGTAAAAGATAGTTGTTATTGATTTTAGTCTTACTAATTTTTAATTATGAAAATACTTAAAAGTCCTTTTTAAAAGTAGGATAGTCATTTTATAATAGAATTGTTGTGTACCAATTTCTATATTTTTTGCGAGGTTTAATATAAAGAAAAAGCAACATGTTTTCATGTTTTTTGCGATTTAGTCCCTTCGTATTAGTTTTTCCTAATAAAGTCCTCAAGTTATTGTTTTCAATCCGGTTTTCGAAACAGTTTTGTTTTTTTCATAATCAACCCTGACTTTATCCACAAAAAAAACCAACATGATTTTACTATTTTTCTCTGAAAAGTCCACAAACTTTAAGATTTTTTTGAAAAAATAAAGAAAAATTTCAAAATAACAAACAAGTATATTAATTAAGGATTTTATTGGGAAAATATAAAACAGAGAGGCTAAACCACAAAAAAACATAAAAAACATGTTGGTTTTTTTCATATTAAACCTTTTTTTATATAGCTTTTGTTTTCATAATTGTTTTTCTTAAAATCAAATAACATAGATATTTGAAAGACAAATTTAAAGATTTCATTATATAAATATACTTATTTACAAAGATTAAAAATAGCAAGGCATCCTAAGAGATAGCTAAATCAGGCAAGCATACAGCTCCCTCTAAATTCATTCATTGAAAATGTGCCTATTTAAATTTTGTTATTTTAATAATTTTATATAATAAATAATTATTTTATTTTTATGTTATAACCTTTAATATATTTGGTTTTATAAAGTTTAAATACATCTTTATGATTGTATTGTTTTTTATTCCGATCTAAATCTTATTATTGTTTAAACTAGTTTTAGAAAAGCTACTTTTTTATATTATTAAAAAAAATTATAATATATAACTGTTTTATTTTTTGTCACAACATTTGATGTGTTTTGTTTTATAGATTTTCAAATACTTCATTATATTCACTTTATTTTTAAATACATTCTGGCATAAAATTTGTTGTGGTTCAGAATTTTTTAAAAGAGTAAATTACACAAATGGTCCCTGTGGTTTGGGGGTTTTTGCTCTTTTCGTCCCTCAAACTTTTTTTTTGCACTAATGGTCCCAAAATCCCAAACCTTTAACACAAACGGTCCCTCTGACTAACATCCGTTAAGTTTGACCGTTAGAGAAGAGGACATTTCTGTCTTTTTGTCATTCAGGGACCATTTGTGAAATTTTCTAATAAAGTTTTAAAATACAAAAATCTTTTATAATTTATTTATTAAATTTTATTTATATATATTTAAACAAAATAGAAAACACCCCAAAAACTAAAACATGCTTCATCTGTTCTTCGCAGTAAGTTACCAGTATCATGATTTTTTGATTCTAAATCACCAGAAATCGATTTTTGCTCCTCCTAATACCATATTTCCCAGATCTTTGTTCTTCCAAAGATCCAGAAAAGGTGCTTGGACAACGTGCATTTACATTTTCACGATTACCGCTACCTTGCTGCCCACTGCTACTAGATTGGAAAACACTTTTTGGTAAACCAGAGATCGATTACCGCTACCTGTAAACCTGTAAACCAGAAATCGATTACCGCTACATTGCTACATTTTCACGATTACTACTACCTGTAAACCAGAAATCGATTTTTGATTCTAAATCACCAGAAATCGATTTCGCCCTCACCTTGTTTATCGACCGAACCTTTAACCTTTTCACGATTGTAGTTACGGTAACCCGGACCACCGCCAGCTATCCCGCCACCGATTTGGTTAGACCTAAATCCATTCGAAGGATTACGATTTGCAGGCGGGGAGTTATGAAGTGATTGTATTGGTCCTGAATGAAGGTCCGGTGGTGATTGCAGCGGTGTTGATGAATTGCGGTGGGGAGTAAAGTTAGACGGTGGTGAACGGGAGGAGCAAAGGTCCGATCGCCATAGACACGACGGAGAGAAGCAAATCGTCCAGAAAGTGTGTTTGGTCGGATGAACTCAACATTGGTGTGACAATTTTTGTATTTTGGAGAAGATGAAGAAGTTTTGGTAGAAGAATGAGAAGAAGGAACATATACATTGATATGATCGATTTGTTGGGTTTGTGTTTTTGGATCCATGTGTTGTCTTGGAAGGGAAGATACAAAAGGATTGTGAAAAGTGGGTGGAGAATTTTTTTTTTTTTTTTTTTTTTTTTGTTAAAATAATAATAATAAGATATTAAATATGTTAAAAATTAATAATTAAAAAAATGATGATCTTTCAAAATATTACGTAAATGGTCCCTGAATGACAAAAAGACAGAAATGCCCTCTTCTCTAACGGTCAAACTTAACGGATGTTAGTCAGAGGGACCGTTTGTGTTAAAGGTTTGAGATTTTGGGACTATTGGTGCAAAAAAAAAAGTTTGAGGGACGAAAAGAGCAAAGCACCAAACCACAGGGACCATTTGTGTAATTTACTCTTTTTAAAATTATAAATCCTTAAAATTCCTGGTGAACAAAGCACCAGTCTAGTAGGTTGTTGAACCAAGCAAGCAATCAAATGTTTTAATTCTATATTCACGAACGTATTTAACTATTTTATTTTATTATATTTATATATATTTTATACCCATTTTACTTTTTTTTATAACCTTTAATGTATTTAGTTATATAAAAATTTGAATATATCATTATCATCTCATTGTTTTTTCTGACATTTCAATATAAAATTTATTTATTGTCCAGACTATTTAAAAATTTTATATAACATAGAATTGTTTTCCTGTTATTTTTTGTAGTATATTTTATTTTACAGATATTCAAATACGTCAATCTATTATCGTCTAGATTAGTTTTTTGTTTTTTTGTTTTTGGAAAAATAAACTCTCATTTTTAATACCCAAAAGACTACACAAAAGAAGACTTCTAAAGAAATACTCTTAATAACATATTTAGAAAAATAAAGGAGAGAATTTAAACATTCAATAATCCCCAAAACTCAGAATTTTTAGATCCCCTCTCTCCCATTGTATATTCAAATCTCATTATTTTTAAATGTTATCAATGATTAATTCTTATAATCCAAACACCACATTACACTAAAACAACAAAGCGTCCTCACACAAACCCGTCCGCCCTCCACCAAACTATTCGGATTAATTATAACCCATTTTTCTCATTTCGAACTTCTATTGCATCGGTTCGATCTCAATCCTTAACAAAGCAAGTTTTTGTATTGTCGGAAAGACGTCCTCATTCTTCCTCATCTAGACTATATTTTAAAAATGTCAAATTTTAATATTAAAATTTTAAATAATACTTAACCTATTTTGTTTGTCGTGACAAGACCTTATTTAGTAGAAGATTGAAAGTCTCTTCAACATAAGATCATTCGGATGAAATAACATTTGATATACTTATCTGCAAAACATTTTGAATTCATCGTACGTACGTTATTGTAAGTTTGTAACATTCATTTTATTTGTCTTCTGTTATAAAATCTATAGTCATCCAAATTATGTTTCAAATAACACAATTTTTAGTATTAAACATTTTTATATAATACATAAATGTTTTCCTTTTCGATCAGTTATAACCTTTAATACATTTTGTTTTATAAAAATCTGAATATATCAATTATGATCCTTCTGTAACGCATGGGTTTAAAAACCCTAGTTTATATTATACTTTACAAGCGTACATATTAAAATCTATCTATACTATTAAAAGAGTAACTATACTCATTTCTGGTGAAGTCACGTGTCGTCACCATGAATCGACACGTGGCATTTATAGATTTTAAAAATAATAAAGAAATTTAAATCAAATCTATCCAAATCTAATATAATTCACTTTTAAATTCAATTCAAATCAAACAAAATCTAATACTCTTAAATTTATCCAAATCTAATATAATTCACTTTTAAATTCAATTCAAATCAAACAAAATCTAATACTCTTAAATTTATCCAAATCTAATATAATCCACTTTTAAATTCAAATCAAATCAAACAAAATCTAATAATCTACCAACTTATTAATTATAAGATAATATAATAAAAGTTTAAAAATATATATAAGAAAAAGAAATATTATTCATATATTTAGAAATATACAAAATTAATAGTTTATAATATAAAATAATATCATCTTATATACTTTTGTTTAAAAAATAATATTTATATCTTTATCTTTTTATTTGTTATATTTTTATATATATTAAAAATATCCACGTAACACGCGGATAATAAACTAGTTTTAAATATATAAATAAGTAACACACATAATTAATATAAAAAAAATGGTGATGACGCCCCTGAATTTAATGGTCCATTAAGACTCATTCTCCATCTCACAGTTAGTTTGACCAAGACCATGTCTTCTTCCAAATTGTCCGTAATTCAATATCATGAAAATTACCAATATTAGTAACGTTGTATCATATTGTTACCTATTATGTTACTATTAATTAAAAAATAAAAATACTGATGATAAAATATTGTTGTTATTATTATTATAAGGAAGAATTAGCTCAAATTAGCAAGCAACTTTTCTTTCTTTTTTTCTTTTCTAATTATGCAATCTCATAAATATTTTCCCAAATAATGGAACCAACTTTTGGTTACTTTCGACTATATCATTTAACCGGTAAACAACAAGTAGCTTGTTATTTTAAACAATATATTAAATAGTAAAAGTAAAACTCCTTGATATAATAAGAAAAAAATAAATAAAAGGTAGGTTTTTATTTCAAACAATAAACTCTATATTTAACCTTTTTTTACCGGTTAACTTTTGTTGTTTGCCGGTTAAATGTTATAATCGGGAATGAACAAAGAGTTGGTTCATTTATTTATTTTGTACAAAATTTACGAGATTGTTATGATAAGAAAAAAGTGTAACACCCTCCCCGATCCCGGAAATGCCACGTCATCACAATACACAGGTGGCACATCTCAATAGCTCAATTACACATATGTCATAGGATACTCGGAATCACCATTAATTAAAAACTTTCACATAATATTGTTTACACATCATTCATTGATTAACAATATCCATAAGACACAAACACTAACATAATTGATGACACAGGCTGCTGCAATAGTCTTCACATAACGACGAGTCTCTGATCAACAAACCCAGCTACTGTACCCTTCACTGAAACCCTGAACACGGAAGACTCGAATACGTAAGCTCGAAAGCTCGTGAGTACTCGAGGGTTAGACTCTGCACAGTAAACACATAGCATGCGAAACACGTAGCACATACACACAGCACAAGCTCCATCTCTGTCTCTGGCAATCAGCAGTATAAAGCAGATATGAACACTCAGCATGAGATCCGAAGCCCTGCACACAATATCACTGAGGGGGACCCTTCCCCAGCTAACGACCGTGCGCACCGGTGGTTAGCCACAACCCTGTAGCACGGGCGCGAACCGGCTACAGGCCCTGCCGTGTATACACGCTCCAAGGACTGTTAGGGACAGTCAACCCACGCGATCTCACATCGCGAATCACCGTCCGTATGGAACTCATCACGGACCCCCGGACTGGATCTCATCTCATGCACACATATATCACATATGTGGGGAAATAGAATCATACCTGGCGCCCACGTCCCTGTCTCATTCACAATACACAATATACACATACACGAAGCTAGCTACACAGTTATGACTCGTAAAACGGTCCCGGGTTTGAAAAGGAACTCGGGTACTCACCTGACTGTCAGACAATCCGCCTCAATCCCTAACTCTACGATCTCTGATTCGGCTCACCTCGCGGTCGGCTCATCCCTGCAATCATACGGGTCTCAACAATTAATCTCAATCCCAGCCAATACATATAACCGACTCACAATGATCCCATATCCAACACGGACTCAAACAATCTCAATAAAACCCACGAACTCCAATCAACATATAAAACAAACCCAAACACGGCCCCTTTTATCGAATTGAACTCGACACATAATCCCAACCGGATCCCGAAGACCCAACCGAAACCCGACCTCGAAATCCCGACGAGACTCAAAACTCAACCTTAATACACTTACAAAACTCAGCTCGATAGTCCCGAAGGAACCCGACACCAATTCGACCCAAAACCTTCTAATAAGACTCAACTCGAATTTCCCCTGCAGGTTACTTGTCGCGCCGCTAAGCCCCTGCACTCGCGCCGCGTCCCTGCTCCTCTGCGCGTCGCGCCGCGGTCCCTTGCGCGTCGCGCCGCGACCTCCAGCCTGCTCCAACTCTGCTCTTCGACTTCCATGGCTGACCAGGAGGGTTTTCACCTCCAAAACCCGATTTCAAACACTCAAATACACAAAATTCATACATGTTTAACCCATATACTTCCAGAAACCAAATCCCACATATACACATACATATTCCAAGATTTTAGCTATCAAAACCAAGAATCCTTACCTTTGAAGCTTCAAGAACACAAGGTGATGAAGACAACTCTCAATTTCACACTTAATTTCTGGATTTGGGAGGCTTGATTCAGCTGGAGCTTCACACACTTCACACACACACACCTTTAGGTTTAGATAAGAGGAATGAAGGGATAAGGTCACATATACGTATATATCCGATTCCTCAATTAAGCAAGTCCCGAACCCACTAAATCCGAACCCGATATCACTTTTATACAATTAATATCCTTTTAACCCATTTAACTCCACGAACCCAAATACATAATTAATCCACTAAATTTATAACCCGGAGACACGTAGCTCGCAACCCGACACGTATATATCCACTAATCGGGATCTCATTGGCCCAACACGATATTAATTATTTAAACATCCACTAAAATAATTCCACGCAATTATCTTGAAAATTGGGATGTTACAAATCTTCCCCTCTTAAAGAGATTCCGTCCCCGGAATCTATCGCAAGCCCGCTCGCAAATGCACATCTCTAAGTCAAATCCCCGAACATGTTGACTCACAACTCTCGACATCATCAGCAACTCTTGATAAATTCGCATTTGAACTCTGAATGGTATAATCATCACTAAAACACGTCTCTACTTCAACTCTCGAAGTAAGTCAACTCCCTCGAATCTTTAACTCAATTAAACAATCCACTAATAGCTCAATTAAATCCCCTAATTCCCATATCGGCAGCTGATAAATCCTCTATTCACAGAATCTTCACGTGGCGTCACCTCATAAGCCACTCAATCCACATATGGTCTCAATCCATCGGTCTTCGCTTTCCTTCATCACATATCCGCATAACTCTATATAGATCATCCACTAACACAACACATAAGATGTCTCCATCGTCTCGCTAAACGCAAGCTCATAAACATGGTTAAACTCATAAAGGGATTAAATCCACTCTCAATAGATTAATCCACTATCACAACAGAACTCTCAACTCTTTTCAACACAATAGATAAACGCATCTCATAAAACGCAATATCACAGATATGGACACACACGCAAGAACTTTAATCCACTATCGATAGGATAATCCACTATCACATGATAATCCACTATCAATAGGATAATCCACTATCACATGATAATCCACTATCAATAGGATCATTCCACTAGCACATCACAAACACATTCACAATAACTACTCATATAGCGCACATAGCCCAACAAGATTAATCCATTAACATAGCACAATTCTAAACTCGTAAGCCCAGATCGCAATAAACCCGAATTTAACACATTGACTCCACATATACACCCCAGGCTCAACGACCCCATTCAGCCCATACACACAATCCCGCCCCTCTGTCACTGAATCCCACAATCACAATATATCCCACTCTCACACACATACCCAGATATAACAATCTCATATAACCCATACACAATCATTCCATACCTCTGTCACAGAGCCACATAACCACAGACAAAACGAAGCAGTCACACACAACAGAACACATACTCTTATCACAGACACAGCCCAATGACCCGTCCCCCACTAATACACACTCAAATCAAGCTCAGAGAAACATACCCGGAACCATATCAGCATCATCTCGAGCTGCCTCTGTAGTCGCCTGAAATACCCGACCCCGCGCCCGAGAATCATGACGACCGGATGACGACGGCTCTGCTCTAGCCCCACTGGAACTCGCACCCTGCACCGCTGATCCCAACTCTGGACAGTCTCGCACCCTGTGTCCCGGCCTCCCGCAATGGAAGCACAATGGCTCTGGAACTGTACACGTGGCGGCAGCATGCCCACGCTGGCCGCATCGATAACATCTAGGCACGCACGGCCCACTATGGCGACGGTGACATATCGGGCACTCCCGATTCCCAACCGAACTGTCTCCTCTATCTCCCCCATCTTGAGGTCTCTGCCCTACGCTGCTCTGACTCTGCCCTGTATACCTCGAACTCTGCCTCTGACTCTGACTATCCGATCGATGGCTCCGCCCCGGTCCACTCGACCTCCGCTCTCTACCCCTGTCTCTGTCTCTATCCCGATCTCGCCTGTCTCTTGAACTCTGTCCCGAACGCCGCTCTCTGGAATCGTCTCTGGAATGCCTCCGGTCTCTCGAGGACCGCTCAGGAGTCCTCGCACGTCGACTCTGAAAAGATGGCTCCTCCCTCTGTTTGGCTATTTCTCGCTCCCTTATGCGGGCCATCTCTAATGCTCTGGCAAAAGTAGA
Source organism: Centrapalus pauciflorus (assembly GCA_020465985.1). Classification (NCBI taxonomy): domain Eukaryota; kingdom Viridiplantae; phylum Streptophyta; class Magnoliopsida; order Asterales; family Asteraceae; genus Centrapalus; species Centrapalus pauciflorus. The sequence continues at coordinate 229,959 of JAANYP010002344.1, read as the reverse complement.
AGTCTCGTGCATCCCAACGAACTCTCTGATATCCGCTCGCAGTCCATCAACAAACGCATCGATTCTTCGCTGCTCAGTGGCGACGTAATGAGTTGCAAACTGGGAGTACTCATTGAACCGGTCCACGTACTGCTGCACCGTCATCTCTCCCTGCTGTAGGTGAAGGAATCGCCGCTCCATCTCCCGCCTCTCGTCTCTAGGAATGTACTGTAGCTCGAACACAGCCCTGAACTGATCCCACGTCATCGCATACGCCGCAGAAGATGTCATTGACGACTCTATAGACTGCCACCACTGTGACGCCCCTCCCCTCAACAGATAGGTCGCATAACCGACCATATCTCTCGGCTCCACGTGCGCAACTCTAAAGGCAGCCTCCACCTCACGCTCCCATACCATAGCCGTCCCTGGCTCACCCCCGCCTCTAAACTCTGGCGGATTCCCGGTCATGAAATCCTTAAACGAACCCCCTCGACGAGACATAGATGAAGAGACACCCGTACCCGTATCCTGACCACTCCCAGCACGTGGCCCCATCCCCTGATCTTGTTCCCGCTCCTGCTCTCTCTGTTGCCTGTAGAACTCTGTCAATACCCCCAGAAGCTCTGACTTGCGAATGAACTCGTCATCTACCGGCTTGCCCGCGCCGGATCCCTCGCCCTGATCTGCCATAACTATCTGCACAAATTAAAACAATTGAGAACCACAGATAAATCACCCAGCGTTGTACACTAAGCCAGGTTAGTTAACTCCACTAATATCAATCGCAATGGATCCCCCATGGATCGAAACAAGGTTTAAGTTAAGCATCCACTAATGATACTCAGACTTCAAACCACAAGCTCTGATACCATGCTGTAACACCCTCCCCGATCCCGGAAATGCCACGTCATCACAATACACAGGTGGCACATCTCAATAGCTCAATTACACATATGTCATAGGATACTCGGAATCACCATTAATTAAAAACTTTCACATAATATTGTTTACACATCATTCATTGATTAACAATATCCATAAGACACAAACACTAACATAATTGATGACACAGGCTGCTGCAATAGTCTTCACATAACGACGAGTCTCTGATCAACAAACCCAGCTACTGTACCCTTCACTGAAACCCTGAACACGGAAGGCTCGAATACGTAAGCTCGAAAGCTCGTGAGTACTCGAGGGTTAGACTCTGCACAGTAAACACATAGCATGCGAAACACGTAGCACATACACACAGCACAAGCTCCATCTCTGTCTCTGGCAATCAGCAGTATAAAGCAGATATGAACACTCAGCATGAGATCCGAAGCCCTGCACACAATATCACTGAGGGGGACCCTTCCCCAGCTAACGACCGTGCGCACCGGTGGTTAGCCACAACCCTGTAGCACGGGCGCGAACCGGCTACAGGCCCTGCCGTATATACACGCTCCAAGGACTGTTAGGGACAGTCAACCCACGCGATCTCACATCGCGAATCACCGTCCGTATGGAACTCATCACGGACCCCCGGACTGGATCTCATCTCATGCACACATATATCACATATGTGGGGAAATAGAATCATACCTGGCGCCCACGTCCCTGTCTCATTCACAATACACAATATACACATACACGAAGCTAGCTACACAGTTATGACTCGTAAAACGGTCCCGGGTTTGAAAAGGAACTCGGGTATTCACCTGACTGTCAGACAATCCGCCTCAATCCCTAACTCTACGATCTCTGATTCGGCTCACCTCGCGGTCGGCTCATCCCTGCAATCATACGGGTCTCAACAATTAATCTCAATCCCAGCCAATACATATAACCGACTCACAATGATCCCATATCCAACACGGACTCAAACAATCTCAATAAAACCCACGAACTCCAATCAACATATAAAACAAACCCAAACACGGCCCCTTTTATCGAATTGAACTCGACACATAATCCCAACCGGATCCCGAAGACCCAACCGAAACCCGACCTCGAAATCCCGACGAGACTCAAAACTCAACCTTAATACACTTACAAAACTCAGCTCGATAGTCCCGAAGGAACCCGACACCAATTCGACCCAAAACCTTCTAATAAGACTCAACTCGAATTTCCCCTGCAGGTTACTTGTCGCGCCGCTAAGCCCCTGCACTCGCGCCGCGTCCCTGCTCCTCTGCGCGTCGCGCCGCGGTCCCCTGCGCGTCGCGCCGCGACCTCCAGCCTGCTCCAACTCTGCTCTTCGACTTCCATGGCTGACCAGGAGGGTTTTCACCTCCAAAACCCGATTTCAAACACTCAAATACACAAAATTCATACATGTTTAACCCATATACTTCCAGAAACCAAATCCCACATATACACATACATATTCCAAGATTTTAGCTATCAAAACCAAGAATCCTTACCTTTGAAGCTTCAAGAACACAAGGTGATGAAGACAACTCTCAATTTCACACTTAATTTCTGGATTTGGGAGGCTTGATTCAGCTGGAGCTTCACACACTTCACACACACACACCTTTAGGTTTAGATAAGAGGAATGAAGGGATAAGGTCACATATACGTATATATCCGATTCCTCAATTAAGCAAGTCCCGAACCCACTAAATCCGAACCCGATATCACTTTTATACAATTAATATCCTTTTAACCCATTTAACTCCACGAACCCAAATACATAATTAATCCACTAAATTTATAACCCGGAGACACGTAGCTCGCAACCCGACACGTATATATCCACTAATCGGGATCTCATTGGCCCAACACGATATTAATTATTTAAACATCCACTAAAATAATTCCACGCAATTATCTTGAAAATTGGGATGTTACAAAAAGAGAAATATTACTTGATATTTTAAACAATTCTTTTTTTATTTATATTTCGGGTGACAGCCAAACTCTACACCCAATTTACCACATTTAACTTTAGAAAATCTTATGATAATTTACTTGAAGAAAATCTTATAATAATTGGTTTTAGGTCATATGCATGGTTGTTATCTCATGCAAAATTTACTGACCTTCTTTTCCTAGCTTCTCTATCATTTCCCGTAATTTAATATTTACGTTATTTAATTATTAACGTTATTTAATTATTAGGTAAAGCAGTTGAACTTTCAATACAACTTTTAACAACCTAATTGTAATGACAAACAATAATTTATAAAGAATATATATACCAAAGTGATAGTTAATTAACCAAAAATTATAAATGCTCCTTGAATTCAATTTTAAAATATTGATAAAAGGAGTTAATATGAGATTATGTAAGGTTATGAAGATTGAGATATTTCCTAATGTTGTTTTTGTCTTCGGAAGATCAAGTCGTAAGATCGATATCGAAATCCTATTTAAACAACATTGATTTTTATATGTGTTATAATTTGCATCAAATGTTAATTTTAAGTCAAATTGATGAAAAAATTAGAATCAAATGTTATAACAACAATTCATTACAATTCTTAGGGGTCATTTGATTCGCGGATACCCTGAGATTCACTATGATTTGTATTTAAACTCATGTGTTTGATTCGCAGATTTCAGTAATGATTTAAAATCTCATAATTTCTTAAATATCATCCTTCTTTGTTATTATAAAATCACTACCTCCCCTTAGAATTTTAAATCTCAACTTTGCATTCTTCATATTAGTAAATTACCCCTAAAAGATGATGTAAATTCTTTAACAAAATCATGATAAATAAAAGGCTGCATAATGCCAGTTTTTGACAAATAAAAATCTCAGGGAGAAAAAATATGTGAACCAAACACTTGCTTAAGGATTTTGATAATTAAATTACATCATTAAATATTTAAATTTAGAGTATTGAACTCGATAGTTATACAAAAATTGTTATGATACACAAATTAGATAATTAACTTATATGTTAGCATTTTTATTTAATAAAGTTGGTTTATTAACTTACACGACACAAATTTGTAAAACACGAACAAAACACAAATTATAAAACGTGTCTGGATATGAAACACGAACACGACACGTAAAAAAATCTGCGTGACGCGACACGAATAAAACACGTTTTTTAACGTGTCACACGAAAACACGAATTTATATACGAATTTGGTCCAAAACATATAAAATTATAAAGGGTTTATTACGGAAAAAACCAACATGTTTGCGTTTTCGTCCCTCAATGTTATTTTTTTAGTTTTGTAAAATTTGACTATTAGACCCCGATTTTAATTATTAAACCGGGTTTTTAGAAGCTGAAAAACCGGGTTCTAATGTTCGTTTGACACAACTCCAAAACATAAGAATTCAAGTATCCATAAATTTGTGATCTTAAAAACTAGTTTATGCATGTCTTATGTGTGGTCTTATATGCAGTCATCAAATCATTCATAACTTATTTTATTAATTTTGTGTGATAGAAGTCTGATAAAAATAATTAATCAAGACGGATGGATGGATGGCTTTACTAATATTTGCTTTTAGGTCAAATTTTCAATTATTCAGAGAATAATTATATAGTCAGGACACCCTTTTGGAATATAATGAGTTTTTGCTGTTAAAAAAATTATATTCAATATTATGTTCTATCTTAAAAGGTTTTTAGAAGACTAATATATAATATTATTTTTACGTAATTTTAAGGAATCAAAATATAAAATAAGTAAAAAATGTTTAAACTTGTTTTAAAAAGACCTAAATTATTTATCTTAATACATGGTGAAGTGAACGCTGTGTCTTTCATTTATTTTTAACTATTTTATTAACTCACATGTACTTGGATATTTTTTATAAACATTATTTACATAAAATATATATAAATTCAAAATTAAAATATATGAATATTAACTTTTAAAATAGTAGAGTAATAATATTTTTATTAGATATAAATATAATTTTTCAAAATATATGAATATATAAATAGTAGTTATTATTTACTTTATTTGAAACATATTTTTGAGTTTATATTGCTTTAATTGATATAATTTGAGATTCTAATTTCATATAGAACATATAGTTTATTTATTTTGTTTCAATTAAAATTTATTATAAAATATGTTTTACTAAAACTGTAATATACTTTTTGGTATTTAACATTTTATATAATATGTATTCCTTCTTAAAATATTTTGATAAATTTATAATCATATAAAATAACTTTTAAATTAATTAATTTTATATACCTATTAGATTCATATAATTTGAGAATCTAATTTAATACAGAACAAAATGTTTATATATTCTGTTACAATATAAAAATATTATAAAATATGTTGTGTTTCTTTTCAAATATTTAACATTTTCTTTTAAATATATTTTGATAAATCTATAATCATATAAATTTTTTTTAATTAATAATATACATAATATATATAACATAAAATTTAGAAATAGTTTAAATACCCATATTAGATAAGTATTCCTTTTAATAAGAATAATGCCTTGTTACAATAATAAGCAATTGTCATCTGGCATCAAATGTTCTCTGTATAGATGATTTATATCAATTTTTCAAACACTAAAAAGTAAATTAGAATGTGTGAGATCCCTGGGTTGGTTTAAGTTCTAGCAGGTCTGACCATCTCTGAAATCCCAGAAAAAAAAATTTTCACAAGAACATCAAAAAAAAAAAAACACACACACACACACATCAGCAAGAAACATATATCCAGCTTAACTGAAGTGTATGTTCACGAAATCTAAGCTAGTGCTCAAGATGGAATACGTATTCAGTCAAGCGCTGCAATTTGGAAGGATCTATTTTCTGCTCCGTTAGAACCACCTGCTTCTTAACCATAAGCATTTGAGAAGCAGCATCAACATTCCACCCTTGTTGCAATACATCTGCATTTTCCAATCAATTACATACCATTTAATAATAAAAAAATATACAGGATCGCGGTGAGGTTTCTAATGAAACCCCGATTATGCCTAATGCTTTGCTTCAGGTTCAATAAGCTTTCATTTACTGAAGCAACCAACCATCAAAGTTATCGTGTGTGTGTGTGTGTGTGTGTGTGTGTGTGTTCACGCCATCCATCCAAATAGATTCCTCTCATTTGTAAAACTTTGTCCTCAAATAGCATGTTATTGTTTTGTTTTTATAATTTTATTACCCTAAATGGCCAAAAAAGGTTTAGTGACAAAATCAATAAAAAATAAAATAGTTGGTTCCCATGACAAACAATTAATCCTACTGAAAATATCAAAATAATGCTCCCCCATCATACAATTGGAGTCTAATTCAAAATATTTCGTTTATTAGGACTCGGATACAATAGCATGGTTACAAATGATATATACAAGCAGAGAGAACTTACAATTTGTGGCATCAGTCTCGTTCATCCCCAAAAAGAGAGCCGTGTCTTTAATGCTAATAGTTGAATAAGCAGACATCAATAGCTCTAACATCCGTTTAGTGTATCTTTCTGCAAATTTTTATCAGAATTTCTAATCAAGTTACATGCAATAGGTTAGTGAAAAAGATTCCCATTTCCACCAACCGTACCTGATAATCATATCCTGAATATATGCAGAGCTTACTGCAGTTTATTGCTAGAATTATTACGCTAAAGAGCTGACTAAAATAACCCAACAAATGAAGAAACGAATTATCACAAAATATACTAGCATTGGTAACCTATTGTATGTTTGATGATGATGATGATGATGATATGCAGGTTTTTAAGTACTTGGTGAATGGTGGTAGGGATTTGGGGTTCAATTTATTTTCCAAAATTTTGAATTATGTGAGGTAGAGGGGATTTTACATCCAAACATCAACTTCCAGTATTGTCACTTTCAAAATTAATATTAGCATACTCTATGCATCCCTCAAACAGAACAGAAGTGAAAGTCCGTTGCTATTCTATGAAATTTGAACAATTCTTTTTCAGCCTGTAAGCTGTGTAATCAGTGCCATATCATACTTCAATTTAACCATTAACTCTCACCTTCATATGGGATTATCAACCATATAATACTATTTGTTTCATACAATCTAAGCCATCATCCACGAAAAATGTGCACCGACACATTTATTGAAGCTTATATTTGTTTAAGTTGGATTCTTTCATATGGTTTGTCTTTCCTTTGCTTCTTTTGGGTGGAAACCTATTGACTGATTAATAATTTCAATCTGCATCCATCCATCATTCTTAGACACCCAACACACTTCAAAAGTTCTTTTTTGCTATATTAAAAGAAAATCTAACTCAAATTTCTAAAATCAAACTTGTTAAGGACTAGGAATCAAAGGCTGATAAGAATTCATAAACAATTAGATCACATACATTGATACATGCAGCCTCTGTCAAAGATTTCTGTGACCTAGAGTTCTTTAGTTGACAAATTGGGCAAGCCTTAAATATCATTAGATAGCATCCACATTTTGGTGTCTTCTGTTTTGCAACCGTAGCAGGGAAATAAAAATAAAATAAAATAACCGTGATCCTCTTTTGACCCAAAGAAGTGAAGCTATAAATAGCCTAGCATCCAATCAAAACACATGCGAACAATTATCACATCTAAATAAGAAGCGAGGTTTATCAGTAAAGCCTCTATGAAGCATATACTTTTTTTTAACTACAAACAGCTTCAAAGGAAAACTTCAGAGAAACAAGACGTGAGAGTTTTCATATCACAAACTCTACGATGCATGTGATAAATTCTCTATTTGGATTTTTTTTTTAAATAAAGATGATGATAAAAGTTCGCAGAAATATAGTGGCAGCTGTATGATTTTCTAGTAGCCAAGGTTTTAGGCATTTTAAAAGTTCATTCCTGAAAAATTGAATAATGTATGACATGAGAATTACATTGCTTTAGACGAAAAACATCTCTTTTAACCATAGTTGGGGAGTAAACGAATGATCTGCAACATTTAACTTCCCATTTGACAGCAGATAAACTAGCTCGGATTGTCGGACGTCCAAAAAAAGTAACATGTACCATCATGTTATTACTTTTAAAATGTCAACTTTTGGAGTGTCATCTATTCAATTTCAACTTTTAACTAGTAGTTTGTATAAATATAAAAGCATTCTCAGTGGGTAAATTGTGTTTGAACAAGTCCTACATATAAAAATAACCACACATTAGCTTCAAGTTCCATACACAATCTCCCCACCAATACCAAGTTCAATTGCCACTAAACTGAAATTTATACTGCAAGTTATAATATTAACTATATATAAATGAAAGAAGGCACAGTACCCTACCTACAAATGAGGCAACAAAATCTTGAATCTCAGCACTCCAATTGAATCCACGAACTGAATCATACACACCTGCATAATTCCGAGTCCACAACTGCTGCCCAATTTTCCAGACAGCAGCAACTTCTGGACGGCTCTCCTTAATTGGGGGTGGTACAGATTTCCACAGAAACCGAGCACTATTTCTGTCGAATTTTAAATCAGTAGATGAGTGATCACTATATCCAATTAAAAAACACACACCCTTTTATCAGATTGCACACAATATAGCAAGCTTTTATATCTTACAAACTGGGGGTTTTTTTTTTTTTGGGGGGGGGGGGGGGGGACAATTTTTTTTTATATCAACAACAAAATATGCATCAAATTTCCTCAGTTTCCTATACTTGATGTTAACAGATTTCTGGATGTTCAATTGTTCATTAACTATTAACTAGGGGTACACCTTTTGATAATAGTTAATCAAGATTTCTCATATCTGGAAGTGGCCATTTCTCCATCTACGAAGGCAAAAGATTGTGCCTAACAAAATTCACAAGCAACAAAATTCCTCTGAAGTCAAGTCTGATCCAGATTATAGCAATTCCTACATAAGGCAAAAGGCTATACTCGTGTTGCAATAAATACTAGAAAGAAGAAACTTACATTGTCCTCATTCACCCATTTTATTTTAACCCTGTTATCTACTTATCATGCACCCATTTCAATGCATGGATATATTTTATACAAGTAAAATGATGAATTTGATTGTTTTTTAAGCTACCTTATGTTAGGGTTTACGTCACACAAATATGCACCAAACTTGAAACAATAAAGAAAGACGCAAGAGATTTACATGGTTCAGTCTAAACTAATCTACATCCACGGGGAGCAACTAGGGTTTATATTATTTCAGTGATAATTGACTACAAGTACAAGGCTTAACTATATAGAGATGCTATTAGGCTAAACTTCTTTAACAATAACGATGTGGGACATGAGGATTAGAGATTAAAGGGTCGGCTGCCCTTATCCTTAGCCCAACCGAAGCCTACACTCAACACCTTATGCATTAGCTTTTGATGGATAACTGTTTCTAGAACTCAGAAAGTTATCATAATTTCATAAACACAAGATTGAGCAACACCCATGTCCTCTAACTTGAAACAAACATTACCATTGCACAGGGTAAAGTATCTGATATAGCAAAATGGTTTTTATCCAATATAGCATGCACCGTGAATGGGCTTCAACATTTGGAAGCTGATGACTGCATATAGGCTTACCTGGCATAAATGGTGCATCTCCTAAGTCTAAGCCACAAGGTCAGAACTTCACAAAAAATCCCATGCCCATCCATAAACATGGATAAAACACAGGCACAGAAAGCCCTAAAATCTAAAGTCTCAGTAACAATACATGGATAAAACCCAGGCGCAAAAATAAAAAAGGAACAGAGAGAAATGCTGGGCTTACAGATCATTGAGGTAAATGTGCCCAAGGAGATGAACAGCATACGGCCACTCGTCTTGAAATGGAACGCCTTGTGAAGCAATCTACATGAAAAAGTATAAGAAGGTAACAATTAGAATGATTTTAAGCAGGCAGAAACGAAGTTAGGGTTTCAAATCTAACCTAAAACACAATAGTCGTTTCATTAAGTGAACCAAAGCCTACAACGATGACTTACATGTATGCATATATGTATAAGTGTTACCTGAAGCATAAGTTGGTCGCAGATATCAGCGATTTTGTCGTACGATCTTGACGCCATTGCATCTGTGAGCGGAGAGAAATCCATTTTGATCTGCAGAAAGCAGTGTTTGCTGCCATCTCCCTCTGCTTCTTAATTTGTATTGTTGTTGAAAACGAAACGGCCCAAATTCTGTTTAAAAGGCCCAACACAGAGCGACCAGATTTAAGATTTACTTGACCCGGTGTCTACGGGTTACGGTGGACATAGACCGGATCCAAGTATTTATTAAAAGACGCACCAAGCCCACCAATTATCACACTATTAGTATTTATATTATTGTTAAGATTAAAATCTGCATATATTTATCACATGTAAGAATAATTGTTGTTATGTTTATAATGCTAAACTAGGGTGGTTGAATTTAAAATATTAAAAATAAATATTTATAAAAACACATGAAATAGTTATAAAAAAATTGAGTTTATTAGATTTTAGTTAATTATATATTAGATTAGTTAGATTAGATTATAATAGATTGAATTAAATTTAAATTTAAGTCAAATTTAATTTTAGTGGTGACATGTAACAGATTGAAGTTTTGACACGTGTAAAATTAAATGAGGGATCGACACGTGAAAAATTAGTTACTCATTTAATAATTTACTAGTTTATTACCCGTGTATTACACGGGATACTTAAATACTTGAGTTTAAACTTATTTGAGGATGAAAAGCTTCGTTAAAGAAGCTAAAAGTAAGATAACACGGTTGAATAAGTGACTGAGTAGATAATAAGAGATATTTATGAGTTTTCAAAACAAAAACCCTAGTTAGAAGATTTTTTTATAAATAATTTACTTTAATTTTATTATTTTATTGATGAAACATTGTATGATACACGTGTAAAATTAAATGAGGGATCGACACGTGAAAAATTAGTTATTCATTTAATAATTTATTATAGATTAAAAAAAACAGATTAAATAGAAAATTTGTAGATACACATGACAATTTGTTGTTGTAAGTTATAACATCGTATCATAGATGAAAAAGATAGCTCCTTTTTAAGGACAATAATATAATCATACAATTCATAAGAAAATGTATACAATACCGTTTTCAATTTTGTAATCAAATACTTTAGATGTTTTCTTTAAACATTGTAGCATCCATATTTGCAATTGTTACTACATGCTCTAACGGGGTCATTCCGGTCCATTCAAGCAAACATGTTGAACGATCAAAAGACAAAAACTTTACATAATTTTAAATTTTTTTTTTAAGAAGTAAATTGTTTAAAACATCATTTTATAGACTTCCATGTTTTAAAAAAATATATATTCTAGCTTAGTTTTTACTGAGATCATTTTGACCATCTCATTTTTTTTAATATATATGTTCTAGCTTAGTTTTTACCGAGATCATTTTGACCATCTCATTTTTTCTAATATTTATGTTCTAGCTTAGTTTTTACCGAGATCATTTTGACCATCTCATCCGTTTGAACCATTAAGTCAAATTTGTCATGTATTTGTCATGACAACAATTTAAATACATAATTATTTTTAAAAGGTATAAAATCCTAAGTTCTTGATTACGAATTTAATTTGGAATTGTCTCAATATATAAACTTTTTGTAATTGCAGCTATACTCATCCAGTCGTAATATCCAGTAAAATATTGACTTAAATATTGCGTTAAAAAAAATATTACTTAATTAAACTGTATTAATAACGTAAACAAGTTGAAAACACATATCCAAACAATTCCATATAAATAAATTATAATGTTGGGTAAAAATGAAAAAGGATGGAATGATGAAGGCAGAGAAAATTTCTCCAAATATATATTTGCATACAAAATACAAAAAACAATCGGACAAAAAGAAACAGCCACCATTTTTACAAGTTTTGGTACAAAAAAGAAACTAGCCTTTAGAGAATTATAATTAACAAGCTCTTCATTTTATCATTCTCTGTTTTCTTTTTTCTTTTTCTTTTTTTAGTAATTATTATTATAACAAAATTATTCCTGAAATGGACTTGAGTTTGGATTATACTTGCAAACCGTCAAATCCACATTGCTTAGAAACAAGCGATTGCTTACTTGGGCTCAACACAATTGCACAGTCTATGGATACCTGTAAATGGTATAAAAAAAACGTTCAAAATGTTATTACAATTTACAAGGCTTATACCCATTTTGTTTAGCGCTGAATGGAATCATTAAAAGATATCTAATGTTGGAAAAAGTCTCTTAATGATTCCATTAAGAAGCAAAAAAACAAACAACCTCTTATTTACTCTCATAATCCCATTCTTGTAAGTGCACGTTCTTGAACTAATAAAAAGGTTTGCTACTTTAATTTACAATGCAAAAGCACAAACCTATCCTAATTTGATCCCTAAACAACATTATCCACAATTCATTTTTACAAACAATCCTTTTTGATGATTTTATCACCACTTTATTTGTAATAATGACCAAATATGGGCATGTTGCGATAGCACAATGACTAAAACGGACAAAGTTACAACCATAATCAATTATCCGATCAAAATCTTTTTAAGTCTCCATAATTTTTATATGAAGAAAACACATGTATTTGATCTTCAATATCTGTTAATCAGAGTAAGAAATCTAGACAGAGTTGTTAACTCTGGTCGTTTGATTCGTTTAACAGAATTACATGAATTTAAATTGATTCGTGTAATAGAATTACATTTAAAATGTAGAGAATTTAAGGTTGACTTTAGTTAAAGAAAACAAGTAATTTTTCAATTTCAGTTTTCAAGTTATAGTCTTCAGAATAAGCAAGAGTTTCTAAATAGTGAAATTGTTTAGACGATGAAGTTTTAGTTTAAAGAAAAATAAGATATGTGATTATAAAATAAAAAAAATAGGATAGGTGATTGAAAAGTAAGAGAGAGAAAAATAGTATTATAAAAAGGGTTTATTATAAAAAAAAACCAACATGTTTCGTGTTTTTTGCGTTTTCGTCCCTCCATGTTATTTTTTTTTTCCACAAAAGTCCTAAAGTTATTTTTTTTCTTTTTGGTTTAGTGAAATTTGGACATTAGAATCCGATTTTTCAGGTTTTTAAAACCCGGTTCACAAATTATAACCGGGGTCTAATGTCCAAATTTCACTAAACCAAAAAGAAAAGAATAACTTGAGGTTTTTTATGAAAAAAAATAACATGGTGGGACGAAAACGCAAAAAACGTGAAAACATGTTGGCTTTTTTCATAATAAACCCTTACAAAAAATATAGGGTAGTTAATAGAAAAGTATGAAAAAGTATGAAAAGTTGTATTTTAAAAAGTAAAATGAAATTTATGAAATTGTTGTGAATTAAACAAATTTTTATTTTTTTAAAAAAAATTGAGATGGAAATTTAGAAAACCTTTAAACACTTAATCAAACATTAATTAATTAATTTGAAATTATAATTTATTCAAATTCTATATTTTCTCGTTTACTTATAAAAGTTAAAAGCAATAAAATCATAACGACGAGAGCACGACAACAGCAGCACATGCAACCTCAAAGACAGCGTACATTAGCAAAGGCCATGTGGTAGATCAAAAGGGTAATTATGCAACAAGGCGCCATTATCTGTTTAACAACACAATGCCCTAAACAAGGAGGAAATGCTAACCTGCACACCGGGCGAAGTTATCCCAATAATCCGGATCTTAGCATTTACATCACCCATGACACGAAGCTCCACCCGATCATTAATCGAAGCATCTCTCACCAAATCAGCAGCATCCGCCTGCAAAAAGTTCACCCGATCCACCGCCACCGTCGTCTGTACGGTCTTCACGCTGTGTGCCGCCTGATAAAATCCTGGTACGATGCCCCGACCTAACGGGATTCCGCGGTACATGATGATAAATGTGGAATCACGGTACTTGATTCCAGCAATGTTGTCGTTTCTGGCGGTGAAAACCATGCGTATGACTAGAGATAGAGCGGCGGAGCTTGGGGAATCAACGGCGGAGGTGAAGGAATTGGTGGCGGCGAAGTTGATGTATTGAACGGTGACTTGTTGGAGATCGAATTGGGGTTTTTTAGGTTTGATAGCGAGGACGATGACGAGGATGATGGCGAGGGAGAGGAGGGCGAGAAAGGAGAAAAGGAGGAGGAGGCAGCAGCAGCATCCTTTGACGGAGGAAGAGCGGGAGGTGTTGCCGTAGGTCATGGTGGTCCGGCGACGGCGAGGGGTGGTGTAAAGATAGGAGTAAGTAAATTAATAAGCTATGAATAAGGCCCCACCGTCCCACACCTTTCTCTTTGACTTTTTGAGAGGATAAATACAACACCAGAGAAGTGGAGTGAGAGTGAGGCTATTTTGACTACTTTAATAACACACAAGATAATGATTCGTAAAATTCTTTGGGCACTATACTCTAATTTTTTATGTACCACATCCTATAATTTTAACTTATCATTTAATTAAATTGTTGTTTATGATTGGGTTTATGTTCGTCTTTTTCATTGAATAAAGAATATATTAGTCATGATTATAAATAAAGGTGGTGTATGAAGTAGAACCCGATATGATATATATACTTTAGGGTTATTTGTGTAAAAAACACTCAAGTTGAATTATTTTTATGGTTAAAATATCTAACATTTTTTTATTGCACAAAAGACCCCAACCGACAAATTTTCACGAAATTGGAATATTGTCGGTTGTAACCGATTAAAAATCACACGCCACCGTCAACAACTCATCAGTGACCACCAGAATTTCATCAAAAAGTAAGTTTCAACAACAAAACATAGATTTAAACAAAGAAGTCAACAAAAATGTGAATTTAAATAATAAAACACAGAATAGCAAGTTCACTGGAAAGAAGGTCGTCAAAGACGAAATGTTAGTCAGCCGATTGAAACCGATTCAACATGAAAACCAATTTGTTTTAAATTTTTACCGAACCAAAAAATTCGATCCATTCCGATTTTTGTTTTGGGGAACGAGAAAAAACTACGAATCATTTTCTTGTTAGTTTTCTCACATGGAAAAAAAACTATAAATCATTCTGGTTTTTAGATAAGATAAGTATGTTTAATTAAAATTTCTAACTTGATTCAGTTATTTATAATAATAGCTAAATTTCACAAAACCACAAAAAAAAAAAAAATTAACTAGAAAACTTTTCTTAAAAATTAATATGTATGAACACTATAAAAATATGTTTGTTTTTCTCATAATTAACCCTTGTTTTTTGTTGGTTTTAGTTATGCGTCCTTGTTTTTTTATCATTATATTATACTTGCATTCTCTTTTGCAAATTATTAAAAATCATGACATATGCTTGATTGATCACATTAAAAAGTGACATGAGAAAAAATTTGTCATATTGTAACCCAACAATATTAGGTGTTAAATGTGACCTCAAAGTTAGGGATTTGAATCATATTGTAAAAAGGGATTTAGATTTAGAAGTAATATTATAGAATACTAGTATATTAACACGTGTATTATACGGGTAACTTTAATAAATTTGTTTTCTTAAAACTATATAAACTTAAAATTAAAAATTAATTCCAACTTTTAATACTAATGATATTTAATATATCTTATTATAATTAATTTATGTATAAATCATTTAAACAAAAAAACTAATCATTAATAACTTTTAAGTTTATTATTAGTATCATTTTTATAATTAAATTTATTAATCATAAAAGTCTTTTAAATATTGTTTGTTGTGATTTTATTTGATTTAAGTATCTAACAATAATCTTATTTTAAAAGTAATTAGATTTAAAAATTTTAATTTAATATTGAATAGTAATTAACATTTGTCATTAGTATCAGATGTCATTTGGGATTATAAGAAGATGACAAATGACATTATGGCAAAATAATTACTCTTATAATAGTATTTATAAATTTGTGTTATGCTATTAAAAGAAAGATTTAGTGATTTACGTTTAATAGATGTAATATTTTAACATTTTATTGATTTAACCATTAAAGATTTTTTACCCTACTAAAAATACACCCATCAGGAAGAAGACAAAGGTGTTCGGTGAGAATGACCAAAATAAGTAAGATACTGATAGCAGTCAGTAAAACAGTAAAACTTAGAATTCTGACTGTAAAAATATTAAATTAATAAATATTTAAAATTTAAATGTAACAAAAATAGTTTAATACCATTCATGAGAATTTAGATAGCTTTACTAAATTGCATACCTATAATACACTTATTTTTTAGAAGTTTATTTACATTTATTTTATTTATAAATTTAATTGTTTTACTTTAATTAAAATTTTATTATTTTTACTAATTTATATATAACTAATATTCCACATTAATTTTAATATTTATAAAAACATAGCTGACATTTATATATGTCATTTTTGTTAGTTTTTGTTAATTGTGTATCAACTTATCTTGTAGTACCTATTTTATCCATCGGATTTGCGATCAACATTCAAGGGCAACGATGGAAATCAAGAAAACTTAATCACACATGACTCTGATATCAATTGCATCCTAAAATAAACCATTGTATCATTGGTGGTTCTTTAGCTATTGTATTTTTTTTTCGCTATCTTCCCACCTAATCAAACATCAACATATGTATGACTTTTTATGCATATGTGAATGTGTCTTGGATTATACACATGTGAATATATGAATTTTAAGAGTGAGCATGAAGCAGTTTTTATATAAATTAATATATATTGGTACGTTTCTGATTTTATATTAAAACCGGATCCAAACAAAAAAAAAAGTCAGTTTTCTTAAATTATAAAACCAAACTAATGTTTCTTTTGTTTGGTTTGCATACCCCTATTGATATTTTATCTTTAATTTATATGAATTGATGTCTTTAATTCATATACTTTTATAATGTTAGTTAATACATATAACCTTAACAATTAATAACGATCATATAGTTATAAATAAATGAATTGAAAGATAAAAAAATGTAGTTAATAGAAAAAAAAACTATAAATAAAGTACTAACTGTTAATGTATTGATGTTTTAAGATAACATCACTATTGCATCATGGTTGACGTCATTAAACACTTGACAGTCATACTGATGAGCACAACTGAACGAACAGATAATGACGTCGGACATTATTATTGAGAGTAACTTAATTAATTGTGGATAGTTAATCGTCAATGTCTCAAAGTATGAAGACTAAAACATAACATTGGATGTTGTAAGGATCCAATTGTCATTAGATGATAATTAAACAATTATATTGTCTTCTAGTTATTATTACATAATTAATTAAAAGATATATCTATTTAAATTAGAATTATCCCCTAATTATTGGATAATTGAAAGGATAATTATGTGCAAATTAATGAAGATAATTATTTACATTCATCTATTATTTTTATATCATCTTGTACGTATAAACGAAATATTAAGGCGTGCATCTTTTATTTAATAATTAAATGGATATACATGCATAAATAATGGAACATAATTGCAAAGATTTTTAGCCAATGATTAAGAGTTAATTGGTTTATTTAATGCCAAAAATCGGTCACCCCATGTACAAGAGCTTGGCACACAAAAAGTGTGTTCGTTTTTCGCATGTTCGATTACATACCAGGTGACGTTTGATCGTGTCATTACTGGTGGATATTGATAGCTTTCCTTTTGCTTGTTTTTGTGATCGACATTGAAAGGTACATTTTTAGTATTACTTTAGCTAATGCCTAATCATATGTTTTGCTTGATAAGATCTTGTCGTGGATTCATTTTTGTGTTCCGTTGTGCTAAAATAAGTTTATATTGTATAATAAAAATCTACAAATCCCTTTCACTAACAATAGTAAATATAAGTAAAATCATAGAGAATAAAAGCGTCACAGTTAAAAATGGTAAAAAAACTCGATATTACAAAGCTAAGGGTAAGCCCATTAAGTTTAACTGTCTAAATACTACTAAAACCGGCCGAAATTAGCAAAATAGGAATGAATTTTGGGATTATTATGGTTGAAAGATTGAATCCAGGTAAACCATCAAACTAGGGGTGTTCATTTTCGGATTATCCTATTTTCGGATAATCCAAAAATCGGATGCTTGAATTTTATTCGAATCCGAATCTGATTTTCAGATAATCCGAAATTTCGGATTATCTGAAAATCGGATATTGGATTATCCTAAAATTAAAACTTTTAATTAAACTTAAAATTATAAAATGAATTCAAATATACAAAATACAAATCTATGTACCTTTTAATATATAAAAAATTAATTTTGTCATAAATGAAATTATATCATGTTTTTTAAACTTAAAACAACAAAAAAAAAACACGTCAAAAGATAGTAAAATACATTTAAATGAGTTATATAATTAAGTTAAAGTTACATTATACATTTAAAATTATAGAATATAATTATATTTAGTCAAATAATGTATGACAAAATTTTTTTTAAAAATATAAAAGTTTTTAAAAAAAACTGGATTTCAGATTTTCGGATAATCCGAAAACCCGAAATTATGCAAAATCCGTATCCGAATCCCCGAAATTTCGAATAATTTCCGTTCGGATTTTCGGATCAGACTCTCGGATTTGAATATTTTTTAACACCCCTACATCAAACCATGAGGACAAAGAATGTCCTTGTGTCTTTAACTATATCATAAGATCAGATCTTGATGCTTAGTAATAGGTATATATTGTTGTTTATTTTGATTTTATGCTACAAAGTTGTCATTTTAGTTGTTATTCTAAATCGATTGCAACACAAAATGAGTTGAATTCAATGGGGCAAAAAAAATTGCAGCTTCTATTTAATGGAGACATGGACATCAATTGCTTCAGTATGAGGTGTGTGCATGAGTTGGTTCGATTTTTTCAATTTCGATTATCCGTTAGAATGTGGTTACTCGCGGTTTGGTTCATGTTTACCCGCGCTATTCACTTAAAAGAAAATAAAAGTTTAGATATATACCTATTTTAACATGAACTCTCTTTAAATACAAATATATAATAAATTATTTGATTATAAATATTAAAAGTTACACTAAACGTATGTAACAAAAAAAATAAAATAAAAAATTCATTTTAAAATCTAGTGTTTAATGTTTTAGAAGGACTAAATGAAATGTGATATGTCTGGTTTCGTTTTTCTCGGTTCGTATCAGACAGTTCGATTTAGTTTCTCGATTCTTCGGTTTTGTTTGATTAATATTAACTAAGGATTTATGAGAATGAAAAGTAAAATAAATATATAACATGAAAGTTTCCTATGTTACCTTTGGTTCATGGAATCAAACCTGAAGGACTTGGAATTTTGATATCAGTTGTAACTTGTAACGTAGGATATGTGTTTAAAATTTGCTAATGGTGTGTGTTTGGAAATGTTAGAATCTAAATTAATTTTCATTTTATAAGTGGTTAGGAATATGATTCTTTCACCCGTAAATGAAATTAAAAATAAAATTTTATATCTTCTTTTTAAAATCCAAAATCCAACCTTTCAAGTTCCAAACACACTAAAAAAATCAAATTCCTTTGATCTTTTATTTCACAAGAGTGTAATGGAAATTAATGAAAATATTTATAATTATTACATTTTTTTTTTTATTTTACCTCTAGAATGACAAAAATATTTTATTTCTTTTTTCCCAATTTATAATATTTTTTCAATATTTCATCAAAACATGAAGAATCAAGTAAACATTATAGATTGAAAATTGAAATGAAATATTTTTCTTTTTGTTCGTGTATTCACATTCCCGCAATATGAATATCTCCATTTGCTATAGTTTTCTATTCCATCATACCAAATGTATCGTTCACAAACAAAATAATTACTAGTAGATGAGTTAAAGTATGTTTATATTGAAAAAACCAATATGTTTTTTTTATTTTTATCAGTTTGATCACTTAACGTTATTTTTTACTATTGTGATCCTTATGTTTTTTTTTTATGGAAGTGTTGGCAAAGTAATCTTTTACCTCTTACAGAGACAGAAACATTTGAGTGACAGAGATATAGAGAAAAAGAAAAGAAGGGCTGAAATCAGAGGGGGGAGAGACTAGTGGTCATCGACGATCGACCCATCATTTATATATTTTAATTGAGTTCATATACATTTGATGTAAATAAATTTTATTAAAAATATCCGCATAATAGGATTAGTAAAGTAGTATAATATAAAGCTAAACTTAGAAAATAAGAAACGAAACCACAACCTATCATAAAAAGACCAACTATGGTAATTGACCAAGACCAAGTCATCCTGACACACCGAGCATATCGTATGAAAGATGATTTGTACCCAATACATTTTTTACATACAGAACAATCTTATCATAAAATGATTTATCTTATCCTTAAAAGTAATATTTGAGTACTTCTATGATAAAAAAGTTAATAAAAGTAATATAACCATTTAACGTGTAATTGTTATGTATAGCAAAATATTGTTGCGTACAAATCACCTCCCATGTCAAATGGCTAGAGTCTAATAGAGTGTTTGGTTTTGTGTTATGAACGAGATTATTAACTTATTCCGTTACAATAACACAAATAACTGGTTTGAAGTGTTTGGATAGCATACATTAATAAGTGATTATTTGCGTTTAGCGTTGATCCTACCACACCTTTTCATAAGTTATAACATATAGTTTATTTGCTTAATAAGTGATTATTTGATCATTTTACAAGTAAAAACGCAAGTCCAAACACTTTAAAAACTGATTATTTGATAATTATGATATCAAACAGCAGAAGCTAAACCAAACACTACATTCCATGCGAACACTTTTTGTTACAACTATTATCTGATTATTAGTTTCCAAAACGCTACAGCACTTTTTCAAACGCAAATCCAAACACCCTCTAAAACTTCATGCAAAACTGCTTCCATATTTTCAGTTTATATCTTAACGTTCCTAAGTTGAAAATTATTCAGTTACAACAAAATTGCACCAAAAGTAGAGTCCATGAACATTAAAAAGTAACAAAAACCAAGCCAATTGAACTAATCAATTTTTGTTAGGTGGAGGTGGGGATAGGGTACCTGCATCAGGCTTCGCAGTTTCTTCGACTCTCCTGCCACTGCCGCTGTCATCAACGTCCAGCACATCATCCATCATGTCATCCTCCCCGACGTTGATATCTTCCACGTCATCCTCGTCTTCGTTGTTATCGCCACCAGGGATCTTACGTGTCTTTGGGCCGTGTTCAAGTCTATGGGTTTCAAGTTCTTTGTCCATTGTTTCTTGTAGGTTCAATGTATCGTTGTTTGAGTTTCCATTCCTTGCTTTTCTCCCATTTTGCCACCTTTCAAGCTCTTTTTCAACGTTGGCAACGTATTGTTCGCCAATCTGTTGTTGGTATTGAGACAACTCCTCTCTCCTAGCAGCCTTCCATTCTTGGAATTCCTGTTTCACGGCATACGTGAAAGAGAGACGGCGTGAGTACGAAAGATACAGAACGTGTGAAGCATGCATTTAAGTTTTTTTTTTTTTAAACAAAGGTTCGTTTAGTTAACGAAAACTAGTCATTTTTCAATTTAAGTTTTTAAGTTATAGTTTTTAGGAAAAAAAACAAGGGTTTCTAAGAAAAGTGAAAACTTGTTTAGATGATGAAGTTTTAGTTCTAAGAAAAATAAGATAGAGTGATTATAAAATAAAAAAATAGGATATGTGATGGAAAAGTAAGAGAGAAAAAGAGAGTATTATAAAAAAAAATAGGGTAGATAATAGAAAAGTAAGAGAGAGAATATGAAAAGTGGTGTTTTAAAAAGTGAAATGAAAATTTATGAAATTGTTGTTAAGTAAACAAGTTTTCATTTTTGTTGAAAAGTGAGATGGAAATTTTAGAAATATTCATAAACTAAACGCACTCAAAAGGTCCATTATGGTCAGTTTAACCGCAGCCAGAGATTTGTTCACAATAACAAATATCCGTTTAAATTTTTAAAAGAACCCATATGTGGCATATAACTCGGGACATTTTCCACGAGCCCAAATATATGAAATGCAGGGAGAAACTTGCCTGCTCTTTCCTTTCCTCAAGTAAGGCTGAATCTTCATCAAGCGGTTTAGCAAACGAGTAATATATAGGGGGCTCTGCCTTGGTCCTGAAAAGATTACAATCCAGCAACAACATGAAATGAGCTGTTACGATAACATCATAATAATATATTTAACCTAGAAATTCTGCACGTCGGGAATCCTCGAGCCATCCAGCAGCTTCAACACATGAGAAGAAGCTTATCGTTGTCTCAATTAAATTGTGAATATGGATACTTTTTGGACCAAAATTAGAAATAACCTGTGCAATAAAAATGAGTTAAAGCAGGAGTCATAAATTAGTATTCCAAAAATAGATGGCATCGTTATATTAATGAACGACTAAAAAAGAAACCTTAAAAAATTGCCAAGTTTTTTGTGATGCTCACTCCACCGAAGAAACAGCAGTTCCAATTTCTTCTCCTCTGCCTTAGCAGCAACACGTGCTCTAAGAGTCTGTCAAATTAATGAATTAGAAACGTAGCCAAATCAATGTGTTTTACTAAAAGTAAAAAAGATAAGTTCACTACTAAAGATGTAAAACCAGAAAACAGAGATCGTAAAAACAAACCAAGTCTCTTCTCCTTTTTTCTGCAATTTGCTCACGCTCCTGTTGCCTCAGTCTGTCGCTTTCTTCACGTGCTCTTTGCTCGGCCTGTGGCAAGTGATCATAATAAGATAACTGTCTTGGAACAACATGCTATAAAACAAAGATAATTAGAACAAATCAACAATGATGGACAAGTTAGATACATAAGAAATCCAGATGATTCAAACCATGCACGTTTAGATGCTAGTACCATGGGAACTTCCAGCATGAAAATATCATCTCGTGTAGGTGATAGAATCTGATACGCTAGTAATTCATGTGTCATGGAATCCCATTTTAAGGAATATGGAATCCCATTTTAAGGAATGTGTTATGGAATCCTAGCTGCTATTAATTGGTTTTAAAAAGCGCGAGGCGCACGGTTGCGAACATGGTTCTGGTTTGGTATCACAATTCTTATATAATAACACATTAATACTATTTTAACAACTGAAAATATAACATACCAAAATCTAGAATACCAAAGTATAGAAACTATACACAATCTTCATTACAAATTTGAATTACTTAAACAATTATCAATGAGGGACTCATTTTTTTTCTATTTTGGGCAAAATTTTAATGAAACGACAAGAAGCCGGCGAGGCGCTCGCACCAGCCTGTGTTGCGCAGGGCTTTGAGCCTCAATGAGCCTCGCGCCTCACTGAGCCTGAGGCGCGCTTTTTAAAACATAGCTGCTAAAACTAGGCTGGATAGAGGAGGGACAAAAAAGAGTGTGATAAACCTGTAAACAAAACTTACTCTTTTCAGAGAATCAGATCTCCTCATATACGCCTCTGAGCCAGAAAGTTTCACATCTTCTTTCCTAAATTTCTGAAAATTAACATGTAAAAGCACAAAAGTTATCATACAATAGGATGTACCATCAAAAAACTACAACCAATATCTTTATATATCTATCTGCCAACGTCCATGAATTCAATTTGGTACACATCATTTCAATTTTGTGGGTCCTAGACTCCTAGGTAATAAGAAGAAAGAGAAATTAGATAAAATGTATCCTTTCTGCTGAATTAAGCCCTTCAACAGATGGTAACTAAACTATCTATGTATTAACACCAAGATGATTTCATTGTTTTACTCGAGATACATATGTGGCAAGTAATGCTTCATCAACTAAATGGTTTTTTATTCATGCAAACTGTAGAGAAGCTGGAAGTGAAACTACATGCCTTGTCATAATTCATAAATGATGCATGAAAACAAATAAAGAACACAAACCATGCTGCAAGATGTGCAATATCTTATTCACTGAAAGCAACACATTTCTGAATATTAGATTAGAACAGAAACCTACTTCACAATGTTAAAAATTAAAACATTCATCTTAGCAAACCCATACGCATCATTTCCTGTCTCCTAAGTTCATGGTCAGATATATTACACGTGCTTTCTGGTTATTGGTACAAATCATTGTTTGTGGCTTGAATTTGGAATACCCCTTCATAATTCTAAAGTTAGTAGCACTTTATACAAGGTCAAGGAACCATAATATCAGATAACAGTAGCTTCAGAATCATAGTCTCAACTCAATTCATCTGCAAATTTGCCAGAACAAAAATACATAAATACATACTAACCTCCTCTTGTGTTTATTCTAGGACTGCACAGTATAAAGTTAGTAGCACTTGTATAGTACAGTCACCCTTCCTATTATGACCTGAATACCTGATCTTAGATGAACTCTGAGCATTTATAAATTTATGTTACTGCCAATTTAGTTTTATTCGAAGATAACCCTATTTTAGTTTCTTCAGCTATTCGGCATTAGAACCAATTATCAGAGTAGGACGATAGCAACCTCAAAGAGATTAGATATGGCTTCATCTAGTGATAGAAAAGTAATCATCAATATTCATTACTTTTCAGTTTCTCAGCCTTGTAATCTGGTAAAGGTGTTTCTTCTCTACTGGAGGATGTATGAATCCACCTTTTGATTGAGTAGCATGTCAAAATCAAACATAAATCATTCTGTCTAGTGTCTATGTTGCAAGTTAACTCAAGACACAAAGGAATGGATAAGGTGAGGAGTCAGGACTACTGAAAGGGTAGAAAGAAGATATTATCTCATAATTCCATCTGTAGGCACCAAATGAAACTTAACTGATGTGACAGCTGACAAGGACTGTCTTCCATAACCTAATAGAGTTTCTGTTTATAGATTTATGATCATTAAAAATTATGGTTTTAATTAGCCGTCTTTTGTTTGGAGAAATAGCATATACAGACTATTGGACGGTTTAATTGGCCCTCAAGTAATTTGGTTTGGCTTCAAAACATAATCCTGGTGACACACACATACAAGGGAATAAGATGCAAACGATTGTCATTTATCTCAAATTAACTAATTTTCTTATGACTATCCAAAACTCATTATTTTTTCACTAAATAATTAGAGAATGTTAATCATAATCAGTTTACCCAAACCATAGTTGTTAACTCGTGACTCAACTCGTAAGAGTCACGATATATATATATGTATATATATATATATATATATAGAGAGAGAGAGAGAGAGAGACACACACACACACTCTCTCTCTCTCTCTATTAAAACCCATTTCTATTAATATTATAGTATATTAGCATTATACATTAGTTAATATAATTTAAACATATAACTAATAACATGTGTTGATTATCAATAACTAACGGTGCATTTAATAACCTAGGGAAATGGAAATGTGCTGTGCAATGTTTTATATAATGCTGTATTTAACTGAAAGAAACTAAAGGTTTCTTGACTTTATTCTGCCACATCGAGACAAACAATTGCTTTTCACCACACAACATTATCATCTTCAATTCTTCTTCATTTCAGCTTTCATAGAAGCAACACTGATGAAGTCGCTGGTAAGTGGTAAGTTATCATACAAACACAAACAATTGTAGAATCACAGAATCGGAATTGCAACACCAGGAAGTCAAAATTATCAAATGAACAAGAATCAAAGAAGATGATATCGTTTTACATGCTATGAAGTTGAAATGCTACACTGAAAGAACATGGTTAGTACTTTTTAGAACTATATATGTACGTATATTTCAAAATCTTAAGATTCATGGCTGTTGGACCGACTCGAAAGAGCCATGAGTTGACTCGACTTGGAATGAGTCACTCACAGACTCGCAAGTTGCAGTCCGAGTCAAAGGCAAATATGAGTCCGTGTAATGAGTCGCTTCGTTTTAGTATAAATTTGACTCGACTCATACGAGTTTAACAACCATGACCCAAACACCCAGAACAAATTATTGTGCCTTCAGATCACATAATCAGTTTAATCCCACATCCAAACACCTCCCTTTGTTTTGAACCGAATATGTTATTTCTCAGGAGGAAAAAACTTGAATGGAGGAAGATGATTAGTCAAGATTATTAATGTATAATACAGCATTCATGGCTAAAAGATACTTTGGACAAAACCATTATTTTCAGAGTACAGGAAAGACAGAATCGATTTTTATTTACAAGAGATGCAAAAGAGGGTAAGATCTCTTACCTCCAAAGTTCCAAGAAGCTGTCCCAGCATTCTTCTATTCCTATTAACCAAACTGGGGTCCTCGTCTTTTGGTAATACTCTAGGAACATTCTCATATGGGGGAACTTCAGAATCCTAATCAAATCAAAATAAAGCATGCATACAACTGATGGTCATCACATGAACTCTAATCAAACATTCTGCGCAATAAATATTCTAAATTGTACCATCTTGGATGTTCTTTGAATGCCATCCCTTCTAGCCCAGTTCGAGGCCTTTCTATTGTTCTGATTCTCCGTATTACCACCCCATCCAGCTTCTTCCATGGTCGAATCTTTATTGCTATCCTCACCCTTTGAAGCATCCACAGCATCCTCAATAATCTCCCCTTCCTCAATCTTCACGCCCCAGAATGATTTCAATCAAAAAATTATGAATCAAAAGTCAAAAACTCCAAGAAATAGGATTTTAGATTATTAAAAAAAAAAAAAAAAAAACCTTCACAACAGTAGAAGAAAGTCTTCTTTTGGGGGCAGGTTGGTCTTCAAGATCGTTCCTCTCCGCCTACACGAAACTTAAAGGATTAATCGATGAACAAACAAACAATGGATAGAAAGTGAGTGGGTGGGTGGTGAGAGACACTTACAGGTCTAACAAAGCCACGCTGACGAGGTGGACCAGTGGCGGTGAAATTACGAGGAGCAGAGCCAGTTTGACCTCCGCGTCGGATGCCTCTAGGATCACGAAGACGTTCTGTAATCTGTGAGTGGAGCAAATTATCAAACACCTGGTGGGCGGGCATTCACAAATTAAAGAAACCAACCCATGTACAATATTTACACTTACCTCCCATTGTTGGCGGTGGAGCTCTTCGATCTCCTTCCGAAGCTCTTGCTCGGTCTTTTCGACTTGGGTGGTTCCCATCGGCGTCTTTCTCTCTCTCCCTCTTCCTCCAAGAAACCCTTGTATCTCCTCTTCACAAAACCCCTCTTTTCGTTTCCGTAGATGCGTTTATTCAGAATATAATTAATTCAGCCAATTTTTATTTTTGACCCCCCGACCAATTATTCTTAACTAAGTTCCCTTTGATTTTAAAGATTTTAGACTGGCTAAACAATTTTTTATCGTCTGTTTAAAAAGATGTTAAAAAGTCTAAAATCTGTTTAGATAATATTATTTATTTTTAATTTAATAAAATGTCTTTTTACATACAATTTATATAGATTTAGACAAAATACATTTTTCCTGTTTTAAATAGAGGAAGGTGAGACATCAGATGTTTGATTGAGATTGAAAAAACAAATAGATTTCATCCACTTTTGTCTGAGTGAATCAAACAAAAAGCTCAAATAGACAAAGTGAAAAAAAACAAACAAACAAACAAACCCAATTTTTCTCCCAAACTAGATTCTGCTATTCTTTTAAAAACGTTTATCATTTTATTGTTTATTGTAATCTTATTTATTTTTTTATCATTAATAACATCATATTTATATATTTATCACCGTTTAAATAACAATAGATGACTTAGAAACCTCTTTAACATGTCACCCTTAACTTTTTATTTACCAAAAATAGCAATTTAGTTTCATATTTTTATCAATAACAACAATCAATTTAAAAATTAATCAAATATATAAATAAACATGTTTGAAGTTGATCCTATTTCTTTAAATTTTATTGAATATTTGAATTGCATTCTCTCTTCATCTGTGACTTGCATTTCTCTCTCCACCTCTCATGTTTCAAGTTTCACACATAAAGATCTTTCTTCACACCACAGCCTCCAACACTTCTTCCTCCACTACCTCCTTTATAACCGTTGCCCCCTCCTCCATCATCTCCCACCGCCATGTGTCATCGAGTAAATTGGTAATCCCTCGATTCAATATCGGGACCGCCTCATGCTATCACCATGTGTCATCTCTACCGCCTCAAAAGTTATTATAAAAAACAAAAATGTTATATTTCTTGTTAATTTGCCCTAAATTGTATCTACAAATGTTAATAAAAATAATATGATTAATAAAATACAATTAGTTACCGATCATGATTCTCACCTGAGGATTATTCTTTGCTTTCGATCTAAGTTTATAAATGGAAAAAATGTGATTGATAAGCCAACTAAACAATAAAAATTTTGTCATTTTAAAAATTGTTAGCATGAAAAAGTTTTCATATTAGAATGTAGATAAACATAGTGCAATTATAATGATGTATTCGACTATTTAGAAAATACAATATATCTAATGTAATATATAAAAAAAAAAAAGCAAAACAGTTACATATTATATATTGTTTATATATCTGCTTGAACTATCTGACTGCACGATTCACTATTTATTGAACAGTAAAACAATTTGTAATTTGTTATAAAAGGACAATAATTATGGATGATGAATTCTTTTCTTCTTTTACCAAGTGTAGAAGCAACCCCAATAGTAGTAGAAGTGATAGGTAATAGTAAAAATTGTCTCTCATTTTGTTCTATAAAAGGAGATGGAGATGATGAGTTGATATGCAAATGATATGAAAAATATATATGAAAGAATTTCTACTAAATCTTCTTCTTCCATATTGTTAGAGTTTAGCCTCAAATAGTTTAGTCTCAAAGTTATTAAAAATATAACACGTTATCAGCACGAGGAGCTCAATATTTCAACCAAATCAAGAATCATCCTTCACTCAAGGTATGAAATAAATTGAAAACAAAAATATATGGTTAAAGACCATAATTAACAACTAAATGACTACATATTGGATACAAGGACTACTAACGTTTACTAAACTTTTATTTATATACACTAACATTTATTCTTTTTCATATTCTTATTACTAACATTTATGGAAAGCTAAGCCTCCTACTTATTTATGTTAACTAACATCTATTTATTGTTACTAACATTTACTTTCCGCAACTAACATTTATTTATGCAATCTAACATTTATTTTCTGTTTACTAACATTTATTTACGCAATCTAACAATCTGACATTTATTTAATTTATGAATACTAACAATTATGATTATTGATCCTTTTACATATCTTATATTTATTCCGTCATTAAACTTATTTATACACATCCTTTATGTCAATAACATTTTTCTTAAATTACATTTCTAATCATCATTTTTATATTAAAGAGACATTATCCTCCAAATCTTTTTTTTATAAAATCCACAACGGATTTATAACCGTTGAATGGTTATATTTTCGACCGTTTAATGGTCGAATTTTTTTCTATAAATATCCGATACTAGACCTCATTATTTCACAAACTACATTCTCCTACCTTCCTTTAAAAAATAAAAAATAAAAATTTTTTACTTAGTTGAAGGCGGATGAAGATGCTAAGCCCGTTTTTAATTTTTATCAGTGTATTGATTTTTGCACTCTTCTATTGTTTGTTCCAACTACCATGGGATGAGATGTATCCTTCTCTGATTATGTTTTCATTTATTCTCTCATTTTATTGTATTGCAGTTCTTATTGAAATAAATTAGTGTTGATTTTATGTTGTTTTAAAAATTCTTTTTGATAGTCTCAATGGCAAATATTGAGAAGATACTATTTGCTGCATTAGACGTAAATGGCTGGATAGACCCTCTTTAGGGATTGAAAAGCTAATATTACGTAAAATTTCTTTATATCTCTGATTTTTTTTTTTAATCTTGATTTCAGAAAAATGAAATTAATCAGAGCACTCACTAAAGCAGCTAGAGATACCGACAAAAGAATTGTCGGTATAAAGAAACTCATAGAGAAATATAGCCTTAAAAGGGAAAAAATCTCTAAGAAGCTTATTGCATGTCCATGTGACAAAAGGCGAAAATTGCTCATGAAACAAATAATCGTATCCGGAAACATAGATTTTTGGATATCGATACATGAGTCAAAATTGCTTAACAGGAAGCTAATTTATGATACTATAGATTTAATCGCTATGCAAAATTTTCCAGTACCACGAATGTAAAGCTAGTTCTTCCCAGGATCCTGAAGATCTTTGTTTTAGATATGGAATGATTGGCCATTGGCCAAGAACTTGTCGCACATCGCCTCATTTCTCTAAACTGTATCAGGATTCTCTTAAAAGAAAAATAAAGAAAGTCAACTTTACTGATCTTTCTGATAAATTAAACTAATTATAAAGCAAAGAAATATGTTGAGTTTTAACGATATGCCCCAAAATTGGTATAAAACTCAAACTATGGTAATAGAGAATAAAGATTTTTTATGTGTATCATGAATGTAAAACATATACTTAAAAATCTAAGAATATTTAGTTCTGTTTATATTATACATATATGAATATGATTGAATCACACATGGTAATCAAAAGGAAATATTATGATATTGGAACATTGAGTTTATGACATAACAGATTAGACCATCCAGGAACAACAATGATGCAAAATGATATTGAATGTACACATAAGGCATTCATCGAAGGACCAGAAGATTCCTCAAAATGTAAAATGTTTCTATGTATATATCTTATTATTTTGAGAAAACTTTATGAAACATTTACCAACAAATCAAACTATACGTAGCCATAAACCATAAGTTCATGTACCATGATAACTTTATAGTTTAGCATGATCAGTTGAACCATCCCGGTTAAATACTAATAATAATTTATATGGGTAATC
Source organism: Centrapalus pauciflorus (assembly GCA_020465985.1). NCBI lineage: Eukaryota > Viridiplantae > Streptophyta > Magnoliopsida > Asterales > Asteraceae > Centrapalus > Centrapalus pauciflorus. Next base: position 199,347 of record JAANYP010002344.1, on the reverse strand, counting down.
ATTGAATAACCAGAAGATTATTTAAAAGCTTGATACAATGATTTTACATGTTATTTTGCTCTCAATAAAATTATTAACCATAACTACAAATATGGTTTATATATATAGATATTAAAGGGAAAGAGAAAGAGAAAGAAGCAAATTTTACAGATCTCCCCGATGACCCATTCAGCCCCGTAAAATAATAATATAAACTCAATAATAAGATAACATTAATAACCACAACATAGTATTAATAACCACAACACATAAAACAATAAAACTCACAAATGAAAATCATTTGTCAGTTTTAGATGGCTGACCCTTTTCAAAAACATCTCGAGAGGGAGCAGAATTAACTTCTGGTTGTTGGGACTCCACTGGCTCCTGAGGCTGTGGTGGTTGAGGAGGTTGCATTGGCACTGCATTCCTTTCTATCCAATAACGATATGGCGGCATACTTGGTGGAGGAGGGACCGCGAATCCCCAGCTATGGGTTACAGTCCTTATAAGAAAAGACTGTCATCGTATAAATCTATCAATATATAACATATGGGTATGAATATCGTCCAGATAGAACCCCAATCGATCATTACTTCTAACATAAGTGCGTTCCTGTCGTGGTACCATTATGAGTTCTCTAAGATCCGGCTGATCTAGTCGTCTTTTCTGCCTTCTTTCCTCTCGATTATTAAAAGACTCCATAGAAAGATTTAGGTCGAAATCTTCTCGACTTTGTTCTTGTTGTTTTCCTGGCTCCATGGATGTGTGTATGTGTTTAGATGGTTTGTTGTATTGATTTCTTTCACGCCGAGCTTTCTTATATACTACAAGCTTGAATAAACTTAAGCGTATCTTGTACGCCAAATAGAATAAAAAGGTTCTAATATTTATTTATGATATTACCAATTCGCATTAAGCCAACAAGTTATCATACTTTCTCCCCATACGAAATGATATTTGGTCAAGAATCAAATATATCACATCTATTTTTATTAAATAGTAAATATTCTGAATTGCTCCACCAAACCGCATAAAGATGGGTACTCAAAAGAATGTTGGGAAATTATGTTGGGTATGAAATCTCCTTTATTATAAAATAAAATGAATCACTAACAGTTGATGTCATTACGACACATTATGCTAGTTGCCATTTTAAAAGGGCAATATTTCCAACATCAGGGGGAGAGAATAAACAAATTTATAAGCTGTAATGAATTATCATATTGATCCTCGTAATAAAAGGTACTGAGATAATTCATTTACATATTTTTGGCAAATCCGTTGGGAGATACATTTACTGATTTAAAGAAAGTAACAAAGTAGAATATTTGGTTATTAATGCTTCAGTAAATATTGATATTTTCAGAAATGAAGATTATTATTGATTAATGAGCCTAAGACATGCCAGAAGCATGATAGGCAGTCGATTCCAAAGAAAAGGTATCCTAAAAATAATAATAATAATAATAATAATAATAATAATAATAATAATAATAATAGAGATGATGGTTTCAGAAGAACCTCAGGCGCCTGAATGAAAATAAGGAGATCTCAATAAAATTATATCATGTATAAAAACTATATGGAATCGAAATAAAATCGACGTCGATGATATTTATCTATTAGCATTATATTTAAAAAACGATGATTATGAATAATAGTCTGCAGACATGTTCTCTTAGAGAAAAAGAGACTACTAGATGTGTAGGATGTACGCATAAAGTTATGGATGAAAATTTCATAAAACTCCATATTTTCCAAATCTATACGTAAAGCAAATAGTATAGATGATTAGGGTGATTTGACCACACATATCAAACATACTATACTTGGTCTTCACTTATAGTATAGTTACAATATATTGATGTATCAATAATGGTGCAAATAATATGAAATTTTTCTCTCTAAATCTACTACTTTTACATATATCATAAAGTAGTCTGTACACATGAAGTTGTACAAATATATGTATAGAGATTAATTTAGTGCATATATAATGCACACAAATATTTAAGAAAATATTCTCCTATGGTGGATACAGATATAACAAATATATTAATCTATCAATAAAGATAGATTTGATATGCGTCTATTTTATTCTAAAAGTCCTACTTATATAGAGATTCCTTGAATGATATAAAATTTTTGAAACATGTCTCGAGATTTAACCTATGAGCTCATAGTTACAATGCAATAAGCATGTATTATGATTACATTGCTAAAAGACAGAAGTATGCTACATAATTATACAATATGTCATGAATATAGTTATGGTCTATTTATAAGACTAACTTGACATATACAATTTTATGAAATCCTCGAAGGATTTATTTAAAAATGCCAGAAGCATTAAAAGTAAAACCCAAAGAAATGTATTCAAAGATCTTTAGAAATAATCTACGTTAATGATCTAAACACAAGGAAATTGAAGAAGTAATTGTGTTTTCTAAAGAAAGAATTCGAAATAAAAGACATTGGAAGACCAAATATTGTCTTGGTTTACAAATTGAACATATACATAATGGTATAATTGTGCATCAATCAAATTATACGGAGAAGGTCTTAAAGTGTTTCAATATTGACAAAGCGAATTCTTTAAGCACACCTATGGTGGTTAGATCGCTTAAACGTTGAATAAAATCCATATCATCCTTGTGAAGAAAATGAGGAATTGCTTGGTCCAGAAGTACCATATCTTAGTGCAATTAGAGCTTTAATGTGTCTTACAAACTGTAGAAGACCTGACATTCTTTTGCAGTAAATCTGTTGGCAAGATTTAGTTCAGCTCCCACCAAACGACATTGGATAGGAGTCAAACACATTTTCCGATGCCTTCAAGGAACCACTAATTTAGGATTATTTTATTCTAACAATTCAAAAGAAGGTTTACTTGGATATGTAGATGCAGGTTACTTATCTGATCCACACAAAGCAAAATCTCAAACAGGATACGTGTTTTTAAATGGTGGTACTGCAATTTCCTGGCGTTCTCAGAAACAAACACTTGTTACAACATCCTCAAATCATGCTGAAATTATTGCACTACACGAAGCTAGTAGAGAAAGTATGAAAGAAGGATATATCAAGAGTGACAGAACCAAACATATTCCACCAAGAATTTTCGCTTACATGCAAGATCTCATAAAGGACAATCAGATTGAAATGAAATACGTTCAGTCTAGTAACAATTCAGCAGATCTCTTTACAAAGGCACTTCACAAAGCGATTTTCAGAAAACACGTCCACAACATTGGAATGCGACATGTACAAAACATGTGATGATTTTCAGATGGCAATATGAGGGGGAGTCAACCAATCGCTGTACTCTTTTTCCCTTGACTAAAGTTTTTTCCCACTGGGTTTTTCTTTAGCAAGGTTTTTAATGAGGCAGCATTTCGTGGTTGAACTCTTACTAAAATTATCATCCAAGGGGGAGTGTTATAAAAGGACAATAATTATGGATGATGAATTCTTTTCTTCTTTTACCAAGTGTAGTAGAAATGATAGGTAATAGTAAAAATTGTCTCTCATTTTGTTCTATAAAAGGAGATGGAGATGATGAGTTGATATGCAAATGATATGAAAAATATATATGAAAGAATTTCTACTAAATCATCTTCTTCCATATTGTTAGAGTTTAGCCTCAAATAGTTTAGTCTCAAAGTTATTAAAAATATAACATAATTAATATTATTGATAATGCACCAGCACCCGTGTCAAAAAGAAAAAGTTCAACTATTTTATTCGTTATATTGTCACCTTTGTCTCTACTCATCTTGACAAGCATCGACAAACACCAAGAAATCGAGTTGACGAAAAACAATTAAGAAACATGTCAAGCAACATGAACATACGAGTAAAATCTCTAACTTTTTTGCCATAAAAAGTGACCAATAAACCATAAGCTACTATGTTAAATTTAGCCCTCATTAACAAAAGCAAACAAAAACTCAGATTTCTTTCAATTTCCTCATAAACTTAATCCCTACCCAACCCTTTTAAGATCAACAAAATAACCAAACCTCAAAGAGAATGGAGGGGATATTAAAAACAACTTTTTTGCGATTTCATAACATCCCGATTGGCAATTCCTTCCCGATCGTCGTTTTTCCCTTCTCGCCGTTGAGAAAATAGGAAACAACCGGGAAAAAAAAACACAAGACAACCTTTCAATGGCTAAACAAGTCTATCAGCTCAATAATCCACCTTTGAGTCGGCTAAAATATTGTCATTTTTCCCATTTGTATGTTGAGTGACATCAAAGATTTCGGTCGTGTTCCTTTAAAAAAATTCAAAGTCGTTCTTAATTTCACATACTGCAAAGAAAACAAGCACAAAACTCAATCAATGCAAATTACGATAACTATAAAATTGAAGATATCGAAATGGGTCCACAAAGATCATATGTTTATTTATCACGGAGTACTTTATTTGTACATATAATCTGATGTCTTCCATATATAAATGTTATGTCAAACGTTGTCGTTTTCATGCAATAGTAGTAACATCTAGACAGACCCCTAATGCAAAACCAAATTTTTAAAAAACAAGACGCAAATTGTTGCCTGGGAAAAGTTAGTGGTCGAAATCATATCAAGCAACCATGTAGGCTCGTTATGGATCGTGGCATTAATATTAAATAAATCTATATATCGTTATGTTTTCATTTATTCTCTCATTTTATTGTATTGCAGTTCTTATTGAAATAAATTAGTGTTGATTTTATGTTGTTTTAAAAATTATTTTTGATAGTCTCAATGGCAAATATTGAGAAAATACTATTTGCTGTATTAGACGTAAATGGTTGGGTAGACCCTCTTTAGGGATTGGAAAGCTAATATTACGTAAAATTTCTTTATATCTCTGATTTTTTTTTTAATCTTGATTTTCAGAAAAATGAAATTCATCAGAGCACTCACTAAAGCAGCTAGAGATACCGACAAAAGAATTGTCGGTATAAAGAAACTCATAGAGAAATATAGCCTTAAAAGGGAAAAAATCTCTAAGAAGCTTATTGCATCTCCATGTGACAAAAGGCGAAAATTGCTCATGAAACAAATAATCGTATCCGGAAACATAGATTTTTGGATATCGATACATGAGTCAAAATTGCTTAACAGAAAGCTAATTTATGATACTATAGATTTAATCGCTATGCAATATTTTCCAGTACCACGAATGTAAAGCTAGTTCTTCCCAGGATCCTGAAGATCTTTGTTTTAGATATGGAATGATTGGCCATTGGCCAAGAACTTGTCGCACATCGCCTCATTTCTCTAAGTTGTATCAGGATTCTCTTAAAAGAAAAATAAAGGAAGTCAACTTTACTGATCTTTCTGATAAATTAAACTAATTATAAAGCAAAGAAATATGTTGAGTTTTAACGATATGCCCCAAAATTGGTATAGAACTCAAACTATGGTAATAGAGAATAAAGATTTTTTATGTGTATCATGAATGTAAAACATATACTTAAAAATCTAAGAATATTTAGTTCTGTTTATATTATACATATATGAATATGACTGAATCACACATGGTAATCAAAAGGAAATATTATGATATTGGAACATTGAGTTTATGACATAACAGATTAGACCATCCAGGAACAACAATGATGCAAAATGATATTGAATGTACACATAAGGCATTCATCGAAGGACCAGAAGATTCCTCAAAATGTAAAATGTTTCTATGTATATATCTTATTATTTTGAGAAAACTTTATGAAACATTTACCAACAAATCAAACTATACGTAGCCATAAACCATAAGTTCATGTACCATGATAACTTTATAGTTTAGCATGATCAGTTGAACCATCCCGGTTAAATACTAATAATAATTTATATGGGTAATCATTGAATAACCAGAAGATTATTTAAAAGCTTGATACAATGATTTTACATGTTATTTTGCTCTCAATAAAATTATTAACCATAACTACAAATATGGTTTATATATATAGATATTAAAGGGAAAGAGAAAGAGAAAGAAGCAAATTTTACAGATCTCCCCGATGACCCATTCAGCCCCGTAAAATAATAATATAAACTCAATAATAAGATAACATTAATAACCACAACATAGTATTAATAACCACAACACATAAAACAATAAAACTCACAAATGAAAATAATTTGTGAGTTTTAGATAGCTGACCCTTTTCAAAAACATCTCGAGAGGGAGCAGAATTAACTTCTGGTTGTTGGGACTCCACTGGCTCCTGAGGCTGTGGTGGTTGAGGAGGTTGCATTGGCACTGCATTCCATTCTATCCAATAACGATATGGCGGCATACTTGGTGGAGGAGGGACCGCGAATCCCCAGCTATGGGTTACAGTCCTTATAAGAAAAGACTGTCATCGTATAAATCTATCAATATATAACATATGAGTATGAATATCGTCCAGATAGAACCCCAATCGATCATTACTTCTAACATAAGTGCGTTCCTGTCGTGGTACCATTATGAGTTCTCTAAGATCCGGCTGATCTAGTCGTCTTTTCTGCCTTCTTTCCTCTCGATTATTAAAAGACTCCATAGAAAGATTTAGGTCGAAATCTTCTCGACTTTGTTCTTGTTGTTTTCCTGGCTCCATGGATGTGTGTATGTGTTTAGATGGTTTGTTGTATTGATTTCTTTCACGCCGAGCTTTCTTATATACTACAAGCTTGAATAAACTTAAGCGTATCTCGTACGCCAAATAGAATAAAAAGGTTCTAATATTTATTTATGATATTACCAATTCGCATTAAGCCAACAAGTTATCATACTTTCTCCCCATACGAAATGATATTTGGTCAAGAATCAAATATATCACATCTATTTTTATTAAATAGTAAATATTCTGAATTGCTCCACCAAACCGCATAAAGATGGGTACTCAAAAGAATGTTGGGAAATTATGTTGGGTATGAAATCCCCTTTATTATAAAATAAAATGAATCACTAACAGTTGATGTCATTACGACACATTATGCTAGTTGCCATTTTAAAAGGGCAATATTTCCAACATCAGGGGGAGAGAATAAACAAATTTATAAGCTGTAATGAATTATCATATTGATCCTCGTAATAAAAGGTACTGAGATAATTCATTTACATATTTTTGGCAAATCCGTTGGGAGATACATTTACTGATTTAAAGAAAGTAACAAAGTCGCATATTTGGTTATTAATGCTTCAGTAAATATTGATATTTTCAGAAATGAAGATTATTATTGATTAATGAGCCTAAGACATGCCAGAAGCATGATAGGCAGTCGATTCCAAAGAAAAAGTATCCTAAAAATAATAATAATAATAATAATAATAATAATAATAATAATAGAGATGATGGTTCTAGAAGAACCTCAGGCGCCTGAATGAAAATAAGGAGATCTCAATAAAATTATATCATGTCTAAAAACTATATGGAATCGAAATAAAATCGACGTCGATGATATTTATCTATTAGCACTATATTTAAAAAACGATGATTATGAATAATAGTCTGCAGACATGTTCTCTTAGAGAAAAAGAGACTACTAGATGTGTAGGATGTACGCATAAAGTTATGGATGAAAATTTCATAAAACTCCATATTTTCCAAATCTATACGTAAAGCAAATAGTATAGATGATTAGGGTGATTTGACCACACATATCAAACATACTATACTTGGTCTTCACTTGTAGTATAGTTACAATATATTGATGTATCAATAATGGTGCAAATAATATGAAATTTTTCTCTCTAAATCTACTACTTTTACATATATCATAAAGTAGTCTGTACACATGAAGTTGTACAAATATATGTATAGAGATTAATTTAGTGCATATATAATGCACACAAATATTTAAGAAAATATTCTCCTATGGTGGATACAGATATAACAAATATATTAATCTATCAATAAAGATAGATTTGATATGCGTCTATTTTATTCTAAAAGTCCTACTTATATAAAGATTCCTTGAATGATATAAAATTTTTGAAACATGTCTCGAGATTTAACCTATGAGCTCATAGTTACAATGCAATAAGCATGTATTATGATTACATTGCTAAAAGACAGAAGTATGCTACATAATTATACAATATGTCATGAATATAGTTATGGTCTATTTATAAGACTAACTTGACATATACAATTTTATGAAATCCTCGAAGGATTTATTTAAAAATGCCAGAAGCATTAAAAGTAAAACCCAAAGAAATGTATTCAAAGATCTTTAGAAATAATCTACGTTAATGATCTAAACACAAGGAAATTGAAGAAGTAATTGTGTTTTCTAAAGAAAGAATTCGAAATAAAAGACCTTGGAAGACCAAATATTGTATTGGTTTACAAATTGAACATATACATAATGGTATAATTGTGCATCAATCAAATTATACGGAGAAGGTCTTAAAGTGTTTCAATATTGACAAAGCGAATTCTTTAAGCACACCTATGGTGGTTAGATCGCTTAAACGTTGAATAAAATCCATATCATCCTTGTGAAGAAAATGAGGAATTGCTTGGTCCAGAAGTACCATATCTTAGTGCAATTAGAGCTTTCATGTGTCTTACAAACTGTAGAAGACCTGACATTCTTTTGCAGTAAATCTGTTGGCAAGATTTAGTTCAGCTCCCACCAAACGACATTGGATAGGAGTCAAACACATTTTCCGATGCCTTCAAGGAACCACTAATTTGGGATTATTTTATTCTAACAATTCAAAAGAAGGTTTACTTGGATATGTAGATGCAGGTTACTTATCTGATCCACACAAAGCAAAATCTCAAACAGGATACGTGTTTTTAAATGGTGGTACTGCAATTTCCTGGCGTTCTCAGAAACAAACACTTGTTACAACATCATCAAATCATGCTGAAATTATTGCACTACACGAAGCTAGTAGAGAAAGTATGAAAGAAGGATATATCAAGAGTGACAGAACCAAACATATTCCACCAAGAATTTTCGCTTACATGCAAGATCTCATAAAGGACAATCAGATTGAAATGAAATACATTCAGTCTAGTAACAATTCAGCAGATCTCTTTACAAAGGCACTTCACAAAGCGATTTTCAGAAAACACGTCCACAACATTGGAATGCGACATGTACAAAACATGTGATGATTTTCAGATGGCAATATGAGGGGGAGTCAACCAATCGCTGTACTCTTTTTCCCTTGACTAAAGTTTTTTCCCACTGGGTTTTTCTTTAGCAAGGTTTTTAATGAGGCAGCATTTCGTGGTTGAACTCTTACTAAAATTATCATCCAAGGGGGAGTGTTATAAAAGGACAATAATTATGGATGATGAATTCTTTTCTTCTTTTACCAAGTGTAGAAGCAACCCCCAATAGTAGTAGAAATGATAGGTAATAGTAAAAATTGTCTCTCATTTTGTTCTATAAAAGGAGATGGAGATGATGAGTTGATATGCAAATGATATGAAAAATATATATGAAAGAATTTCTACTAAATCATCTTCTTCCATATTGTTAGAGTTTAGCCTCAAATAGTTTAGTCTCAAAGTTATTAAAAATATAACATAATTAATATTATTGATAATGCACCAGCACCCGTGTCAAAAAGAAAAAGTTCAACTATTTTATTCGTTATATTGTCACCTTTGTCTCTACTCATCTTGACAAGCATCGACAAACACCAAGAAATCGAGTTGACGAAAAACAATTAAGAAACATGTCAAGCAACATGAACATACGAGTAAAATCTCTAACTTTTTTGCCATAAAAAGTGACCAATAAACCATAAGCTACTATGTTAAATTTAGCCCTCATTAACAAAAGCAAACAAAAACTCAGATTTCTTTCAATTTCCTCATAAACTTAATCCCTACCCAACCCTTTTAAGATCAACAAAATAACCAAACCTCAAAGAGAATGGAGGGGATATTAAAAACAACTTTTTTGCGATTTCATAACATCCCGATTGGCAATTCCTTCCCGATCGTCGTTTTTCCCTTCTCGCCGTTGAGAAAATAGGAAACAACCGGGAAAAAAAAACACAAGACAACCTTTCAATGGCTAAACAAGTCTATCAGCTCAATAATCCACCTTTGAGTCGGCTAAAATATTGTCATTTTTCCCATTTGTATGTTGAGTGACATCAAAGATTTCGGTCGTGTTCCTTTAAAAAAATTCAAAGTCGTTCTTAATTTCACATACTGCAAAGAAAACAAGCACAAAACTCAATCAATGCAAATTACGATAACTATAAAATTGAAGATATCGAAATGGGTCCACAAAGATCATATGTTTATTTATCACGGAGTACTTTATTTGTACATATAATCTGATGTCTACCATATATAAATGTTATGTCAAACGTTGTCGTTTTCATGCAATAGTAGTAACATCTAGACAAACCCCTAATGCAAAACCAAATTTTTAAAAAACAAGACGCAAATTGTTGCCTGGGAAAAGTTAGTGGTCGAAATCATATCAAGCAACCATGTAGGCTCGTTATGGATCGTGGCATTAATATTAAATAAATCTATATATATGGTTAAAAATCTATGAATCAACATTCTAATCCAGTCTGTAAATTTTTATTTATCCGTGTATTATTTTTTAATTTTTATTGTTTATGCATTTAGATAATTTATCTATTGAGTTTTAATATTAATATTTAATTAATATAAATTTATAATTGTAATATACTAATATAATTTTATATGTATTTTAAAAATAGTTCTCATGTAATACATGGGTAAATAACTAGCATAGGATATATGATTAAAAAAAAAAAGGAGAAAATATAAAAATTAATATTTTAAAATTAAAATGAATATTTAAAAAGTTATTATTAACTAAATAAGTTTTATTTTTTTGAAAAATAAAAATTTTAAAATTATCATCAACTAAACACTAAGGAGACGTTTAATTTGTAGATTTTTTCTCTGGAATTTGTATTTTGTCAAAAAATTTACATTATGCAGCATTTGCATTTGTCAGGATTTTGTCAAAGTAATCTGCATTATCTTTAGAAAATATTTGCTAATATGAAGAATGTAAAGTAACTGTGATTTAAAATTTTTAGGAGGGAGTCTGAGTTTTTAAACAACAAAAAAGCAAAACATTTAATAAATACTGAGATTTTAAATTTTTAATGAAATCTACATACTAAACACATGACTTTAAAAAATTACAATAAATCCCAAAAAAAATCCAAACGTCCCCTAAAACTTTCAGGGTACTGAAAAAAATCTATCTATACTATTAAAAGAGTAACTATACTCAATTCTTATGAAGCCACGTGTCATCACCATGAATCGACACGTGGCATTTATAGGTTTTTAAAATAATAAAGAAAATTTAAATTATATATATCCAAATCTAATATAATCTACTTTTGTATTCAAATCAGATCAAATAAAATCTAATACTATAATAACTTATTAATTATAATATAACATAATATAATAAAAGTTTTAAAAAAAATATAAGAAAATAATTACTATTAATACATATTTAAAAATATATAAAATTAATAGGTCATAACAATTAATAATATCATTCTTATATATTTTTTGTTTAAAAATGATAATATTTATACATTTACCTTTTAATTCATTATATTTTATATATATTCCGCGTAATACGCGGGTAATAAACTAGTATATATATATATTAACCTAAATGGATTTAACTTGGGATAAGCCCACAGAAAAAGCCCAAATTGGAGCTATTTTGGCTTTTGCCATTTGGCAGCTTATATATAAATTTCTAGTCTCAGTTATGCTCCACGTGGCGCCTCCTCCTTAATTTATTTTGATATACCAAAAAGATATATTCAGTCGTTTTCAAGCCAGTTCTTTCACTTTAAAAAACATAACTGCATTTTAACGAAGACAAACTTTCATTTAAGTCCCTATAGATAACCATCTTTTCATATACCACCCGCTTGTTTTATTAATCATGATTATATTTATTTATACCCAACCCCATTTTGCCAATTTCAGTCCCATACTAACTTGAAGGCAATAAAAACTTTATTTTCAATTCAGTATAAAATAAACATGACACTCTTTTTTCTTTCTTTTTTTAAAATTTTTCTGTTAAATATGTAAATTGGTTATCAAAAATAAGATAAGAAGAAAATTAAATGTACTGATAAAAAATAATATATTACATGTTATCTAGTAATTATTATTGTTGTTGAATAAAAGAGTAAGTTCTGGTAATCTTTCTTATAATTACAATTATTATTGTTATCATTAAAAATCAACATCTTTGATACATTTCCTAAAAAAGGCATTCCAAGACCTATAAAACAAGCATAGAAGTCAATGTACACGTTAAGTGACGGTTGGTAAGGAATGACAATAGGACGGGTTTGGGTTGAGGATTGTTCACCTGTCTCCATTTTAAAAACTTATGAGGGGTCAGGGCTTAAGGGAGAGCCCCATCAGACAGATGGGAAAAACCATTTATAATAAACAGTCAATTAAATGGTAAAATATTACTGTGAAATTACTGTTTAACCTAAACTAGTAAAATTCATCATAATTTAAACCAAAACTGGATACAAAAATGAATAATGTTTAAAATAAGATAATTATAATCTGGTTAACAATTATACAAATATGTATAAATAAACAAAATACTCATTATTATATAATAAACATATAAATATTATTCTATCTCTATAAAATAATTATTAACATGTAAAAAGTAAGCCTATATTCAAATGGTTAATCGGGGATGGTTATCGGGACGTGTATGATGAATCTCATCCTCATTTAAAATAATCAGGTTCAAGAAACTCGTCCCATTTAGATCAATCTTCGATTTACCCTATTAAACGTATGATGAATCACATCCTCTCCTTATATCCATTTATTTGTTTGTACACGTACAAACAAATAAATTGAATCCTACAAATTTCATTATACGAACTAAACATTCCTAAGTTTTTTCTCAATACTCTTTATCTATCGTTCAAATAAACTCTTCTTTGTTTTCAATACTTTTATCATTCTTTTAATCCTCTAAATTTGTTTTATGATATAAAGAATACGATCCTGATTGAGAGTTACATGCTACAATATACTCCCTTAGATATCTGGCTAAAATGATTATATTTAATTAATTATTATAAAACTAGTTAAAACTTTTATGGCATTTAAATTTTAGCTTATCCTAAGTTTATATAGTATTAAAAAGTCATATAATGTAATAAAAATATAAATCAATATAGCAAATGTTCAAGGGGGTGGTACTAACAGTTTGGGTAAACTTGAGGGCAATTATCGTAAATTTTCTTTATATAACTATCACTTTGACGAGGAAAAAAGTCAACGATTACAGACGGCCGGAGGAGAAACACAGAAGAAAGAAGAGAGGAGAAGATGTACACAAAGCAAAAGCAGTTAGGGCGGAGGCTTGAACGGAGACACGCATTCAAAAATGTTGAATACGACGCTTCCACATCCTCCTCATATTCATCAACGTCGTTGTTTGATGTTCAATTAGTTCATCGCACTCAATCACTTGATACTTCTTTGTTATGTGATCGAATTAATTATCGAATTGACGGAAATGAAGGCGAGGTCGACTTGATTTGCCGGTCTCTAGGGCTGTCTGGACCGGAAGATTTCGCAATTCCGGCGGCTGAGTGGGAAGCTCATAAAGCTTGTTCTGTTACGTGTAGTAATTATTTGAATAGTTCTAGGTTTCGTTGTTTCACTCCCGATTCAACTAAACCGTCGTCGGGAAGTGATCAGTCGGAGAGTTTTGAATCTCCGGTTAGGGTTAATGATGGAGAGATCAGACCTGATACTAGGTGTTTGAGGTTAGCCAAGCCCGAAGAATTCAGTGATGACAGCGGAATCGGGACTAGGGATATCAAGCCAGTAAAAGAGGCCTCGGAATTCGTTAATGGTGTTTGTTTAGTTAATAATGCTGAAAGTTTTAAGGTTTTGCATGACAATGAGGATAATGAAACGTGTAAAGCTCGTGAGAGAGATGACGTGGAGGGTAAGGGTAGAATTAAAGGTGTCCGGCCGCCGTTACTTACTCGTCCTCCTGTGACGTCTCGAGTGATTGAGGATATTCCTGGATCAACCTGGGATTTAATTCGTGGTTTCGCTCCGGTTATCAGCTCGATAACTGAAGATGTGGATAAGGATGGGGAGCCAAGGGAGACGATGACGTTAAGAAACCCGCAATTTGTTTTGGATGCGTCTGATGACGACAAGAATGATTGCTCCCCGGCGGCAGCCACTGATCTCGAGTATTTTATTTCACCTAGTGGATCGGTTAGGTGCAATATAAAAAACTGGCAGAAGGGCGATTTTCTTGGAAGTGGATCGTTTGGAACTGTTTACGAAGGCTTCAACGAGTAAGTGATGTCTTGATATTGCAAATGCACGTTTAAACTCATCTATATATTATGCATAAGTCGGTTGTTCTTCATTCATGGAATGATGATTTAACATCAAATCTTGTCCTTTGGGTGTCACTAAACTCCAGAGTCAATAGAAGAACACAACTACTGAATGATAAATCAGTTTTGTTGTTTGGCAAGTCACCTGACTCTATTGGCATGGGTGGGACTTGCTCATTGATGAAATACTTGTCCTCTTTCGGGCGGGATGTTCTAGAGCTTGATCTAGTAGAAGAACCTGGCACCCCTCTATAGGGGAACTGCCATAACGATCAAGTTACATTGCACGGTAGAAAACGCTTTGACCCTGTGTAGGATTGGGGGTATGGTCTCTGGTGATGGTTAGCCAGAATAGGAGAGTATCCAGCAAGCTCAATGTATGTTGGTTGTTACTTATGTTGTATCATGTGCGTCTTAACTGTGTCACGCATATGTATGTGCATATGGTTTGATGACGACACTCATGTTTATAGTGATGTGATGTGTGTGTGTATCAACACGGCCAACTAGGGGATGTGATCGTGGAAGATCACTCTTAATAATAATTGACAAGACTGGTGACCATGATGGAGGGACCATTATGGTAGGCAGGTGAAAGGGCAAATAGGGAGGCGAAATAAGAATGACACGGGCACATGAGAGATTGTCTTGTCTGCGCTGTCCCGAAGCAGGGGCGACCTGTACGGATTTGGTGGGACCAGAAATGGGGTACACAATTACTCATATGAGTAGCTTTAATTTAGCTGATAGAATAGCCTCTCACGATGCAGCAGAGCTTATAAAGTTTTTCCCCTCTTTTTTTGGGGTTAATTAAGCGTTTAATTACCAAGATAGTCTAGAGAGAAGAATACATGAAATAGTTCATGCGGGAGAAATCATGCTATTAAAGTTTTCTGGCTTGACATGATGAGACTAGCATTACAAGTGGGATTTTTTGTTCGCTCACCCTTAAGATAAATATTTCATTGATTAAAAGTAAGACTCCAAGACGTCATGCTTAGGATTATTTCATACTTTCATAGCATTTTGCAAGTGCTATGGCATCCTCAATAGTCAATATGTACTTTCTTTGGGGATTTTTGTTTTTGGTGTATACACCAATGATCTTGCAAGGATCTTTGGTTGTTTGTGTGAATATGAAAATGCCTATCAACAGTTCTTTCTTCTCAGGATGTGGCTCCAGACAATTAAATTGTGCAAAACCCTTGCTAAACCTTTTTCACTTAAATCTCTTGCTGCTTTGCTCCTATGAAATTCGCTGAAAGATCATAGGGGAGTCCTCTCTGCATAAGTGGGTGTCAGCCAGAAAAGGAAGACAAATGAGTTGCTAAACTGGATCTTAGACAAGTCACAGAGAGCTTCTAATTTATTGACTATTTGAAAGTGACATATCAATTAGATACTACTACATTATCATAGGGCGTGAATGCAGCCTTAATTAAACTCTAAAACCATCTTCTTTCTTTAGGAAAGGGTTCCAAACATAGGACATCATTTGACCTCAACAAGGTGCTGTTTTATCAACCCAAAGTGAACCAGTGATATTGGTAAATGTATAACAATGGGTACATTCGGAAGGATTCGTCTATAGTACATTTTTAATTTCCAGCACATAAATGTTTTAGTATCAGCTGTGTAAACCTCCATGGAGGTGGTTGAGTAGTGACCTGCCTGGAGATAAGATTCTCTAAACAAGGTGTCCCAGATTGGAGTCTCGCCCACTTTAATTTCTTGGGTAGGTAGTTTGCTGAGTACCATGGGTTTGTGGGATATTTGTGGCACCTTCGGTTTTGCTTTCCAAGTACACAAAGTTGGCCGGGGTGGTTTTCCCTGGTCTTCCAAATATATGTATATGTGTGTGTATACATACATACATTATATATATATATATATATGTGTGTGTGTGTGTGTGTGTGTGTGTAGAGAGAGAGAGAGAGAAACTAGATCAGAGTAGTAGGATAGGTGAGTCGACATGACATTATGATTACTTGCTCCGCGGAGAGGTCTCTAACTTTGATTCCTAAATTAAGTAATATATCCTTTATTGGTAATGATAACACTGCCATATAGCGTTTAGTGACTTAGTCATTGTTGCCTGTTCTGGCTTATTGTATTATTTCATCATGCCGTTCTTGCACATATCTGAAAAGGTGAATAGACCTTCTGCAGAGTAAACTGGTTTATGTTTCCTATAAATGTTTTGTTTCATCCACTTCTATGTTTGTTTGCAGACATGGATTCTTTTTTGCTGTGAAGGAGGTTTCTTTGCTTGATCAAGGAAGGCAAGGAAAGCAGAGCATTGTTCAACTTGAACAGGTAATTTATATACAAGTTGTTGTTTCTCCTAGTTATGCATAGGTACATAGGCATTGAGTCCTGATTTGCTGCACATCGTGTTGTTTTCGTATCTCTTACTGTTTCAGGAAATCTTTTTATTAAGTCAATTCCAACATGATAACATAGTTCGGTATCTTGGGACAGATAAGGTATGCATCTTGTTTTATACTAAGGTTTCTGTGTAAAAAGCAATCCTTTAGCTGATCGGTCAAGCAAGATGCTATATGCAAAAACCAGCATTTGAATAACAAGCTGCAAGTTCAGGAAACGTAGCATGTAAAATTACATCAAAATTGTTTATCAAACTATTAAATCTGAGTGGGATCCACATTAGCGTTGACAAAGGCTATGGACAAAATACTCTTTCATTTTCTCCAGTTTTATGAAGAGACCTCCTTTCTGAAGCATATGTTACCATAGTTGCCATTTGAGTGTGTATCTATTAACCTGTTAATGAAACAATATAGCTAGAAGCACAAGAAAAGCCCTGATGTTCCTAAATGCGGGCTTCTTTTCCTCTTTCTAATAACATTTCCGCACCTGCTGGAGTATCGAAACAAATCACATCCATTGTTTCTGCAGCTCCTTTGAAGAAGGTATGTGTATGTCTTAATAATATGAGCATCAATCTTCCTATCGGATATATATTGAAGCAGAGAGAGAAGCCTTTGCTCCTCAGTATTAAACTATTTATGGCCTTATGACAAAGAAGACAATATCCTATGTTCTAATTTTGCTCCCATATTCAGGTTTTCCTTTTTAGAGGCAAAGTAAGTTAAATGTTAAGGGGGTTAAAACATGCAAATAAAAAATTGATGAAATAATGTTTCAGGATGATGGCAAACTATATATTTTCCTTGAGCTTGTACCCAAAGGTTCTCTGGCAAATCTCTATCAAAAGTATCACCTGAGGGATTCTCAAGTCTCTACGTACACGAGGCAGATTTTGAGTGGTTTGACTTATCTTCATAACCGGAATGTCGTTCATAGGTAAAAGTTCATGTTTCGTGTAAAAGATTTGGTTCATCCTTTTTGACCTCCCCTTCCATTCCACCCCTGAGGCCCTCGATCTGTCACAAGTTTTTGACATTCATAAAACAATTTTATGGGCTTTGCCTCACTCACTTTTGCTATACCAGAAGTAAGTTTATACGTACTCAAGTTTTATATTTTAGTATTGTACCATGAAATGGCACAAGTATCTCCAGACTGAAGCTACTTGATACTATCTCCACCCCCCCCCCCCCCCCCTCTCTTCCCAAAATAAATAAAACACACGCTTGTGCACACCAAAAGAAAAAGAAAAGTAACTATGTTTTAGTGTCTTTTTGTTTGAAAGTGAGTGGTCCACATTTGAGATTTTCAATGTGGTACTTTGCCAAACTTTTACTGGTTGTAGTTTCAGCTATCTCATGAGTAATTCATATTCATCCTTCAGGGATATCAAATGTGCTAATATATTGGTCGATGTGTGTGGGTCTGTAAAGCTTGCAGATTTCGGGTTGGCAAAGGTAACCGACACATGTTTTATTTTATTTTCTCCATCTTAGGACCTCCTTTTACAGCTGACAAACCTAACACCATTTGTATCCATAGGCAACCAAATTGAACGACATCAAATCTTGCAAGGGGACTCCGTATTGGATGGCACCAGAGGTCATTTCTATTCTCTTAATCTAGGGGAAGGGGTTTTGTAGTCTCCACCAAGAACTGTCACCTCATCTATATTTTATATCATTTGGACCACACTAGATCCTTTCCGCTTTTTTTCTGTGTCACTGGCTCTTGTGATTCGTAGATTATGTTTCGCTTTTAGATGGTGATTGCTAGGGGATGCTTTCTGATTGATATTTTTCTGCAACAATTTGCTCATGCATATTAGGTTGTTAATAACCAGAAGAACAAAGGCTATGGACCTTCAGCTGATATATGGAGCCTTGGTTGCACTGTGTTGGAGATGCTAACAGGTCAAGTTCCTTATTCCCACTTGGAAGGGGTATGTGACACTTACCTCAATACTTCCTGTTTGTTTCAGTATTAACCTTCAAAATTTATTGAACTTGTGAGGCAGTTGTGTGCAAAGTTGATGTTCATATGTTGGCAACTTGGACTTGGGATTATTGAAGCCCAGACATCCCTTATTTAGCACATATATAGTAATTATCATAGTTATTTTAATGAGGACAAGCCTTTTGCTTTGTAGATGCAAGCATTATTCAGAATCGGCAGAGGTGAACCACCACCTATTCCTAAAACTTTGTCTAGAGAGGCTCGGGATTTCATACTGAATTGCTTGCAAGTAAATCCGAATGATCGGCCTACCGCTGCCCAACTATTGGAGCACCCATTTGTAAAGACACCAGTCTCCATGAACAACAGCCCTGTTTCTCCACTACATGGTGCCATGCGGTCTTAGCAGCTTATGATAAGCCACCGATGGCAATAATGTAAGGTAACTCCCCTTTTTTACCAGCTGTTGCGATTGAGTATAACCATTGAACCAAATGCGGAAGACATTGTGAATATCGTGTATTCGTGTGTAAACAAATTGGTACTCACTGAATGGATAGATGAGAACAAAGGAATTTGTACAAACAAATGGAAAAATAATTATCATTTTTCATTAGTTTAAACAAAATCGAATTGAATGGTGCAATTTATATCATGAGATTTATCGATTTCTCACACTTTTATGCCATTTTCATGAGATTTCATCAAATTAAATAATCTCTTTTTCTCATTATATTTGGCCAATGTCTCGCGATTTATGTTCTGCACCTTTTTTTCATGAGATATTACTAGCCTTTAACAAAATTGAAAACAAAAATTTTATAAAAATACTTTATTTCCTCCAATATTAATGAGATTTGCTAGTATCTCTTGTTTTCATTGCAAACAAATCCAGAGAATTATACTTCAATAAACTTGTATATTAGAAGAATTTAGTGTCATTTTGACCATCCAACTTTCAGATTTTTTTTATTTAACCATTAAACTATTTTTTGTCCCGATTTAGCCACTAAACTATTTTTTGTATATATATTTAGCCACTAAACTCTCTTTTTACCGATTTAACCACTGAAAATTGTCCCAATGTGACCACTTACCTATCATATTTGTATCGATTTAGCCATTGGTTTTATCTGTTTTCCCCAAAATAGAACATCAAACTGAAGTTTAGTGACTAAATCAGAACAAAAAAATAGTTTAATGGTTAAATGAGACAAATCTGAAAGTTGGATGGTCAAAATGGTACTTAACCCTAATTAAAAATAAAAATTATTAAGGTGTTATTTTGTAAGAATGTGTACGTATAGAGTTATTTAACCAAATCGTGGCAGTTCCTGTACTAGGAATATATTTTACATGAATGCTAAGGCTGCGTTTAGTTGACGAAAACAAGCCGGTTTTCTGTTTTTGTTTTCAACGAAAACAAGGCTTAATTGAAAACATGTTTAGTTTGACATTATTCTAATTTTTTTGTCATTTTCTAAATTTATAATAGAAATTGGAAAATGCATCAAAGGAGTTTTCAACCATTTTTCTAATTTTCAAAAGTGAAAACAAGGGACGTGATGAACACGTTTTCAAAATTTTCTCCTAATTTTCTAGAAATGTAATAATGAAAACAAATTCTGAAAAAGTGAAAGTGAAAACAAATATCAATTTTCCATCAACTAAACACACCCTAAGCTTTTTTTTTTTTTTTTTTTTTTTTTGCAAAAATGAAAGCACGAGTTCTTTATCTGAATTATGGCAGTACCTGCACTACACATGCTCTTGAACAGGCTTGTTTTGAAACTTTCTCCTAGAGGGTAAACGACTGTTGCACGTCTAATTAACCAAACACAATAATTTGGTGCAGTAGCATGCACAATTCACAAAACACTGGTTGGATGTTGGAGTTGGCAGTGTGTTTTCTGGTCCCTGCTCAACTTGTTGAGGCACTTTGACCATGCAAGTAAGGTACCTCTCCTCCTCATTAGAATTATTTATTGGTTTTCAAGTATTATTGTAAGTTTTGTTGTCAGATAGAGGAATTTGAACTTTGAAGGCAGGTCGTGTGTTGTAACAATTAACTGTAAATAGCCACATTTTGTTGAGTGATATAAGTTGGTCAAATGAAAAAGAAAAACAAATGTGAACTACGTTGAGTTGAGTTGAGTTGAGCTTATATTCGATGACATTTTGTGACAGCACATGTAAATATCAATTGTGCTTTGGTGGTCCTGTTAAGTCATGAAGTCCATTTAATTTGTTTTCCTTTCACATATAGAGTTTCAGGTTCTCTGTGTTTTTATTATGCATGATTCTGTTGCATGGCTGCAGTAAAACATATAGTGAACTGTTAATTTTGGAGTCAAAGGAGAAATAAAAATAAGTTGCAACTGAAATAGAATGAGTGTTGTAAGTTTTGCCTCCGGTAAGTCTAATGTGCGCTATATGAATACGATGGGTAGATGTTAGCCGAGAAAGCATTCATCATTCATCAAAGAAGAATTTAATAAATTTAAACCCAAAAGGCTTTAGGTTAAGTTAGGGTCCATTATTGTTCTGAAGGACCTCCTTTTATCTTGTGGAAGCTTAACTACTTAATGATACTTGTGCCATGAAAACGTTACATATTTTGTGTCATCATTCATTTTGGCAATCATACTTTTAAAATATGCATTTTAATGGATGGTAGCTTGAAAAATACATGTTTTGAGGATCCAATTTTTGAAATTATACATATAAGGGATTAGTTCCAACCAATGTTGATTTTAAACATGTGCATGTTCTCTAGATATTTCGTTATAAGGAAAAAGAAGGGTAAGAAGAGAGTTATACATAAGAAAATCAACTTCTATGATTATATGATATGGTATTTAGGGTTGGTTGTACAACGCTCCAAACTCAAAAACCAACCAGCTGATTTGGCAGAAATTTTTTTTTAAAATTTCAACTAGTGGAAATTTAAAACAAGGAAAGTTTTATTCCTATTCAATGGTTCAATTGGATATAGATTGGACATCAAAACGTGAGTTTTTAGATATAAATTGTATAAACAAGTTAGCTTTTAGCTGCAGTGTCGTAGCTGGAGCTTGTGCATGTAGAATCATGTAAAATGACAAGTAAATAAAATATAAATAATCTACTTTATTAGTAAATTTATTATTTGTTCAATCAAAAGTCCAAGCTAATACCAAAAGTTACTTCAAGTACCTTTTCATTTTGGATTTTATATTTTTAGAAGTTCTTCGTGAAGTGATCTATCAAACAAATTTTTTAGTTTGGATTTTTTTAAAACCATAAATTCAAGTTTTCATGATCAATCAGAATCATATTAGAAATTAATCTTTTTAGGTATTCGATTGTTTTAGTTATTTGATACTTTTTAGCCATGTATTTTTTAGGTTTTTTAATATTTAATTAATGTATTCCTAGCTATTGCATTTTGTAGATTACTAGTTTATTATCCCGTATGTTATTACGGATATTTTCAAGAAATAATTTTTTATACAAAATTCATATAAACTTAATACACAAGTGATAAGTTTTTATTACAGATAAATATATATAAAAATTTTCGTATTTTATAATGATATAGTTTGAGATTCTTTTTAAGTATATTTTGTGATATTTTTTAACATATGAAATTGTTTCCTCTTCATATTAATCTTCTGATAAATTTTTAATTTTTAATCTTCTGATAATTTTTTAACTTTCTTATTTCATTAAATATAAAGTATAGTAGATTATTTATTTTTATTTAATTTTCTTCTTCTAAATTTTTATTATGTCGTATAATATAATATTGGTTCATTATATTTTACTATTTTAAATAAGATACTACAACTTTAATAAATTTTACTATTTTTATTTGTTGTAAGATTTTTTTTTTATTTTCTTTAAATATATTTGAACAATAGTTACTTTTACATTTATTTTATAATTCTTATCCAATTTTTATTCATAATTGTTTTTTATTGAAGTTTTGATTATTTTTCTACATTTTATAAGTTATAATAGTATGTATTTTGCTTTTCAAGCACTATAACAGAATTTATTACCTTTATATTTTTTATTAATTTAAATGTTTATTTTATTAATGATTGAAGTAACTAAATGTATCACCTAAAATATTTTTTATTAATTTAGGAAAGCATAATAATAAGTACTCATTGTAGATTTTAATTTAATCACTTTCAATTACCTAAATAGCATATGGATTAAATTACTTTAAAAAAACAGGTTATTATAAAAAATAGTGCACCAAAGAAGACAAGTTCTCATTCATTATAGATAGATAAGTTTTTGTATAATAAAAAAAATATATCATAGATAACGGTTCTAAATTTATCTGACTTTAAAACTAATTTTATAATATTTCATGTTATAACAATTTAGAGGATACCAATTACTTCGTAAGATTTAGGTTCAAGTGAGTACCAACCGTTATGCAGCGCACCAGAAGGTACCACTCTCAAAAGTAATTTTTTTGAAAAAAAAAATTCATGAAAATGTTTTAATTAACATTATGAAAATCATATGTAAATTTCACGCAAATCCGAACGCTCTAAGTGTATGAAAACACACATCACATAAATGTACGTTCACATATATTCAAAATTATGTAAGTGTGTGTTCAAATCATTTTTTCGGAGTTAGGAGATGTGAATCTATGTGCGATTTACATATGATCATCATAATGTTAATTAAAACATGTTTATGAAAAAAGAAAATTTTAAAGGTAGTTCCTCTGGTGCGCTGCATAATGAGTGGTACTCTCTCGAACCATATTCTACTCCGTAATATTTAAAGTATATATATATATAGGATCATTATAGAACTTAAATTAGAGTAAAACTGTAAAACCAAAGCGGTCTTGATTAAATAAATCAAGTGTGAAATTAGAGAAAAAAATATTAGTATTAGTGATATTTTAATTGTAAAAATGGAAAAAATTAGCAATAGCAAAAAAATTGACATGAGCAAAAAAGTTATCCTATTTCTTTAAATTAAAATAACATCAATGTGATTAACTTTAAATTAAAAAATCATGCCATAAAAAATGAGAATTCTATACTATTTAAAACACAACCGGTCATGATATATTTCTTTTAAAAAAAATTACGTGTTTTATTTTTCATTAAAAAAAAAAAGTTTACCAGACGAATATGATTACTGTTACACACATGGTGTGTGAATTTCATACATTCTACGTCCTTAAAAATTATATGAATGATACTCGGATGATTCATATGATTTTTAACAACATAAAAATTGTGAATATGTATAAAATTCATATATCATATATATAATGTTAATTTAATCATGATTATGAAAAAATATTGAATTTTCTTAAGATAATACGTTCGGAAACACTCGAAATCAAATAGTATTCTATCGAACATTATTCATTAATGTGATATCAAAAATTTATGCAATATCATTTTTATAAAGTATATAATAATTATTAGCAAAAGATGTTGATGTGGCAATTTATTATACTCCACGGAGTTTAATAGATTATAAAATTTAGATTATTAGACAATAAAGTCATACAAAACGACGTTATGAATGCCAGGAAAGAGGAAAACCACGTTAAGGTTTTCATTTACGATTTTAATGTATATTTGTTTTTTTTTATTGTATATTCCAAGTTAACTCTTAACATACAATGATACAATGATGAAAAAGTTGATTCATTAACCTATTGATACATTTATATTTTCTATATACTAAAAAGAACCATCATCATTCCATTGGGTTACACGTGGAAACATCGGTTCACAGCTATTTTGAGTTTTCTTTTTGACTTTGTGTATTTGGTTAGGTTAATAGAGTACAAGGGGCAATTTAGTCTTTTCACCCTCCCTTTCAATGTACGTCTTTTGCCTTTAGTCTGCACCCACTTGCTGGGTAGGGTTTACCGTGGTGAAAATCAAATGGTTGTTGTTACATATATCTTGAAGAAAACAACACTATATGTACCTTTTTTTTTACATTGCAACTTTAGTTTCATTATAAGCTTTCCAGAGATTTTTTTTAATTCTACTTCGTTAATACCTTTTCATTTGTTGCAAATTATCACAGACAATTAGGTTACTCACTCCGACGACCCGAACAGTGATGAAGTCATCTTTCTGTTTGAATGGATTATTCTTATTTCACACCTACGAATTTACTTAACAATGTCTTTAATGTTTAGTTTAACACATAAATATTAACTCCTGTATTAGATGAACATGTCACTTTGGTTTTCTAATGATTTTTCCTCGAGTTTATAAATGGAACATTAGAACTATAACAAACAACTATCCATTGAAAAATTGGCTTATGTCACTGAAAATTTTTTTATTTATGTTATGATATCAATAGTCAATTTTGATGATCAACATATTAAGAATAAAATCGTCACAGTTTGCTAAATTGTGTTTTTTCGACGAAAAGAAATTTCTAGTATACATCTAGAATCCTATTTGTGTTTTTCTATTTGATGTGTTATAGTTTAAAACAAGCATTATAAGACAACAAAAACCATGAAACTAGTTAAAAATGTTAACGCCTACATTAGTATGTACCAAGTAGTAACTCCAATGACGAATTTAGAGTGTGTTTGAGTAGGATTTGTGATCTCATAAGTTTAAAAAAAAAAAAAAAAAAAAAAAACTTTTAGGGTGCGTTTGGTTCGCAGATTTCCTGGGATTTGCATTTAAAATCATGTGTTTGGTTCGCAGATTTCAGTAAGGATTTAAAATCTCAGGATTTCTTAAAACCTTCCATTCTTTGTTATTTAAAATCTCAGCCTCTCCCCTAAGATTTTAAATCACAGCTTCCTTGCATTTTTCAGATTAACAAATTTTTTCTATAAGATAATGCAAATTCTTTGACAAAATCCTGACAAATGCAAATGCTGCATAATGCAAATCCTTTGACAAAATGCAAATCCCAGATAAAAAAATCCGCAAACCAAACGCCCCCTTAGTTAAAAAAATAATGTTCGGATTTTTCATGTGTTATAAAACTCAAAAAGAAGGTAAACAACCTAAATAATCACACATTGAGGATGTTATTTAAACACCTAAAAGTACGCTTTTACTTCATTCGTCACCACTAGAATCCCAAAA
Organism: Centrapalus pauciflorus; assembly: GCA_020465985.1. NCBI lineage: Eukaryota > Viridiplantae > Streptophyta > Magnoliopsida > Asterales > Asteraceae > Centrapalus > Centrapalus pauciflorus. Next base: position 173,524 of record JAANYP010002344.1, on the reverse strand, counting down.
ACACACATTGCATCGTTTATCAAAAATTGTCACTTTAATCTTGAGGTAATAATAGAAAATGATACCTTGAATCAAAATCCTGCAACCGAAGGATTGGGCGATTTTTCTTGCATAAACCCAGATAAAGGTGCTTTGTGAAGTCCTGCTATGGCACCAGCAGTTTCTGAAATGTCATTTTTCATCTCTGATATTTTTGAAAGCATAAACTCTTTATACTTGGACACTGAATCAATCAATGCCAAAAGCTCATGAGCACACATCTGAATTTCTTCTTCACATTGCATCTTCGCTTCCTGTAACTTTGCTTTGGAATTCTAAACAAAAGTTTATAGAAAGAGTTAGAAGCTATTCAAAGTTCAAACCCCCTTCAATGAGGTAAATTTGGCACTTGTAAAGTCAAAATATATATAATAATCATTTTAATACACAAAATATATTTTTTTTAAACAAGTTATGTGAGTATGAAAGTATAGGGGAGTTTAAATAGCATATAGAGGGAGGCGTATTTAGCCATAACATAAAACAATCAAGAATAACAAACCATACTCCTCTAGCGAAATGGAACAATTTCATTTATGTAATATTCAAAGTATGCGAAAATGGCACCAAATAGTTATGTACTTTTGAGTTTGTGCACATTTATGTGGTGTACCTTTAAAAGTGTTTCAATTAAGTAATTGGTTGATTTGATGAACGGTAACAAATCACCCAACTACCTAATTGAAACACTTTTAAAAGTTTGACTACCAAATGTGCACAAAAGAAATAATACACTACATAAATATGCACAAAAAGAAAAGTATGACCAAGCATGGTAACATGTTGTATTGGTTATCAGGTCACCCAATTGAAACACTTTTAAAAGTACACTACATAAAATGTGCACAAAAAGTACACTACATAAATGTGCACCAAAAAGTACATAGCTATTTGGTGTCATTATCCCTGCAAAGTATTAATGAAAAATACTTATTTGGTCGCTAGCAATTGATTCACGTGTTCACGCCAACAAGCAGTGCAAATGCCAATGGACATCCCAACAGAAGCATTGAGGCAAGCTCAATTTCGCAGAAGTGACGAATGGACAAACAATGGATAATATATCCACGTTTAGTAGGAAAATTGATCTATATCTTGTACTAGATTGGATATTGGGTTTGTGGTTGCTGGTTGTGTTATGGTTGGATAGTAGGTAGGTCCATGAACCTAAAAAAAAACAATTGACATAAGGGAAACACCGACACTAAATGAAGAAAATTCTAGGTTGTGGATTGTTGTTCAAGAAAACTAGTGACAAGGGAGTATGTGTAATCTGCTACAAACTGAGGTAAGGACAAAAGATCTAAAACTGGGTATTGTACATTTGCCTTTGGACAATCTCGTTACATAAAAAAGAAGCAAGAAACAATCAATTATGTCAAGAAGCAGTGCAAAGGCTGAATTCAGAGTTGTGTCACGAAACTTGTGAGGGAATATGGTTCAAGAGAATGATTAAGGAATTAAATGACTGAAATAAAAAATCAATTTCCTTTGTGATAACAAAGCGGCCATTGAGATCGGCAAGAACAAACTTTATCATGATTGAATGAGAAAAGGAAATTGACGGATACTTTATCAAAGAGAAATAAGAGGAAAGGTTACTGGAACTATCATGTGTGTAACAGATTTCCAAATTTCTGATACTCTTATTATCTCGAAGAAAAAGTTTGACGAGCAGAAGATGAAGCTGGATACAATTGACCTTCGTACCCAGCTTGAGGGTTAGTATAGAATGCCGGAGCAAGTACAAAGCATTATGTTCTTTTCTTATTTTTCTTATTAATTGTTTTAGGGTTTATTATGAGATAAACCAACATGTTTTCACGCTTTTTGCGTTTTCGTCCCTCCATGTTATTTTTTTTTCATAAAAATCCTCAAGTTAATTTTTTCTTTTTGGTTTAGTAAAAAATGTATATTAGAACCCGGTTTTTCAGTCTCTAAAAACCCGGTTTAATAATTAAAACTGGGGTCTAATAGTCAAATTTCACAAAACTAAAAAAAATAATATTGAGGGACGAAAACGTAAAAACCGTGAAAACATGTTGGTTTTTTTCGTAATAAACCCATTGTTTTAAAGAATAATGATCAAAGATTTATTGTGTTTAATTAGGGTTATGGTTTGTGTGTATCTTTCTTTTTGAGTTAATCAGAATATATGAAAAATACATTTGATTCCAATACCTCTCAATGTTTTAAAAAGCACGCATCAGGCTTAGTGAAGCGCGAGGCTCATTGCCTCTTGTCGTTTCATTAAAATTTGGCCCAGAATAGAAAAAAAATGAGTCCCTCCTTGATTAATTGTTTAAGTAATTCAATTTTGTAACGAAGGTTGTGTATATTTTCTAAATTTTGGTATTCTAGATTTTGGTATTTTACATTTTCAGTTGTTAAAGTAGTATTAATGTGTTATTATATACAAATTATGATACCAAAACAAGTATGCCTCGCGTACGTGATGCACGCGCATCACGTCTCGGGCTCCAGATTCCTTTTCGCAATGGTGTGCCTCGTGCTTTTTAAAACCCAAGATACCTCTCTCTCTCCCACACACACACACATCATGTTCCAGAAGGGGTATCTGGATAGCTAATACTTTCATAAGGACAAATCAAACTATGTGATTATCTAGCATGCAGCATACGGTTTAAGAATAATGCTCAACTTACTGTTCGTGGTTGGTTCCTAATCAAGGAGAGAAAAAGAACATTACCTCAACAAGTTCACGGGCTTCTTTTTCAATAATGTCCATATTATAAGACTCAGCTTCAAAATTATCTACCAACTGCCGAGCCTCCATTGCGCACTTGGAGGTGTAATCTTGTGTTGCATTTGTTATCACATTTAACTGACTTTCAACCTGGCCAAACCGCCAAACAATCAACATAACATCATTAAAAAAAAAACAACATAAGAAAAATAATGAGTACATTTTCATTGGATTCAATTTACAATAAATAGAAATCTAGAGTACAGCTAAACCAATTAAAGAAATTGGCAATAAAATATAGTCCATTCAGGATGTTTACTGCCAAAAAGATTAGGGTGCGTTTAGTTACCGAAAATTTTCAAATTTTCCATCTCACTTTTCAACAAAAATGAAAACTTGTTTACTTAACAACAATTTCATAAATTTTCATTTCACTTTTTAAAATATCACTTTTCGTATTCTCTCTCTTACTTTTCTACTACCTACCCTATTTTTTTATAATCCTCTCTCTCTCTCTTACTTTTCCATCACCTATCCTATTTTTTTATTTTATAATCACTCATCTTATTTTTCTTAAAACTAAAACTTCATCATCTAAACAAGTTTTCACTTTTCATAGAAACCCTTGTTTTTTACTAAAAATTATAACTTGAAAACTGAAATTGAAAAATGACTAGTTTTCGTTAACTAAATGCAACCTTACAATCTCTCGCCCTTAATCATTCTAAAACATTGATGAAACTTGTTCCCCTTTTTTTCTTATAGCAGACATACTTTGTAAAAACTTGCAGACTCAATAATCGAGTCTAACATAGGGTAGAAAGTACTTCATAAACTTACAAACCAATATATCACTTTAATGCTAAAAAACACAATACTTGGGACTTACTTCTTCAATTCGTGATTGAAGTGCGTCAATACGATTTCTTTTGGCATCAATCTTTGCAGTAATATCACGAGATATTTGCTGAAGAGATATTAAACTTTCCAGATTTTCCATAGAAGTTCTCTTTATTTCATCACCGTATGAACCAAGTGCAGGTTTCAGTGTTGATTTATAATCCATCCCAAGCACCTCAGCAGGTGTTGAACCCTTGGCATTCAACTTGTACTGGAAATCATTCCCTAGCTTCAACCTTAAATTCAACAAGAAAACCAGACATAGCAATAGGATGTGAGCTCAAATTGTACACGCTGACTTCATGTCCTTTTTGTGTGCATCCACATAGAGGATGCCCTTGGCTTTTAGCTACTGCAATGCCAGGGGAAAAAAGGCAACAAGCAACAAATTTTTGTGACTTTGTGTCCAAATCTCCTTTTAGGTAAGTGATGAGAAATTCTCAAATCATACAATGGAATCAATCGTACACCAGAATAATAATGCACCACTCCACCTAATGCATCTAAACAAGAAATACACTGATTTGCAAGTAGGTAATGCAAGCATCAACAGAAATAATGAATTCTAGTAGTGTTTCTATCAAATATCAAAACTAGTTATTATATAAACATTTGATGGATCACAAAAGGGTACCTCCGGATAGTCTGGTTGCACTCAATCTGAAGTGTCTCTAGCTCCTTGAACTTTGTCCCAATGACAGCATTAAGATCCCAACACTTCTCCTCCCACTTGTTCCTCTCAATCTCAGCATCTCCTATATCTCTCTCCACAGATTGTAACTCCCTCTTCATCCTCTCTGCATCCCTCATATTGATAGCTTGCTCCTCCACCTTCCTCTTTAACTCCTCGTTCTCTTCACAAATCCTATTCTTCTCATCAATCTTAACTCCCAATTCCTTCTCTTTTTCTTCCATTAGCTTCTCCACATTCACCTCGTGTGCACGCAGCTGCTCTATCAATTCATTGAACTTCTTTAAATCATTTTCCAACATGCTCTTTTCTTTCTCCTTTGCTTCCATCGGCGATGGCCCATGCTTCATAGCTTCCAATTCTGCGTCCAATTTCTTAACATTTTCTGACTTGACATTTACCATCTCCTCCATTGACCTTTTCTCCTATTATCAACATTTTAGAAACCCAATTAATCCTGGATAACTCACTTTTTTATCATACTAGTTAAAAAATGTGATATATCAATACCTGTTGTAACTTCTGCATGAAATTGTCGTCTTCCCTTTCCATTGCATCATCGTCTCCCCTGATGTAATGCATGTAACTATTGAGCGTATAAGAGAAGATACTGTCTCCAGAAAGTGGCCGTGATTGGGTAGAATTTACGAGGTGCTCGTTATAAATTGCAATCTGTACAAGCCAATGAAGCACAGCTAAAACACTAGGATACGAATGAGGTGTTCCAGGAGCTTTTAAGGCTGCCTTGTTCATCTTAATGGGGCAATTCGAGTACTTCAATACTATGAACAGATCATCCTCCATCTTATTACTGGGCGGATATTCGAGACGCGTGAGAATGAATTTTAGGGTTTCGATGATGTCTTTGTTAGGTGGCAGGGGTTTGAGTTTGAAGGAGATAGGAAAAGAACATGCGGAGAGGTATGAGTTAATGGTGGAGACAGCGTGGCTTTGGTAGGATCGATCCGTAATGGGGACGGCGGAGGCCGAACGGTGGTGATTGACGCCAGCGGAGTATGAAGAAGAGGGACGGCTACTGCAGAAACTAGCGTCGGAATCTCGGAAGGTCCCTCCACCTGCACCGCCGCCGTTGAACTGCCATGGATCTGCAGGTGTTGGTTTGTCGGGGACGAAGCGCTCCGTTGGAGGGCGGCGTCCGCCGGGGGCTCTCATAATTGACTGTCTTTGTCGAAAAATGGTTCTTTCCCGCCTTCGAAATTTGGAATTAGGAACTGTCGATATTTTGAGATTGAGGCCCCATTTTATACCTAAAAATCTGCCTTTATTATTTCCTATATATTTGGATATAGTTTCTAGCTTTTAAAAATTACATATATAGTCCCTCAAAACACTATCTATACAAGATATAATAATAAAACCATTTAAAGTTTCTGTATCATTGGATGGAAAGAAATCAATGGTCCAGATTAATGACTACTCATAATTACTTATGAAATGTCTCTTATACCCTTAATTAAAATCAATAATTATATTTATGCCATTTTTTAATTTATTTTCTAAATTTACTACCTTAACTTAATTACATTAAATTTTGATTTTAATTTTTTCATTAATGAATTAATGTTTACCTAAAATAAATATGTGTCATTATTATCCTTAATGATCATATTTAAATTCAAATGTAAAAAATTTGGATTTAAATGTAAAAGTGTAGTAATAAAGTTAAAAATTTTTGTTAATTAATTTGCTAACAAGATTTAAAATTTAATTGATAAAACTTCAATTGTGAATATGATAAATTTTGATTGTTGATTTTCAGATATTCCATTTTTATATTTTATCATTTTCAAAATATATACACATTCACATAATTGAAGTTTTTTGTTTCTTACATTGATATTTCATATTTGAAGTTAATAAAAATTAAAAAAAAAATATTTTTTGCAAACACATATTATCTGTTTTTAATTATACAATATAATAATATTTTTTTATTTAATATCAAACAACTAAGTATTTTTTTATCTTTAATTTAAATAGCTTTCAATTTTTTCTATTTTAATTATATATAAATTTTATAATAATTTATTAAAATATAAAAAAATATGTATTTTCTAAATCAACCCATGAAATACATGGGTTGATTAACCTATATATTATAATAAAACAAAACAATTAATGTCACATGAAAATTTTATTTTTCCACATTTTTTTCCAAATTTAACACCTTAACTTAATTGTATTAAATTTTGACTTTATTTTTTTCATTAATTAATTAGTAATAGATTAGATTTTTGTAACATTTAAAATTAATGTTTGCCTAAAATAAATATCTATCATTATTATCCATAATAATCATAATTAGATCCAAATGTAATAATTTGAATTAGTTGTGAAAATTATTATTATTATGTATAATAAAGGAAAATATCAAATGTCACGTGTCACCTCTACGTTCACCAAAAAGATAATTACAACTTATAAAAAATAAAAGATAAATACAATTTAATATCTTTAAAAAAGATAAATATACTCTATTATTTAATCTGTAAATAATAAAAAATAAACACAATTATTATTTTTGTATGTTTTTATTTTTACTCATATATATTTTATATAAATAAATTTAATTAAAAATATTCACGTAATACGTGAGTTATAAACTAGTTTACTTGAAATAATTTTTTGTCTATTAATTTTTTAAATGACAATCTTATCATTTTTCTCAATGACAATTTTGGTCCCTCAGCTATGTAATTAATTTTCAAGTTTATTTTTTTCATGAATTTCTTATTTCGTTTGCATTTTAAATGTTAATATAAAAAATTAAGTAATTATTATTAGTTATACATAATTACTTTTTAAAATATATTTATTTTTTATTTATTAGAATTATCCCTGTTAGATTATTTAATTTATATATTTTATGTTTCTTTTATATATTCAATTTAATTATTAAAAAACTATTTATCTTATGTTAAATGAAAATAAAATAATGCATTTTTATCTTTTATATGTTTTCATCAAACTATTTCATTACGTTAATATACTTTGATTAAATTATTTTTTTAAGAAAATATATAAATTAAGGGTTTTATTCATTTTCATTTAATTGTCTTTTATAGTATGTTTGGATTCAATTACTATTTATTTATTTTTATTTCAATATTTTCTTAAATTAATACGTTTCAATTTAAATTTAGTGTTTTATTCATTTTGATTTAACTATTTCGTTATTTACTGCATTTCAATTTTAATTATAATTTCCAATAAAAACATATAAACTTAACATTTTATTCTTTTGTATTTAAATGTTTTGTTACGTTGATACATTTCGACTTATTTATTATTTTCAATAAAAAATATATATAAACTTAACATTTTATTCGTTTTTATCTTAAATATTTTGTAACGTTGATACATTTTGAATGAATTGTAATCTTAAGTAAAATATATAAACTTAACACGAACATTTATATGTTTTGATTTAACGAAATGTATACGTTTTAGATTGTATACTTTGTTAGATACATTTTGGTTTATATATTTCGTAATTAGATCAAAACATATCAATGTAACAAAATAATCTAAATGAAAATCAAAACATACTATTGTAACAAAATAATTAGAATAAAACGAATAAATCAGTAAACTGTATCACAAAAAAATATTTAAATCAAAATGAATAAAACCCCAAAATAATTAGAATAAAATGATTGGAAGAGCGCCACTATATGTAAAAAATAGTTAAATTAAATTGTCCCTAAGTTAATTTTTTTCATAGAATTATAATTAAGTAAAAAAATATTAACATAATTAAATAGTTAGATACAAACATATAAAAGATAAAATGTATACATATTTGTACAAATAAAACGTAAAATAAACAAAATTTTAATAAGCACATTATTCAGGGACCATTTGTGTAATTTTAAATAAATAGTGTTTTTAGGGACCATTTATGCAATTTTTAAATATCAGAGACCAAATCTATAATTTTGACCAAACCACATGACCATGTTTGTAATTTACTCTATTATATATATATATATTGCTACTTTTTATAATACATTGCTACTTTTGAGAAAATCTATATATATATATATATATATATATATATATATATATATATATATATATATATATATATATATATATATATATATATATATATATTTATAATACATTGCTACTTTTGAGAAAATTTAAAATAATTAATCAATATATATATATATATATATATATTGATTAATTATTTTAAATTTTCTCAAAAGTAGCAATGTATTATAAAAAAATCCTTTTAAAATGCACAAAAGAATGCACATTATATGTGACACCCTTGCCACATTAACCACCAATTACCATTCACCCAGGATTATTCACCAACAAACAGATATATATAATGATCTGATAGCTTAATAATAGTGCGGAAGCAAAATACATAATAAAAGTATTACAACAGAGTCTAACACCCTACGGTGCTACAAAGGTTACACGTCTAAGTCTACCAACTCAAATTAATACATTATCCCAAATTCATTACAACAAAATTTTCATAAACCAAATACCGAAGTAAACGGTAGAAATCTTCCAATACTTCAATAGATTTCCTAACTAGATGGTCCAGCTGTAAACTTCCCTTTTCCTGTAAAAATTCAACAACTAAAAGGTAAGCGAATGCTTAGTGAATACCATATGATTTTACACATTCTACAAATCATTAAGATGCCACCCAGGGTAACCGCGGTAACACATACCGTATACCCCACACGTACTCCAAGTACGCAAACCTGAGCCGCAGCTCCTTCGAGCTGACACTCGGCATAAGAATAACCAACCATCTGAGGCAGACATTACATCGGGGATGACCTACTGTCTATCCTGACCACAGAGGTGTCAAACTCTTGGTCATATAGCACAGTAACATCAGAGTACAGATGCGACCACGCAGGTCCATCGAAAGGATGCACAACAAATGAACGGACATGCAACAAGTATGAATGTGCATCAACATATACGCATGTTAGTAGAATGCCAAACGAATATGAAACAACAGGCCTCAGCAGGCAATGCAAACATAATGCAGATGCAGCAATGTTAAAATCAAAGGTACTCACAGTGGGTGCGTTATTAATCTTTAAGCAATATTATTTCTCCTCGGAATTTCAACCGGATCACCCAAGTACCCCACTGTGGGTTAAACAACACCACAAGGGACCTGTAAGTCATTTGTAACAACACATTGTGTTAATATCTTGTTTAATTCCATAAAACTTAATTTTATAAGTTTTTACCATTTTTGATCCCAGTTTCGGATCCATGTCCGAATTCGGACCCCACCCGAATTCGGACCCCCAGTTCGGATCCCACATGGATCCCAATTTGGATCCCACATAAATCCAAATTCGGTCCCCTTTAATTTCGGACCCAAGCTAAGTTCGGACCATATCCGAATTCGGTCCCCAACCGAATTCGGACCACATCCGAAATTCAAACACTTAGAATATTTTTGCCATTTTTGATTATATTACAAGTTCGGGCTCATCCGAATTCGGTCCCCAACCGAATTCGGACCCCCATCCAAGTTCCAATACTTAGAAATATTTTGATATATTAACTTTCCTGAAATCCGGGCCTCATCCGAATTCGGACCAGATCCGAGTTCATCTCGGATCCGAATTCGGATCCCACCCCATTCGAACTTGTGCAGCTTTTTAACATTTTCCAGATTTTAATTCCATCATTTTTGGTACTTTTTCAATACATGAAATAATTTATACCAACTTAAATATACTTAATTTCAAGCATTTTAACACTAACATTAACATGCTTTCATACTAAATTCAATCCTTTTTGACCCTTTTCATCATCCAACGAACACACACACTAAAACACACACAAAATCCTCAAATTCATACTTTTAGCTTGAATCAGATGCTAAAATTTAATATGTAGCATCATAAACACTAGATTTAAACTAATCCACAACTTGATCATACATGCAACAACATTTGAATCTCCAAATCTATGATTCGGATTTGAACAAAACCGAACCCAAAATGCTTCTAAATTCGAAATTTAAAGAATTATTACCTCAAATCTTCGATTGCAGTGTTGATAGCTCCTTGAATGCAACCTTGTTTCAGATTTTCAGCTTCCAATTCCAAGTTTTGATGTTTTTCGATTGTAGAGAGAGAGAGAGATAGAGCTTAGTGAGAGAGTGGGAAGATGGTGAAATGAAATGAAATAAGGATTTTTCCCCTTTTTATTTCCTTCTTTCAAATCTTGGCACATCACACCCCTCTTCTTATCCGGTTCCATTAAATACTGATTTTTATAAAATAAAAGAGTTCTATCTTTTATTCATCATCACTAACATTTTTAATAATCATACTAAATAACTAGAAGTTGAAATTCTTAAATTTCTTAATTTCCTAAAATAGCAATCAACTTTAATCATCCAGATACATAATCATATTTCGTAATCCAACTTAATTATCTTTAATTACAAAATATCCAACCAATTAATCTAAATTACAATAATTTAGAATTTAGGATGTTACATTATATAACAATTAAACTATTAATTTTGTAAAAAATGCTGACTGGACAAATAAACTGTCAGGTCAGTAATTTTTACCTATGAATTTGATATGGTTGCCTTGATTTACTTAATTTGAAATGTCTTTAACCTTAAATAGAAAAAAAATAGTATGTGATCAAAATTAAATAAAAAACTTGACAATAGATTATTTTTGACGAAATTAACCATTTTTTAGTTATGATGTTTCAAACCATGGATTATAAAAGATGTTTAGTTATCTGTATTAATACTATATATTGTTTGCGCAGCAGAGAGAACGTAAATGATCTCAACTGTCCGATTTCTCATCCTCCAATATGGACCGTTGATAAGGCGTATCTTTTGCTTTGCATATGGTACAACATTTAATGCTTTTTGTTGCCCCATAACTGTCTCTTTTCATGCCACTACTAAAGCAGTTTCCATTCCACCTCCTAGGAAGTTTTTTTTCGTGTTCAACTTAGCTAAACCATGTGACATGGAAAAGTGCAACTGCTCAAGCACGAAAATTCACATTAACCACTTTCCGTAACTGTACCATTTGGTTGTCCCCCACTTTCCCACATGCCTTTTTTTGTTGAGGTTATAACCAACTATGCCACCCTTATAAATGCGCAGGTGACTTTACCTTAAGACAAGTTGCTTACATATTCATAAACTCCGATGTTGGTATTAGGTTTCCACAACCAGTTACGTTCATCGATATAATGGATACCCAGGTTCACACTTAATCAAATTGCACTTGTATATGGAGATGATGGCATTTACCAATGTTTCTCTCGTCATTGCGCAGTGAAACCCGACTGTTCCCGAGGCTGTTACCACAACAAACCCCGTCAGTAATTTACGCCATCCTATAACCACAATGCCACTGGAACATGCATGATCTGATACTCTGGCAACGATAAGAGACTTTATTGAAGATGCAAACTACGATGCTGATAGTGATTTATGTATATGTATATGTCATTTTGTGGCACATGCATTATTTATATGATTCATGACAGTAAGTTGTGTTTAATGTTGTTGTGTGTTTGGTTTTGTTTTGCATCAGGAATTTGTGGCCATGGGTGACGAGGTATTAACATTAGCATGTTTGATGTTGGTTCGTTCACAGTCACTAATACTTTTGTAATGTTATGTCAACCTTATTTTATATCATTTTCAGGGAAACGACGACCCGGATTACCACCGTTACCCACATCTGAATATATATACGAGGTACAAAGTGTTCCCACGTACATTTTCAAGGTTAATATAGCGTGCATACGTGCATGTCATGTATTGATTTGTCTAATAACGTGCATGTGTCTAATTAATACTATATATTGTTTGCGGAGGTTGATGACGACAGCCGTCAGATTTGTGATCTTTCAATATTGACCGTTGATAAGCCGTATTTATTGAGTTGCATACCGTACAAGTTATTTATGCTGACCAATGTTTAGTAACCGTGACAGTTTTTTCATTACATACACTCCTACTGGAGTTTCCTTTTTTCTTTGTGGAGGATGCATATTTGCGAAGAGCATTTATCCACGATCTAATTTAATTCTTAGCCGATATTACACCACGATTAACAAAGTTGCAGTTATCCGCATTTTGACTATATATTTGGTCATTTTCCACTTGCTTTCTTCAAACAAAGAAAACCAGGTACCAATCACTTATTACTTTCTTCTCTTGATTTTATTTTACAAATCTTAACTATTTATCAATTCCTTTTAGATTATAACGAGGAAATTTGCCCGTGCTTCGCGGCGGGATCTAATGTCATACGAAAATATTAAAATATATAAAACTAACATATTAACATACATATTTAATATTTGAAGCAAAATGTTATGTTATTCTATTAAATATATTATAATTTTTGAAATTATGCGTTATTGACTTTGAATACAACGTTCGATTCCAAAATTGTTCACACCACCACCATCAGAATGTAACTTTCTATTCCAAAGTATGTTGAAAAAGATTAAAAAAATATCAATGCCAATTAAAAAAAAATATGAAAACGAATAAAATAAAAAAAACCTTCTAATTTACTTGTTTTTTTAATAGCTTTTTCACATTCATACAATTGTATCCATTCGAAATGTGTTATCCGTTACAGCCCCATTTAGTAATAATCATCAAAATCAATTAAAGTATAATTTATTAAGTAAATTATTATTAATAATAACGATAAAAAACCCATATAAAGTAACTTAAAATTTTTTTACTTTAAAAGACCTAGTACAAGTAAATAAGTCACAATAAAAATAAAATATCTATTAGGTTCAATAGTGCAGAAGCTCATGCAATTAGCATCAGCAATCATATAGTAATGAAAACTATATACCTGATAGTATCTGCCGTCAAGCTTCTTAATACCATAACCCAACTGAACAGTCCCAAGTGATTTTACATCAGTGAGAACAGCATTTCTTCGATATACATGTTTCCCAACCCGAGAAACCAATTCCATAAGTGATTCCTTTTTAACATTAGGCTTCAGCAATAACATACAATTGTAAAGCGGCATCTTTCACCTAATCCCTTTCTGAAACCAGATTATTAACAATGTATCATATACTAAATTCCCTCTTCATATGAGGAGAGACACAAAAGGAAATTTTAGATGCAAAGCGATAAATTCAAGTCACAATATTATGTATGACAAAGTACATATATCTTCTCAACTATTGAAGACTGAGAGATTTATCCTGAAAGTTTATTGGAAGTGCATAGTTGTAAAATCGGAAGCAAATAAGACAATAAAAAACCATGTTATTCTATGAAACTGAAACCCAAACTAACATAAATGATACGAACATGAGTTGCTTTTACTTTCCCGTTGCACTATAAGCTTCTTAAAGATTTTGACAGGCTTCAATTGAGTCCACATGATGATGACTGGGTGAAGTGTCCATAATATTCTTTGTCAATGCAAATATATGTGTTGCAGTTTGATGTCTATCAAGTTTTAAATACACTGCATCCCAATTATTGTACATGTATCCAACTCCAAAATGCTTATTACCAAAATTTTCATTTATCTTTTCAGTTGTGTCTTCTAGGAAATTGAAGGTATTGATTCTTTAACCTTACAGAAACATTTGTATCTTTGTAGTTTGTGATGAGCTCGAGGCAAGTTGTTGCTAGATCCCTTTGCCATGTGGCATATATAAGTTGTTGCTAAATCCTACCTAGACTTTCAATCACCAATATATTTTTACCTGCTCCCCTTCTTTAAACCACATATAAATTGGAAACTTCATTTTGTGACTTCTGAGTTATAAAGAAAGGTCATCTTGCTTATAAATATATCTAAAGAAAACAAATCTTTCATTTGTCCATACATGTGTGCAAAATAATAGCTTATTAATAACTCATAATGGAATAACAAAACCAGAAAATGCATGTCAAGCCCTATTAACAGAAGGTAAATTCAATAACTATTGTAACATAGTTCAACTTACAACCGATTAATTTTGCATTTCAAGGGTAAAAGTAACACAATAAATTTTAGATATTAAATGTGAGACTTACCATGTACTGCAATCTACTCGGCAGAATGTTGGAGAAATTTACAATGGACATGTACAATGACATACTTTTATATGTTTTTTGTTCATTAACACAAAAATATTCATGCTAAGTATTAGGGATGCAGTTGAGAACACAAATTTTTAACATACATCTGTTGCGCAAAGATGGAGAGCGCAAACCTGATTTTGAAGCACGATATCCTAATTAGATTTCTTCAATAGATGAAGGATGAGTTTCTTCAAATAGATCGATGTTCATGTAATGGAGAATCAAAGAAGATGACTGTAACTGAAGAAGAAGCAACAGATCTATTGATCGAAGATGAGAGAGCGAGAGATCGATTCGGAAGTAACTTCAAACCCAAGTGAGTGTGAAAGATGAAGGGCGACGATGGATATTGAGTTTTAGGGTTTTCGAAACAGGGTATCCAAGTCGATTTTAAGATAAATAGTGCAGGTTGTGAAGCAAGTCGAGTTTTAGGGTTTTCGAAACAGGGTATCCAAGTCGAGTTTTAGGGTTTTCGAAACAGGATATTGAGCAATTGACTCTGGAACTGATTGATCTGAGAAACCTTTTTAGATTTCTTCGACAGATGAGGTATTAGTTTCTTCAAAGAGATCGATGTTGATGAAGAAGGTGACTTTAACAGAAGAAGAAGAAGCAACATACCTATGGATTGAAGATGGAGAGAGCGAGAGATCGATTTGGAAGTAACATCAAACCCAAGCGAGTGTGGAAAATGTAGGGGTGAGCAGAAACCGAACCGGAAACGAAAAACCGAAAAAACCGAACCCAAAAAAATCGTAAAACCGTTTCAAATGGTTTGGGTTAGGATTGTGTCTCAAAACCGAACCGAAACACCGAAACCGAACCGAAATTAATAATTGATTTTAATTTTAAAAATATTTTGTATTTTCTATTTTCCAAATGAATATTGTTTCTGTCTGATAATAAGCCAATAAGGTCTAGGGTTAGCTTTTACTTTGACTTACTTTTGCCTCCTGCTCATTGCCTCATTCCAAAATTGAAAATTCCATCGTGCCTCCTGCTCTTCCTCACTCCTCAACCTTACGCAGTCACGCCGCTACCGCCTACCGGCCTACCGCTCACCTCCTCCTTCCACGGTTCCACTTCCATCTTCTCCCTTTTGCACCGGTGGGCAGCAACCGACGAGTGCCGACAGTTCACGCCTGTCACCGGTCGGCGCTCCGTCTCCTTCACAGTGTACCCTCGTCCCTCGGTGTTGCTCAGCGGCGGCTGTTCCGTCTCCTTCACGGTTCTCTTCTCTTCAGTCCATCACAGGTAGTTGAGTTCATGATGAGTTTGATGCATTATTTCTCTAGTTGAACTTGTTATTAACTTATTAACCTAAATTTCTCAGCTTGAAATAATCACTTAATTGATTAGTTGAACTCTTGAACTTGTTATTAACTTAGTTTAATACATTAATTTGTAATTTTGAATCTTGAAAAGTTGTAATGGTTTAATTTGAAATTTTGTGTCACTGTTGTGCAGATTCAAGTTTATATAAAATTGCTAAGTTAATAGTAGGTATTAATTTTTTAGTAAATTATTAAGTATTATGTTTCTAAATAAGTTGCTAGTTAGTAATTATAAATGAAAATTACTAAATAGTCTATATAAATAAATAGTAAATACTAGTTAAAATAGGCATTTTAAGATAAAAAAAAATCAACCCAAATAAATGGTTTTAAACCCAAAAACCGATCCGAAACCATGTAAAACGAAAACCCATAAACCATGGGTTCAACCCGAAAAACCGAGAAACCAATCCGGGAAACGGAAAATTCGAAACCGGAAGAAACCGAAACCGAATGTTTCTAAAACCCAAAAACCGGAAAAAAACGGTTTGGGTTGGGTTTGGGCCTGAAACCGACCCAAACCGACCCATGCTCACCCCTAGGAAAATGGAGAGCGACAGATTGCTATTCAGTTTTAGGGTTTCATTGGAAACGACGTAGTATTGGCGTGAACAGGCTAGGAACAGTGCCAATATATCCTGGTAAATGTTATTATTGTAATTTTAGAATCTAATCAATGTAATAAATATCACATTAATTGCAAGAAGAAACTACGTTTTTTCACCACCAATGTCAGCATGGTTTTTTTTCCCAATTTTGAAGGATTTTTTCCCCTTTTTTCTAATTCCAACTATAAAGCTTACTTATTTTTCGTTTCTTCTCTTCTCAGGAAAACAATGAAGGTCACAAGTATATCATGTAGAAACCTAGCAATTGCGACTCACGGTGGAACTACACATAATTTTTGTGGAAGGAGAGATCTCACCGTAGAGGCAGCAAGATACCTACTCAATGTGTGGAGTTTTCCCGTCGTCCGCAACGAGGTGTGATCGACACATATATTTTGCCGGAGAAATTTAATGGCCGACGATTGCGGTAACGAGGAAGAAACAATCTGAGGGTTGGAGAAAGTAGAGGTAGAAAGTTAGTGATATTTCAGGGTCTACACTTTACAAAGACCCCCTCTTCTGTATTTGAGTTGAAACTAGGTCACACTATCTATGGGTTTGCCCTGAGTTTTTGTTTTCAATTTATGGATTTTATCTTTTAAAGCTTTTGCTTTTATCATGGATTTTATGTAATTCAGTTCCTACATTTGTTTATTTAAAATCAAATCATATTTTATGTCTATTTTCTTTTTAATTAAGTCATTTATTTGCAGTAATCAATTACACACACACACACACACACACACACACATATATATATATATATATATATATATATATATATATTTAAGTTTAACTTTTTCAAAATTAATCATTCTTAAATTATGACTAAGCAAAATTGACCGGTTAAACTGGTCTTCGCAAAAATTTAATAATCAAATGAAAAAGAAAGTGGTAAGATTAAATTGACCAGACTAAAACACAATTATGGAATAAAAAACTTGAAAAATATAATTAAGGTGATAAATCGATGAAAATATGATAGTATAATAATGTTTAGGCAATAACTCTTACCTTAAATGCCCAATAATATTGTTATTATTGAAAGACAAAATAGCAATCAACATAATTATTGAAATTATAATTATAATCGTAAGTTGTGTTTAATGTTGTTGTGTGTTTGGTTTTGCTTTGCATCAGGAATCTGTGGCCATGGGTGACGAGGTATTAACATTAGCATGTTTGATGTGGGTTCGTTCACAATCACTAATACTTTTGTAATGTTATGTCAACCTTATTTTATATCCTTTTCAGGAAAACGACAACCCTGATTACCACCGTTACCCCACATCTGAATATATATGAGGTACAAAGTGTTCCCACGTACATTTTCAAGGTTAATATAGTGTGCGTACGTGCATGTCATGTATTGATTTTTCTAATAACGTGCATGTAGGGGTGTGCAAAATAACCGAACCCGAATAACCCACCCGAACCGAACCTTATTCGGGTTAAATGGGTTGGGTTATTCGGTTTTCGGGTTTGTTAATCGGGTTAAATGGTAACCGAATAAGGATTTCGGTTCGGGTATCGGGTGGGAGGTAAAAATTTCGGGTTACCCAAATAACCCGAATAACCCATATATCAATAATTAAAAAATTAATAATAATAATATATCATCCCATCTTGGCATCTTGCGTCTTTTTTAGTAAAGATGTAGGTTTTTATTTTTACAAACCAAAAACATGTCTCTTTTCAACTCTTCCACGGTTCCCCATATATAGAATATAAATATTTAAATACTTAATTTTAAACTTTTTAACCCGTTTAACCCGTTCTACCCATTTTACCCAACCCATTTAACTCATTTAAACCATTTTATAGAGGATTCTATTTTTATACTAAAACCGATTAACCCAATTAACCCAAACCGAATAACCCGATACCCATTTAACCCAAAACCGACTAACCCGTTCTCTTATTTGGTTCGGGTTTGGGTAGTTAATATATACCCTCATACCCGAATAACCCGAACCGAATAACCCGAAACCCGTTTAACCCGCCCGAATAACACCCCTACGTGCATGTGTCTAATTATTACTATATATTGTTTGCGGAGGTTGATGATATCAGCCGTCAGATTTGTGATCTTTCAATATTGACCGTTGATAAGCCATATTTCTTGAGTTGTATATCGTACAAGTTATTTATGCTGACCAATGTTTAGTAACCATGACAGTTTTATCATTACATCTACTCCTACCGGAGTTACCTTTTTTTTTTGCGTGGAGGATGCATATTTGCGAAGAGCATTTATCCACGATCTAATTTAATTCGTAGCCGATATTACACCACGATTAACAAAGTTGCAGTTATCCGCATTTTGACTATATATTTGGTCATTTTCCACTTGCTTTCTTCAAACAAAGAAAACCAGGTACCAATCACTTATTACTTTTTTCTCTTGATTTTACTTTACAAATCTTAACTATTTATCATTTCCTTTTAGATTATAATTTTAGGATCTAATCAATGTAATAAATATCATATTAATTGCAGGAAGAAACTACGTTTTTTCACCACCAATGTCAGCATGATTTTTTTTTCTTTCCAATTTTGAAGGATTTCCCCCCTTTTTTGCTTGCTGCAGATGCATAGTTGGTTTTCAAATTCAAACTTTAAAGTTTATTTTTCGTTTCTTTTTTTTACAGGAAAACAATGAAGGTAAGTATATTATATAAAAACCCAGCAACTGCGACTGAAGGTGGAACCACACATAATTTCTGTGGAAGGAGAGATCTCACCGTAGAGGCAACAAGATACGTTGCTCAATGTGCGAAGTTTTCCTTCGTCGGCAACGAGGGGTGATCAACACATACATTTTGCCGGAGAAATTTAACGGCCGATGATTGCGGTAACGAGAAAGAAACAGTTTGAGGGTTGGAGAAATTAGAGGTAGAAAGTTAATGATATTTCAGGGTTTACACTTTACAAAGACCTCCTCTTCTGTATTTGAGTTGAAACTAGGTCAGACTATCTATTATAACTTAAGTTTAACTTTTTAAACAAATCAAAAACTTTTTTCAAACTTAATCATTCTTAAATTCAGATGAAATAAAATTGAC
Source organism: Centrapalus pauciflorus (assembly GCA_020465985.1). Classification (NCBI taxonomy): domain Eukaryota; kingdom Viridiplantae; phylum Streptophyta; class Magnoliopsida; order Asterales; family Asteraceae; genus Centrapalus; species Centrapalus pauciflorus. Next base: position 154,054 of record JAANYP010002344.1, on the reverse strand, counting down.
TGATTAAACTGGTTTTCACAAAAATTTAATAATCAAATGAAAAAGAAAGTGGTAAGATTAAATTGACCAAAACTGAAAAACAATTATGGTATAAAAAACTTGAAAAATATAATTAAGATGATAAACCGATGAAAATATGTAGCAACATTGCAGGTCAGCTTACTGTGCGTGTCTATATAAAGCCATAAATCCTTCGGTCCTTCTCCCCGTCTCTCCCTCCAAATCAAAATTTCCCAAACAATTCAGAGCGATAACGTAGTTATAGAATATGGGTCCAAACGAAGATGACATGAGAAGAGAAATCGAAGAGCGTCTGATTAACGAAGAGTACAAGATATGGAAGAAAAATACTCCCTTTTTGTACGATTTAGTGATCACTCATGCTCTGGAGTGGCCATCGCTTACCGTCCAGTGGCTCCCTGACCGTGAAGAGCCCGCCGGCAAAGATTATTCAGTTCAGAAATTGATTCTTGGGACTCACACCTCCGACAACGAACCTAATTACCTTATGATCGCGCAGGTTCAGTTGCCTTTGGAGGATGATGAAACTGATGCTCGTAATTACGACGATGACCGCTCTGATGTTGGGGGTTTTGGATGCGTCAATGGCAAGGTGCGCGCGTCTTCATGATTCTGTTACATTTTACGTTTTTTTTCATGAAACTGTTCATTCAATTGTCGATTTTGACCACATGAGATGAAGGCGTGCCGAACTTAGGGTTTCATAAGCCTGTGAATTCCAGAACTTAATTAATTGCGTGCTTTGAGTTGAAACCATTATAAATTATTCGGGGAAACTGTTTTAGGGTTTAGCCTGTGCATGTGTTGATATTACGTTTTCTTTTGTTTTATTCTGATTTGACTGGTTGGTTGATGTTATACGAGCATAACGATTTGGTGCTTTTGAACTTTTAAGCCAAATTTCTTCGTTTTTTTTTTTTGGGGTGGGCAGTATTTGGTCCAACACCAAGAAAACCGAAAACCAAACCGAATCCGATTAAAACAAACCAAATTTAAAATTTGGTTTTCGGTTTGGTTTCGAAACCAAACCGATTATAATACCCGGTTTTTAGATTGGTTTATGGTCTAGTCGATATCAAACCAAACCGAATTACCAAATATATATATATATATATATATATATATATATATATATATATATATATAATTGAAATGGTGCGTGAAGCCATGAAATCATGAATGATCATTGGGAGCAAATGTTTGAAAAAGAAATAATATGAAGCTTGAATGTTAGGCTCTTTGGAAACATGATATTTTTGGGGTTAATGTCTTTTGACATAAAACATTTTATATATGTTAACTTTATGTTTGGGATTGTATTTGACAATTAAAGATGCTTGAAAGTTTTGTTGTTTGAATATTTGGTTTATAAACCAAACCAAACCGAATTCGAATTCGGTTTATGGTTTGGTTTATGTAGCTTTGAATTTGGTTTGGTTTGGTTTTTGGTTTAGGACAAAAAAAATTTCAAACCGAAGAAACCAAACCGAGAAAACCAATGAACCCATAAACCAAACCGTTGATCACCCCTATTGCTTTTTGCTTAGTATTCAGATGAAGCCGTTAATTGCCAGTTATCTTCTAAAACCTCGACTAACAAAAGTACTTGGCATGTGCGTCTAACGAGTAATGATCAGGTCTCTGTTTTAACATGATACGATGATTGATATGCTTCAGAGTTGATGATAACGGCAGGTGTTCTTTTATGGTTAAACAAAACTATGTGATATGGTAACTCATCATGTATATCCTTGTAAACCTCCATTATTACGTATATATCCTTACAAATTCTTTATTACATATATATCCTTACAAACTTTTAAAACTCACTAGTATATCCAAATATCTAATTTATAATTCTTAAATTATTTTTAAAATATCAAAAAACTATTTTTTTAAATTAATTTGTTTAAAATTCCATAACTACCCCTACCATTGTAGAAAAGGAAACATAATCTATTGATATTGAAAAGTCTTCCTGGCATGGATTGCATAATCAGATAGTTAAAGCAAAGTTTGCAGAAAAAGATTTCAAGAAAGGAACCAAAGTATTCAACTCAAATTCAACCATAAAAGAGAAATTCAACGCCGCCGCATGGGTCGGTTTCTTTCTTCTAGCCGATGACGGTGGCGACAGTGACGTAGAGGAAGAGGAGGGTGGCTATGAACTCAGCGATTAGGGCTCTGTAAAACGACCAGAGCTTCAGCTCAGCCATGTCAAGGAGAGGTGCCGGTGGTGGGTCGACATAGTCTCTCCTCGCCGTTTCTCCGACAGTCCGACCTCGCTCACTTCCTTCGACATGTTTCTCTCTCTAGAAAGGGTCTGTAGTTGCCTGTTTCTCTCTTTCTGCAACTCAGTGAGTCGGAAGTTCTTCTTGGTTAATGGAGGTTTTTAGGTTGGCGATCAGAATAGGTAATTAATATCAGGGAAATGTATAGATTAAATCATAAGTGAAAAAGAAAAAAGAAGGCGGTGAAGCCGTGAAGGGATGAAGCAATCAATGCCAGGAAGACTTTTCAATATCAATAGATTATGTTTCCTTTTCTACAATATTTGGGGTAGTTAAGGAATTTTAAATAAATTAATAAAAAAAAATAGTTTTTTGATTTTTTAAAAATAATTTAATAATTATAAATTAGATATTTGGATATCTTAGTGAATTTTAAAGGTTTGTAAGGATATATATGTAATAATGAATTTTGTAAGGATATATATGTAATAATGGAGGTTTACAAGGATATACATGAAATTCTCCCTTAACTAAATAGAAGACTACATTGGCATTAGAATTGCAATTGCCTTGGGAAGCTGGTGAAACTGATGTTACGGTGTTTAACTTGTGTATGTTCTATGCAAGGTTTGCATGTTGTCCATTCAAGAATCATAATTAAGTTGTAGACTAGAGAAATCTGATGTTTTTTCTACAATAACTTGTGAAATAGTTTTGGAGCTTATTTGCATGTCTATAAAGGCTGGTTTTATTTGTTAAGCAATAAGTATGAATTTTATCAGGGTTTAGCTCAAATGAAAGATTGACTGTGATTTAAATAATTGTTCTCTTGCTCACCTCATGAAATTAAGTGTCAGATTGTTGGCTATATAGTTATGAATCAAGTCAATTGATGTTGCATGAGAAGAGAGATCTGTGGTCCAACACGATTAAGCATTTCCTTCTTAAGTACTTGAGGTTGGCTAGAATTTGAATCTGAGATAACTTATAAGCAGCGAGACTTGAAAGAAAATATAGGCGACCCCCTAGGTGCTAGGTTACTATTCTTCCAGCCTTCCAGGCCATAAATTGCCTTCTTCCGTGCACTTGTATTGAAGAATGAAGATAGCTATTTTAGTAAACAAAATATTTTGGAGTGTTTTAAGATTAAAATGTGATCTAGGGTGATTTGAGTTGTAATTCTATTCATTATCTGTGAATGAGTGTTAGGGTGCCTTGATGTGGTGGATGTATCTTTTGGCTGATGGATATGTAAATAATATGGATAACAAAATTACGAAGGTCAAGTACCAGAAATAGTGAGGGAAGATGAAAAGTATCAATATGGTCGTGGTTTGATTGGTTATGCAATTCTTGGGTTGTCTCTCCACCTTCTCTTGGTGGTAATGTGATAATTCACTTTCATAGGCTTTCGTAATTTGTGACCTAATAAAAGAACACCTTGCTTCCAGCACACATATTATTTCAACTCACTGCATATATATGCAGTTGTGTCCTTGGTGTGGTTTAATGTATGTGTTTTTTCTTGCAGGTGCAAATAGTACAGCAAATCAATCATGATGGGGAGGTGAACAGAGCTCGTTATATGCCTCAAAACCCTTTCATTATAGCCACCAAGACAGTCGATGCTGAAGTTTATATTTTTGATTATAGCAAACACCCATCTAAGCCTCCTCTCGATGGAGAATGCTGTCCTGAAATGAGATTGAGGGGTCACAATACAGAGGGATACGGTCTATCGTGGAGTAAGTTCAAACAGGGTCACTTGTTGAGTGGTTCTGATGATGCCCAAATTTGCTTATGGGACATTCAAGCAACCCCAAAAAATAAGAACCTGGATGCTATGCAAATATTTAAGGTATGATTGATTTGGAGGTATGCTCTGAATGTCTAGCATCGATAACATGACCAAAGCGATTTTTATAATATCGAAGCCTTGAAGGGTTATGTCTAAAGTGGTTTCTGTTTGATTTCACCTCTTTATTGTATCCATCATTTTCTATTTCCAGCCCACCCCATTTAGCTTGGATCAAGAAGCTTCTAGTTGTTTTCTAATTTACCATGTATGTTTTGTGGTTAAAAGGTTCATGAAGGAGTTGTAGAAGATGTAGCATGGCATCTGCGGCATGAATATTTATTTGGTTCTGTGGGCGATGATCAGTACTTGAACATATGGGATCTACGATCTCCATCAGCCACTAAGCCTATCCAAAGTGTCATGGCACATCGAAGTGAGGTACATATAGAATTTCAAACTTTCTGTTTTTACATGATCTATCATAGGGAGTCATAATAATGGGAAGGAATAAATAACGTGGACCAGCATATACCACTATAGCATACATGGTGTTCTGTTAAAGTTTGGCCCAGAGTTGCTCTTTAATACTATGTCAGTCTGCAGCTGTCATCCATTGGACTGACTTCCTTTTGCATCATCGGTCCTTAATTTGTGTTTATTTATTTTTAAAGACATGCTTCATGGTTAGGGATGACAATGGATCGGATATGGATAGGATGATGGTATCTCCATATCCATATCCATTTATTTTTCCATCGTCCATAGGACCATATCCATATCCATATCCATTCAAATTAATTTAATCCATCCATATCCATATCCGTTGGATGTGGGTAATCGGGTATCCAATGGATATTAGTAAACTTCTTTGTTTGTGTATCGCAATACATACTTTTTGACATAATTTTCAACAATACGTTGTTTAAAGTAAATAAAAGTACAATCTAAACAAGGTTTACAAATTAAAACTACTACAATCACATCATATTTTGTTATAAATACGAAAACACCAATCGTTGGCTCGTTGCATAATGAAAACGTGTTGGTCTTTGCATTATCCAAAACAATTGATGAAATCTTATTTTCCAGCCCATATTTGTATACAGTATCCATTATAATAGCTGCCGAAACATCCTTTGTATGTTCTTTGTATGTGGACAAGGCACATAAGAAAACCTATAGTTTAAGAAATATTTGATGAAGAAAACAATAAGAAAATTAAATCATAAGGTTAAATTAAAGCATATGAGTATAACATATGTTACCTTAGTGTTCGATTCCGTAACACCCGGTCATTATCGATAAAGTGAGCGGTCACAGCCATATACCCTTTCTTCTGGTTTGAAGCTGTCCACATATCTGTAGTAAGAGCAACTCGACTATCAATATTTAATAGGAACTTCTTCAAAGCCACCTTTTCAGATTCAAATGTCTTCAAAATATCACTCCTCAATGTGTTTCGACTTATAAATTTGAACTTTGAATTCAAACTAATCACGAACTTCCTAAAACCAACATGATCAACCATTGACAATGGATATTTATGCATTATAATCATATTTACTAGCTTACTCCTTGCGACTTCTTGCTTGAACTTCGGTTCAATAATTAACTTTGCTTTATCATCATTTTCTTTATTGGTGAACCTTAATGTTTGTTGTCCCATCTTTTGTGTCACATGCCTATTTAGACACCTAACTTTCCAATGATCCATTAGGTGCGATGTTCCGCTTTTGCTTTTAGCTGTGAAATATTTCTTACACCCCTTGCACATTGTCATTAATTCACCATTCTTTTCAATGGGCGGTTCAAAGTAATTCCAAGCTTCCGAGGTACGCTTTCGTCCTTTACGAGTCACTTGAGCCTCAACATCATCAGTTTCATCAACTTCTATAGGCTCGGTACTACCGGTTCTATCCCCAGGTGAAGGAAACATAGGTATTGAAGGCTTAGACTGTGCTGTTTGTGCAGTACTTGCACTAGTAAAACCATTAGGCGTAGATTGCACTTCATGCTCCATATCCTATAATAAACTCAAAAATAGAATAGAAGCAACAATGAGATACATATAGAGACCTCAAAGGCTCAGACAAACAATACCGACACTGACGTAATTAACAAATTTACTAATTTGTTTTCAATAAATCGGGTATAAATAGTAATACACATACAATATTTGATTACAATAACTACCATTAAAATAGATTAACGGAAAGGAAATAAGTCAATAACCTGTTGAGATCACGAGATTACTCCGATAATGAGAAGAATGGGTGAAGTAGTGAACGATTTTACCTTCTTTGGACTTCGGTTCTTCACTTGTTCACCGGTCGGCGGTCGCAGTCTAGTAAAAGATGAGAAGAGAGAAAACGGCAGCTAAAATGGAAACCCTAGCCTACGTAATACTTTGATAATTTGTAAATGGTAATACGAATGAAGGAGACGGACTGACGGAGTGAGGGTAAAAAAAAGGGGCCTGCTCTGCTTATATTAGAATTTAGAAAACAAGATAAGTTAGGAAAATGTTTGATATATTGGGTGGGCCTAGGGATGGCAATGGGGCGGGGCGGGGCGGGGATCTCAGTTCCCATCCCCATCCCCGCTTCATAATCCTCTCCCCCATCCCCGTCGGGGAATGAGTTTCTATTCCCATCCCCGTCCCAATCGGGGATCGGGGATCCCCGTCGGGGAATCGGGTTTTTCAAGTTCTTAAAGATTATTTAAGTTTAAACTATAATTAGTAATTTGGTAGAAAAATATATGTAAATAAACATTTAAAAAACTAATTCAAACATATTTGAGGTATCTACATATATAACGTATAATTTGTAATAAAACTAAAACAAAGAAATAGATGCAAAACATTTATAAAACCAATAAAATGAAAAATAACAATAGTATTTTAAACTATTGAAAAGTCATATACAATGATATTTAATATATTATATAAAATGTAATGAATAATTTACATTTTAAAGTTATATATATATATATATATATATATATATATATATATATATAAATAATAATTTATATTAAAACACAATTTATAACCGGGGTCGGGTTCGGGGATTAAAGTGTCTCCCATCCCCGCCCCATCCCCATTATTTTAAATCGGGGATTCCCCGTCCCCATCCCCGGTCAACTCGGGGATTCCCCGGTCAAATCGGGGTCGAGTTACGGATTCCCCGTCGGGGTTGGGTTTTTTTGCCATGCCTAGGTGGGCCTTGTGCTGGCAAAACATAAAGCATATAATTTTTTTTTTAAATATCTATAAATAAGAATTACAAATATATATAGGTATTTATAAATATATAAAATAAAATATATATATATATATAAAAACTATTAATTTCGGGTAAATGGATATGATCCATGGATGATAAATCGTCATCCATATCCTATCCAATATTTATCCATATCCGCTCCATATCCAATATTAGTCCATTTAACTTCGTCCATATCCACCAAATGCGGATCGGATCGGGTGGATGATCATCGGGCCGGATGACGATTGCCATCCCTATTCATGGTCCATCCTTTACCGGATCCAGGGTTTCAAGATCTGGATTTCCACAGACTGACACACACATGGCCTTTGAACTCCCAACTTTTTAGGCATTGTTGTATGTTTTTTTTGTAGGTTTAATCCGAGTTAGCAACCATGCCTTTGACTTATTGTCCTTGTCTCCTTTTACTGCGACATTAACATCCTAACAACTGCTTTCTGCATACGAATATAGCATGTACTAATTTAAATTGCAACATGGCCTTTATATTTTCAAAAACGAACAAATGACCTTGAGTTGTTATAATTAAAAGCCAGTGTTTGAATGTTCAGACGCAGGATTTGTCTTTCATCTGCCCTAGCAAAGCTTTCTATTTGGATGTAGCAAATGGAATATATGTATGTGTGTGTAAATATGTTGACACACAGATACATATAGACTAAGAGAATGTAGGTCAATCTATGGATCCTCCAAGTTCAGAATCTGGGTTTAGAATTTTGAGGAAGAGAGGCTATTTAAGTAAGAGAGCATATTATTACAATTATATTCAGCAGAGAGCAATGCAAACCAGCAACAAACACTGTTTAGAATTATTTAAATTATCATGTGTAGTTTAATGATTCTATGTATTTTTTCTTTGTATCCACTGTTTACATAGACTTATTCTATGTATGTAGTATTTTATTTTATATTATCTTTACTTCCATTTAAAGATGATTCTTTTCCTTGTCATTTGCTGATCTTTTCTTCCTAATTCAAACCAGTATAGGAGCAAGGTAAACAATTATATACACAATATCTAACTCATTCACACAATTATTTTTGGTGGAATTGAAATTATGACCTATATGGGTTTCTTGACATGCTTTCTAACCATATTGTTGACATTGTTGTGCCATGTCAACCTGTCGGTTGCTACAACTATGATTAGCCTGGGCACCATGATAACTATAATATTTATATTATGTCATGATAATTATATTAACTCTTAAAAATGTGGCATGTGGTAATTGCAGTAATCAGTTGGTGGTGATGCAAGGAACATAAATGTTGAGTAATTTCTCATATAGGAAACACCAAGTATGTTATAAGAAGTCAAGGGATGAATGATGATTTTGTAATCCTATGTATCTGGTTTGTGTACCATGGTGTAAAAACTTGGTTTACATGCTAAGTTCTTTAGAATATACAACGACGATTGTTTATACAAAGAAGGGGAGGTTGGAGAAACTAGTAAGACTTCTACTTTGTGATCCGAAGGTTTGTTAAGGGCTTGCGTCATGGTGTTGGTCTTTGCAAAATGCAAGTGGAATACCTTCTAAAAAGACTACTTGTTGTCTATCCTCGAAAAGAAAATGAGCCTTGGTGCACTAGGGTCACCTTTTTTGATCTCTTAGAAAAAAGGCAAAATATATGAGAATTACGATGTTCCTTACTATGCATTGAGTCATTAACTACTGTACATATATAACATATAACATATCTGATTTATATATGTTCATTATTTTGATGTAGGTTAACTGCTTAGCATTTAACCCTTTTAACGAGTGGGTCCTGGCAACGGGGTCGACAGACAAGACCGTGAAGCTATTTGATTTACGAAAAATCTCGACTGCTCTTCATACGTTTGATCGTCACCAGTAAGGGTTCTTGCATGTGTTTTGTATTATTCATTTTCAACATTCTTGGTAATTCCTTGTCTACCCTGACACCAACTGATGATTGATCTTCTGCCTTACATCATAGGGAGGAGGTGTTTCAGGTTGGATGGAATCCAAATAATGAAACAATTTTAGCATCTTGTTGTCTTGCTAGAAGACTCATGGTATGGGATCTTAGTAGGTATGTACTTGAATTATTCCAATTTAGTTATTTTAGATTATTAGCTTCGTTATAATCGTGATGTTCTTTTCAAATATATGGTGTTCGATGTTGGTATTTACATAAATTACCCTATTTTTAAAGAAGTTTGATGATTTGCAACTAAACAGCACCAAAAGGTCATCTCTTGGTATGCTTGGTCTTCATACTTCTATTAGCCCTTTCCCATCAGACAACTTATAACTTGACAATATGCTTCTAGAATCTAAATGAAAAAGAATCAATTACAGTTATATCTGATTCCATGGATACTGGAACCTTATATCCATATTAAATTTACAGACAACATCCAACTAGTTAAGCTTAAAAATTTTCTCAATAAAATAAATTTTTGGTTCCAGATTTTATTATGGATACAAACATGATGAACACTGGACTGAGGAGTTGTTCCTTTGGTCAAATGGTATATAACAAATGCCTATTTGTGATGATAATATCTGGAGATTATTGATGGAACGTGCTTACTGATAAAGCAAGTTTTTCTTATTTATGACATCAATCCCAGAAGGACAAACCAGCAATGGGTGCGGTCTAGTTGAATACAATCAGAGCATTATCTTTGTGTTTTACTAATGCTGATAATGTGATCAACTGATCATTACTTGAACATAATGTTATGAACTTCTGTGTCCCCTTTATGCCAATCTTTTACTTATTTTGTTAATAATGAATTATTATTTAGACTCAACATCACTTGTTTCAAGTAGTGAGAAGCTATTGATTGTATTTTAACTACCTACCCCAACAAACTGACAATGTTTTTTTGAAGTTTTATGTTACTGTTCACGAGTTAATAGGTCCTAGCAGTTAACAGCAAGTGCCTATTATTATTTCAAAATGCAGGATTGAGATGGAGCAAACGCCCGAGGAGGCCAAAGATGGGCCACCAGAGTTGCTCTTTGTCCATGGTGGGCATACTAGTAAAGTTTCAGATTTCTCATGGAACCCATGTGAAGATTGGGTCATCGCCAGCGTTGCTTCAGATAACATTCTTCAAATCTGGCAGATGGCTGAAAACATCTACTATGATGAAGATGATCTGCATGATCTGCCTGCCGTGCAACCCAATTCCAGAACCGTGACAACAAATACAAACAAGTAGGCAAGGTATCTATTTCTTTAACCTAAGTTGGTGTTCATTTGTTGTTTTATCTCAACTGTGTCACCTTGTAAATATACAAGTTAGCAGGTGATGTATTCTAGTTGGTTAAATTTCGGTGGAATTACTCATAGTCCAATCTGTTTCTCAGAATGTGATTCGTGCTTGTAATTTAAATGAAACCACCATGATCGATAGATATGGCTGTTGCCTTTCCTTTTTGAATGAAACAGGTTTGGGATGTGTTTTACTTTGCATTTCATAGTGAGGCTAAATCCTCAATTTATATACAAAATACAACCCCAAATAGAGTATACATGGTTCTTGGGACTAGGGTGAGTTAGGGGCTGTTTGTTTGCTTCTTAATGGAATAATTAAGAAGTCATTTCTTAATGGTTCCATTAAGAGGTAAACAAACATGGCCTTATATAGAATTGAAAACTTATCCAACCATTGAATAAAAACTACAACTTTCTTAAAGTCAACAACAAAAAACCATAAAACCAACCCCAAACAAAAAAAACATGCAAAATTTAAAATTCATGAAACAAAATAGAGGTGGGAATGAGGGAAGAAACCTAACCCAGGAAACACAAAGCTCGATCACAACTCAGACGAAGATGTGACAAAGGAAGAAGTAATAATCTTGAAATCCAGTTGCAGATCTAGAAATATTGAAACAAATTCGTGACGAGGCTAATGGCTATTCTAATGGCATTGTTTTTCATTGGAGCCCTAAAATGAGACTAGAGTCTAGAGGGAGATGAGAGAAACCAGTGGGAGGTGTTTCTTGACGTCGTTCCTATGGTCGTCGTTCTTCTTTGGTCATCTTCTTCGGTGTTCTTCGAGACAGAAGGCAAGAGGAGTAAGGGAGAACAAATCAAGATCCAGGTATCATCTAGGTCTGGGTGGTTCATAGAGTGTGGTTGGCAAAGTTCGGTTGGTGTTTGATCGTGGCCGGTGATGGGTGGCTGACGTCGATGGTTGTCGCGATATGTATGTTGCAATGTGTGTTTAGTGATAGTAATGAATAGTGATAGAACTAAGTGGGCGTTTGGTTTTGCGTTATAGATGAGATTATTAGCTTATTATGTTACAATAACGCAAATAATTGGTTTAAAGTGTTTGGATTGTATACCCTAACAAGTGATTATTTGCGTTTAGAGTTATTCCTACCACAATTTTTCATAAGTTAAAAAATGTAGCTTATTTGCTTAATAAGTGATTATTTGACCATTTTACAAGTTAAAACGCAAATCCAAACACTTTAAAACTGATTCTTTGATAATTACGATAGCACACAGTAGAAGCTAAACCAAACACTACATTTCCGGTAGCACTTTTTGTTACAACTATTATCTGATTATTAGTTTTTAGAACGCTACAACACTTTTTCAAACGTAAATCCAAACACTCTCTGAGGGGAGAATGAGAAATTATGTCTAAGAATTATTGATGACAAAATTCTAAAATAACAAGGGGTAAGGTGGTTTTGTTAAATGACAATGTATAAAGATTTTATAATAATCATTTTACCCTTACTTGTTTAATATTATTAATTATTATTATTATTTTTTATTATTATAAAATATTAAACTAATTCAAATAAATTTAAAAATCAGTGAAACTAATTTATTGTAAAACACATAAAAATAAATAAATAATTATGAATAATTATTATTATTAACTAAAAACTAAAAAAACAACGTTTTAAGTTTATATTTTTTAAATTTATTAAAATAGAATGCAAACCAATAACTTATTTGTATTAAGTTTTCATTTACCTTTTTTACATTAAATGATTTTTAATAAGGATTAAAAAATTTATAAAAACAAATAACTTATTATTTCATCATTTTGATGATTAAAAACTAAACAAAAAAGTTTTTTAACTTTAAGTTTCCTTTTTAATTTTTTGGAAAAAACTAAACGTTTCCATGGACAATAAAATAAAACAATTAAACATTTTTGTGGACAATAAAATAAATTTTAAGTTTTCAAAATTTTTGATAGTTTTCTAGAATTTTTCAAAAAGCGTTTAAAAAATAAGTGTTTAAAAAATATTTAATTTTTTTTGCTTTTCAAAACAATTGTTAAAGTTTTTCGAAATGTTTTATTTTTTAACCATTTTTTTCAAAACAAAAAATGTTTAAACTATAAATTTTTTTTAAATGTTTACCGAAAGTATTAAAAATATTTTTAAACGTTTATTTAAAAAGAAAATGAAAACTTATTACTTAACAACAATTTTATAAATTTTCAGTTCAGTTTTTAAAGTACCGCTTTTCATACTCTCTCTCTTACTATTCTATTACATAAAGTTACATTTTTTATAATACTCTCTTTCTATCTTTTAATTTTCTATCACGTATCCTATTTTTCTTAAAACTAAAATTTTATCGTCTAAACAAGTTTTCACTTTGATAAAAATCTTTACTTTTTTTTTCGAAAACTATAACTTAAAAACTAAAATTGAAAAATGACTAGTTTTCGTTAACTAGGAATGACAACGGGGCGGGGATTGGTCCTCTCCACCCCATTCGTCATCGTGTTTCTTATCGGGGATCCCCATCGGGTTCTCACGGGTTTCGGGTCCCCATTGGGTACCCAATAAGACTCTATTTTACGTTAGTGTCTTTCGTTTCCCGTTTATACATATACAAAGCCGAACTGAAAACCCGTCTAAAATATTAAAATTAATAAATTTTCTAGCAATATCAAAAAACTTTTTAACAATAAAAGATGAAAATCTATATAAAATATAACCAAGTGAAATTAGATAACAACACGCTTGCATTATCATAGATAATGATAACGATACAGTTACATTAACAACCAAACTTACGTAGATATTAATCATAGATTATTATGTATTTATAACATGGTTAAAGAAAGAAGATATATCTTTGTGTGTGTATGTATCGGGGCGGGGCGGGGATTGGTCCCCCCATTCCCAACCAGTACATGATAAAATCCTCGATAAGATCCCCGAATTCACCCCGAAAAGTTCGGATTTCGGGTTTTCCTATCGGGTTCGGGGTTCTTTGCTATCCCTAATACTAGACACAGCCTAACCATTCCGTACTCGCAGAGAGTAGATCGACGCGCCATAAAAGTGCGTGGATCCGCCATCACCCACTTTCTCCGTTTCTATGTCGCTTTTTCTCTCCCTACGTTTCTGAGCGAATATCGTAGAAATTTTTTCGATAAATCCGAAACCAAAATCCAATCCTAATCGATCAACAAAACCCTAATTCGATCTTCACCTCCCCAATCTCTTTCACATCCCAAACAATCTTCAGGTAAGATTCTTTTTTTAATTATCGCTTGTGAAATCTTACGATCGGTGAATCTGTGGTGTATAATAATCTGTTTTGATTTGTTTCCATGATAATGATTAATTCATTAAGATATATTTGTTTGAATCTTAGATTAGGTTGGTTGGATGTCAGAGGTATGTGGTTTTTCTCGTTTTGTCATTTTAAAAATTATTTTTGTTTCCTTAATGAAATGATTCTTATTTATTTATTCATTTTCTTCTGTCGTTCGCGTGATTGTTTGTACGTGGCACGTTCTATGGCTTATATGACTCTCTGACTTGCTTTATTATTGGATCCTATACGCATCCTCACGCATCTTATCTTTGATCTCTCTCTTCTGGATCCAGATTTCCTTTGAAGTTCAAGTGGTATGGTTAGTTTTGTTGAATTTGATAATTCATTGATTCTAACTAAGCTAAAGTTACTTACTTTACTTAAGCTGGCTTTCTAATTGCTTGTTTGGTGCTTTTTTTTTCGTTCTACTTTGCAAGTGCAAATCCTTTTCTAGACGATGATCCACATTAATGAATTGAAGATATTTGTTCTCAATGTTCACTATTGTTGCTGTTTGGGTACCTAAATGTAGCTTTTCTAGTTGGTTTTGATGTTGGCATCACAAAAAGTTTGTTTTTAGAATTAATCACATTGTTATGTTGCATTTGGTTGGGTTGTTAAATTTTGTTAAGGCGCTCATTTGGAGGTATATTGCTATTTTGCTAAGGAGTTTGCGGCTCTTGATTGATATTTGGTTCTGTTTTTTTATTTCCTTTACTGTGCTCATCGTCACTCTCTAATCTCTTTGGAACTACTGTCCTTGATTGCTTTGAAATTTTGTTAGTCTGTAATTCGATCTAAGCTATTGCCTATTTGGGGGTTATATTTTGTGAAAAGTATCTCTGAGCGTGCATAGATTTTAATATTATGTATTTAACCCCTTCCCGCGACAGTAGTCGGTAATAGGACCAACAACTTGTATCAGAAAATCAATTTCTAGATGTGCTCTTATTCCTATATATTGTGTGAATGGTTTCCATTATTGGGGAATCTAGGGGATCTTTGTGTGCAAAATAGCATGAAAATGTAACGCACTTTGAACTAGAGTTCATTTTGGTGATTGTGCTTTCAAAATATACATTCAACGGATCATAGTTTGAAAAATGTACATCTTAGTGATTATAGTTTTAAAAAAATGCACGTTTAGGGGATGTAAACTATAGGAAACTGCTTGAGTGTGATGTAAAAGTGGTGACCAAATCACGTGTGCAAATTAGCTTGTGTGGAAACATTCATTCCTCAATGTTATTTGTTGATTCCACGTAACATTCAACTGGTTTCTAGGTTTATGAACCCCAAAGGGTATGTTTTTGAAACCATGATCCATCAAATGTAGATTTTAAAAGTATGATATTCAAAATGAACCTTAACTCAAAGTCTCAAAGTGCGTTACATTTTCATGTCATTTGCCCGTCTTTGTATCCTGTATCTTACAAATGATTATGTTAGGCTAGAAAAACCAATGTCTTGAACTTTTTCATTCTAGAAGCTAACTCCTTACTTCGGTGTTGTGTTTTTTATTTTTCATTTGGCAGTCATTGTTAATAAGTTGTTGGACTGTAGGACTTTACTCTGAACCCTGCATCTTGTCAGGTCCGATGGAATGAAAAATACTGTTTTATAGAGAAAAGCTTCTGAATACTGTTTTAGTCCAGTCGTTTGGACTGTAGGACTTTACTCTGAATCCTGCATCTTGTCAGGTACGATGGAATGAAAAATCACCCCCTTTTTTGATGCTTTAGGTTTTCTTTTTATTAATAAGTCGTTGGGGTGGGTGTTTTTAAGGATTGTAACATTGTTTGGTTATCAAATGCTGTCTTCACACTTCTATTGAGTAAGACAATGATACCTTATTGCTGTTGACTGGTGAACTTAATACCGTAACTTTATTTAAAGTGCGAGTTTGTGTGAAGTGCTGTGCTTATGACTACTAGTTGCATGTATTTTCTCTTTGACTGGATTTGTAACAAGGTTCAAAGTTTGTTTGAGTTGTTTTTAAATTTTTATTTCTCATGGACTAAATGCTGGCAGCACCTGTTCCATATCGTATTTATGTTTGAGCTTGCTTACATGGCTGCTTTAAGTTATTTCAGCTTCTAGTCTCGTCCTCTGATTTTTTCTAGCAAAATTGTTATGCATGTTTATGCATTTAGATCTTCCCACAACTCATTTCAAGTTTGAAAATTGCAATTTGTTATGCTATTTGCCTATGCTTGATTGTAACTGTTCTTTAAGGGTGATTTTATAAACTTCAATGTGGAAATGCATCTGTCTCCTTTCACTTCTGAGGTTTAAACAAGGTACTTTCAACTTTAAAACCAGTATAAATTTGTTTAGTTTTTAGACTCTCGAAAATAATCAGAATCAATTATCTAAGGACAATGCAGTTTAAGTAATCCTTAGATGGGCTTTCGAGCCTCATTAGAGTTGGTTATCTCACGTGTGTATCTTTAGTGCATAGACTGGTAAAGAAGATAATATTTTCTTGGTTTTGGTTTACACCTTAAGGTTGTAAATTTGTATCATGTGAATTACTTGCAGTTGCCACAGTTGCTTGTCAATTTCTGTCTGTATGTTTCTGCTAGTAGCTTGATTCATTTTATTCATGTACATTGGTTTGTGAGGTAGAGATAGGGAACCTGTTTTAACAATTGGAATTCCTGAAAAACTTGTATCATCCCGAGTCTCATAATGTGGCTGTTCACATCAGGTTCATCTTCGCAATGGCAAAAAATGCCAGGGGTAGACGTAGAAGTGCATCAAGACACTGCAGATCGACCCCATATCCAATGCATACCTGTGGGCAGAACATGTCGGAGGACCTGAATGGAAAGAAATCTTCCATTGTCAGGCCCGTAAAAGATTGGGAAGATATAACCTGTTCGGTATGTATGGAATATCCTCACAATGCTGTTCTTCTATTATGTTCTTCTCATGATAAAGGTTGTCACCCATACATGTGTGGTACTAGCTCTCGCTATTCCAACTGCCTTGACCAGTACAAAAACGCATACACGAAAGTTATGTCTCCTCGTCGCACCCAGTCTCTGCATGTAACAAACGGAAATGGTAGTCCTACTTTGGAGCAAATTTCTGGTTGGCCAGTTGAGAAGTGTGGAGAAGTGACTGAGCTTGCTTGCCCCCTTTGCCGAGGTCAAGTCAAAGGATGGACTGTTGTGGAGTCAGCTCGAGCATATTTTAATTCCAAGAAGCGAACTTGTATGCACGATGAATGCTCATTTGTCGGAGTATACAAAGAGTTGAAGAAACACGTGAGGTCAGAGCATCCTTTCACTAAGCCACGTGAAGTGGATCCTGATCAGGAACAAAAATGGAGTCGGCTAGAGCGGGAGCGAGAGCGTGAGGATGTCATAAGCACCATCACGTCCTCCATGCCTGGCTCCGTCGTCTTTGGTGACTACGTCATAGAAAGAAACCCCTATGGGATAGATTCTGACGAGGAGGGGGGTTATAATATGGACGCTTTAGGGCGAAACAACACCACAGGTTTAGACGTAGGACTTGATGGCAACTTAGTCAACGTCCTCCTTTTGTTACATGCATTCGGTCCAGGCGGGAACACAGGCACTTTCGGAGGCATGAGAAGAAGCGACGACGATGGTGGTAATAGTGACAACGACGACGGTAACGGTGGCAACAATGGAATGTCGCTGGTGAACCGTCTGCGCCGTCAGGGTAGGGTTTTATTGGGAAGATCAGGAAGGCGGAGGAGACACCGATTAATGAACAGAGGTCAAACATAGATGTACAAAAAAGAAAATGAATGTAAAGAAGGGAATCAGGAACATGTTTTAGGGATTAAAAAAAAAAAAAAGAAAACTTCAGGTCTCAGTTAGTTTTAGGAGGGATAAAAGGAGAAGTGGTTTCTATGCTTCCCAGTCACCTGTCAACAATTGTATGCACATTTGTCTCTCATGGTGGATGCCAATGGCCATTGGAGGAGTTCCAGTTCCAGTTTGAAGCTCTGACAGAATATGGGTTTTCTTTTTTGGGGCAAACTGCAGGTAAAAAGAAGGGGTAAAACCATACAATAGCAACCTACTTTTGAAAATGTATCGATATGGTACGTCTACTTTTTTAATTGTCTATATGGTACGTCGATATGGTCATTCTACATTAAGAGCCCGTTTTTTACATACGAAACAGGATCCTAATGTATGAAAAACAGGGGTCTATTACAACGATATGGTCATTCTACATAATAGAGCCCGTTTTTTACATACGAAACAGGATTCTAATGTATGAAAAACAGGGGTCTATTACAAATATGGTCATATCGGTATGAAAAATTGAAGTACAGGTACCATATCGATATTTAAAAAAGTAGACGTACCATATTGATAAATTTTCAAAAGTAGATTACTATTGTATGACTTTACCCCTAAAAAGAATGCAAAGTCAGTTGATATCTTTTTTAGGTAACACACTTTCAAATCTACATTTAAGTACTTATGGTATAAGTTTATGATCAATTAAGAGACACAGTTACCCAAAATAGAAATTATTTTTTGGTAAATGAGTTTTCTTATGATTATAAACTCATAACATTGTCCTTAAACATTATATTTGAAAGCAAGAGATTTACTGAAAAGTGGGTTCATTTACTTGCTACTTACCCCTTTTTATTTGAATTTTCTTAGTCCGACTGCTCGGTCAGTCGACTAAAATCTGATAATGTCTGTCTGTAATTTACTGATTCCCTGAACCTGTTTATGTTCCTGTGATACATGAATCTGAAGACATTCTTTAGATCTGAATTGCACCAATATAAAAAGATGCAATTGCCTCTCATTCATATGTTACTCTTTTACCTGTTTTTATGTTCTTTAAATGATTGTCGTTGTTTATTATGATACAAAGCGGGGCTTCGATTAGCACCAAAAACCTTACCAAACGGCAATCACCCTTTTTGGGTTCTCAATGACGATCGATGATGTAAGACCATGTTTGTTTACCTCTTAATGAAATCATTAAGAACTCATTTTACTTTTGAATGACTTCTTAATGATTTCATTAAGAAGTAAACAAACACCTCCTAAATAACACATGATATAACACATGATGGGATTTATGGCCAAGAGGCATTAGAATTGTTTTTATCATTTTGGTAATCAATTATAAAAGGGAGGTAATTTGTGCATAAAAGATTACCCATATGGAACAATCATAAGTATTCATAACCTTTATACCCAATATTATTTTTATCAGATTGTTTTATCAACATGTTTTAGGGGAAAAATATGTCAAATCATAAGTAATCGATATGTGACAATTTAATTTTTTAAAATTATCAATTAATTTTTGAAAAAATATAGATCCGAATCTAATATAATTTGATTTAAATTCAATGGCAAAATGTTCTGAATAAAGTGACATTTCATTCTTTATCAATTTTATAAACAAACTAGCTTATAATAGAAATGAATCGATAATTCTTTTTTACCAAATTTAGCAACTATCTGGTTACAATATGTTACTATTGTAAAATTTGGTAAAAAAATAACTAAAAGGTTATTTCAATTATACATATTAGGTCAATATTCATGTATTACGTTGATTAACTTAATAATAACCATTTAAACAAATATTTATAATACATAGAAATAGTAATAATAATAAAATTAGAGTTTATATAATTTTGATTATTTAATTATTAAATTAGTTTAGTAAGATTTTAATGGAATAAATTTGAATTTAAATTTAAATTAAATCGTAGTAAATGACATGAAAAATTGACAAGTGACAATTTTTTACTCCTTTATTAGTATTTAATTAATAAATATGTCAAAGTTGTTTCAAAAATCGGTTAGAGTCGTTTTTATTTTACGCAATTTTGAAACAAATTTTACCACAATTTAACCGTAGATAATTACGCTAAATATAAATGACATTTACAAGTTTTATCAAATTTTGAAATATATTTTGATATATACGCAGAATAAAAATAACGTTTTATAATTTAGCGATTTTAGCAATGTGCAATATCCTATAACAAGTTAGTTATTAAAATTGGTAAAAAAAATTAGGGTTTATTATGAAAAAACCCAACATATTTTCATGGTTTTTGCGTTTTCATCCCTCAATGTTATTTTTTTTAGTTTTGTGAAATTTGACTATTAGACCACGGTTTTAATTATTAAACCGGTTTTTAGAGACTAAAAAATCGGGTTCTAATATTTATCTTTCACTAAACAAATATGAAAAAAATTAACTTGAGAACTTTTATGGAAAAAAATAACATGGAAGGACGAAAACACAAAAAACATGAAAACATGTTTATTTCATAATAAACCCAAAAAATTAACAACTTTGTTTCTTTATGTATACATCAAATTATATTTCTAAAATCGATAATAGTTGCAGATTTACTTCTATTCTATGCAAATTGCCCTAAGTTCAAATCAAGTCAAATATAAATATTCCAATAATACATGGATTTTTATGTTTTGTTAGATTTATCCGAGGATATGAAATCATAACATAGTAATTTGTTTTAACTTTTTATCTTTTAACTTTTGAAATTATGTACAAAGTGATTCATTGGGTTTTTTAAATTAAAACTAATTTTATCAGTGTAATTAAAAAATAGTTAATTCATCACCGGATAATTAAGTTGGAAAACCCTTTGAACCGTTTTACTTCGGTTAACTATGAATGAACATCCTAGTTGACGGATGAAAGATGGATCCATTGCTATTTCATTAATTATAGTGCAAAATCAATAATTGTAAATTTATTAATATATATAATGTCATTTTTAATCAAGAGGAGAAATACATCAAATTCAAAAGCTACTTACATACTTTTTCTATCACCAAAGTCATAAACATAGGCATAGTTTAACAATAATGTAAACGACCCGTTTTTACTAATCACGTCTCCTCTAACATGTCACATCAACTCCATAGACCAATCATAATTCAAAAATAATATTAAAATATTGGGTTTATTATGAAAAAACATGTTTTCATGATTTTTGCGTGTTCGTTCATCCATGTTATTTTCATCCCAGAAAAGTCATCTTGCTTGTGATGCACAACCACTCCGTGTGATGCATAATTTTCTCATGTAATACACATTCTTCCATGTTTTGCCTCCCTCAATTCTCACTCTTGACTTTTCTCCCTCAGTCAGTCACCCTCGTTTATTACACACATAACGACGCATCTTTTTTTTTTTTAATAAACAAAAACACTTTTTAATCCAAACTATTAAAAATATATAACGAAAAAACTTAGAATAACTTTCTATTATTTTTTGTTTTCTTTTTTTAAAATAGAATAATCTTATAATTCACTATAAAATATGTAAAGTTCTCTCGTTTAATGCAATATGTATTTTTTTTTTCTATGAGTAGTTCTTCAATACATTGTGAGAAAATAAACTTTTAAAAAGTATAATAGTTTAAAATGGTAGTAAAATATAAAAATGCGTTACCCATCTTACAAACCCAAATTAAAAGTGACCCGGCCCAAAGAACAGAACAAAACTACAAAATGCCACAATGATCTTTAAACCCTAGCTGCACAGGGTTTTAAGAGAAAATTTCCCTCTGGTTTTCATCGAATTACCGACGGCCAAACAGCAGCTGTACGTTCAATTCGAAAGCGTTTCACAGAGATGCCGAAATCCAAGAGAGATAGAGCAGGTAGATGTGTTATTTATATCTTTTCAAGTTGATTTTGTAATTTGATCGTAAAACAAAAAAAAAAAAAAAAGCGATGTAAGAAGATGAATTTAGGGCATTAAAGTACGTAATTGTTTCATCAGTTGGATTACGATGTGGAAAAATGTGAAATAGAGGGGTGTTCTGTGGTTAGATGTCTAGGAATCTATGTATGAGGTACCAAATAAGTAGCGTTTTGATAGACTCAGCTTAGGATCTGATATAGGAACTAATATGATTCAGAACTTTTGCTATTTCACGTTTAAAAAAATTAGATAATTTGTTGCTTGATTTGTTTCATTATCAATCAAAGTAGGAATAAGAGCTCAGTTGATACACACATTGTACTCATTTAATAGCTCCGTTTTGTATTTTTAGAACAACATATTTCGACGGAAGAAGTTATTTTAATCCAGAAACGGTGATGACTGTTTCTTGTGCATATGATCTATGTTTGCTAACTAATGGTTTTTCTTACTGGGAAGTAAAAAAGGACACAGTGAGGTTTAGCTAGTGGTTTGCCAAGCTGAAAATATAGATTAAGTTGGGGCTTGTATGAGGTCACATAGGTTCAGGGGGTTTGGTCAATAAGCCTGGCTAACTTAATCTTGACTAGATGCTTAGCATGAGCCATACTAGTATCTGGTCGACGTGGTCGTTGGTGGTGATGCCTAGTTTTTATTTTATTTTATTTGGAGCCGTTTAAAGGCAATAACCTAAACAGACCAAACTCAAAGTTGGTTTTTTTTGTTTGAGTTTCGAATCAGAGGTTCAAATCAAATAATATCCGAATATGAACTATGTATATGCTACACCTTTTAATCCTGATAATAAAAATATTATAATTTATTAAAACTATAGTTGAAAGTTTGAATTGCTGAATGTTCCATATTAAAGGTTAGATTTGGACTCTGCAAGTCTATGCAAGTTCCCGCTTGCTTAGTATTTTCCGCTTTTGTGTGTGTAGTGACGTTGTCAAAGACAAAGAAGAAAGGGAGGGAGCATAAAGAGAGCATAGTGAATTCAATAAGGGATGCGGTGGAGGAGTACAGTTCCATATACGTTTTCAGCTTTGAGAACATGAGGAATCTCAAGTTTAAGCAGTTCAGGGAGCAGCTCAAATCTAACAGCAGGTCTGTTGAAGTTTTGAATTATATAAGTTCTATCTATAGAAATTTAAGCTATTATATTGATGTCAACTTGTTAACCGAAGGAGTTATGATAGAATCATCAATGCAATTGGTTATTTTGCTGATTAATACAGTACTTTAACTTACCTGGTACTAATCATCACATACTATCTTGTGCTTTGATGTTTCAGGTTTTTTCTTGGGTCAAACAAAGTCATGCAGGTTGCTCTAGGCCGCTCTGATTCTGATGAGATAAGACCAGGGCTTCACAAGGTTTCTAAGGTACACAAAGCACATATATACCTTGCAGCCTGTGAAAAACCATATAAATTTCTTATTTCTTATGCCATTTGTTGCATACAGCTTCTTCGAGGGGATTCTGGGCTTTGTTTAACAAATATGCCCATAGAAGAGGCCCAAAGGTAAATACTATAAACACATTTGTGGCATAAAATTGGATCTCACGACATACTTGCACCTACTTTTAATGAAGATGGACTAAGTTTGGTCTGTTTTATGTTTCGGTTGCTTATTTTCTAATATATTTTAATTTATTACTTCTTCTCTGTCTTTGGCAGAATATTTAACGAGTATGAAGACTATGACTTTGCTAGGACGGGAAGTATTGCTACAGAAACGGTTAGTTGTAGTTAACTACTTATATAATTCATACTCTCTCTCACTCATTTCTGTCCCATCAATGAGTTTACATGGAGTCAGTCAAATAAACACTTTTTTCGTTCATGAAAATAGCAACGTTTTACCAGAGATATGGTTTTGTGAAATTGCTAGACATAGTGGAATGCCTAAAAACACTTGAATGATAATAGCATGAATTCTGATGGATGAAAGCAAATGGCACCAATAAGTAGTAATGATGACAATGGGCAATGGCTAGTTCAAGATAAGGAAAATCTCATAGAATACCAACACACTCTCACTTCAGTTATTAAACTTAGCCAAATTGTTCCACCCTAAATTTCTTATAAGTGATTTCAAAATTTTCTATTAATCAGTTATATTTTCATCATGACTTAGGATGTACAAAAAGGTGTGTTCACATGAATTGGTATAGAAGTGGGAGTATTGCTATACTATGACATGTGATATTTAATCACCTCGGCAGAACGCTTTTTCTAAGTTTAATGACCTGGGGTGTTCAAATAAAAAGTATATATTGCTATTCTATGACATTCGCCCATCTAAATATTATATTAAAAAAAGAAGCAAATGCGTAAATGTTACAGTTCTCAATTGATATCCGAAAATGCGAAAATGGAAAGTGCTGAAATTTTTGTGTGGGACGGAAGATATTTAAATGTCATTGGCATGATTTTGAACCATATGAATCAGTGAAATATTGATCCTTTCTGTGAAATACTCTGCCTAATATTCTTGGCTTGAAGCCTTTTTATAAATGATATGCTCGTAGCCCTTGGTTTCTTGCGCGTGGTGCCTTTCTTAAGAACAACTTGTTTATTTAATATTAGATTTTCATTCTTTATGAACAACTTTTGTCTCTTCAGGTGGAACTTAAAGAAGGTCCTCTGGACCAGTTCACACATGAGATGGAACCCTTCTTGCGGAAGCAAGGAATGCCTGTGCGGTTGAATAAAGGTTTGCGTTACCTCCCCCCCTCTCTCTAGAAATACGTGAAAAAACAAACACCATATGGCAAAGCACACGTAGGAAGCTATCTGCTTTAAGTATTAATGTATTATTTGTGGTTCTTAATTTGCTTCTCTTGATGCTGAATAGGAGTGGTGGAGCTTGTTGGAGATTTTGTTGTGTGTGAGGAGGGAAAACCCATATCGCCTGAGGCGTCTCGCATACTGGTTAGTGCCAAACAGTCATAAATTAACAACCCCCTCCCCTCCTCTCCCTGGGTTTTTTGGCCATTTGGGGGACTTGTTTTTTTCTTACTCTGATTCTTCATGTTTTATATGAGGCTGATCGGCAAAATCCAAGAAGGTTGCATTTAGTTAACGAAAACTAGTCATTTTTCAATTTCAGTTTTCAAGTTATAGTTTTTAGAACAAAAAACAAGGGTTTTTATGAAAAGTGAAACTTGTTTAGACGATGAAGTTTTAGTTTTAAGAAAAATAATTATAAAATAAGAAAAATATGATAGATGATAGAAATCAAGAGAGAGAAAAGAGTATTATAAAGAAATATAGGGTAGGTAATAGAAAAGTAAAAGAGATAATATGAAAAGTGGTATTTTAAAAAGTGAAATGAAAATTTATGAAATTGTAGTTATGTAAACAAGTTTTCATTTTTTTTTGAAAAGTCAGATGAAAATTTTGGAAATTTTCTGTAACTAAACGCACCTGTGAATAATATCTCATTATGATGCTGCTGTTTTGTAAGCTAATTAACTTTTGGATGTGGTTTTGTTGTAAATGCAGCGTCTGATGGGCACTAAGATGGCTACCTTTAAGCTCAACTTAATATGCAGATGGAGCCCGGAGGATTTCGAGGTCTATCAAGAAGGTTTGCAAGGCTCCGATATTGAAACCTCGTAAGGGGTCTCCGTCTATCATCATATAAGAACTCAGTTGAGGTTAATGGTGCACTTCATTTTTTTTTTTGTAAAATTCAGTTGTGAGGAGAGATCGGTGATGTTTTTTAAAGCGAAAATATGTAATGGATTGTGTGTAAAACGTACTGGAAATTATATGGTACTGCTTCTGTTCAATCTATTTATTTACATAAAGTAAATGGTACCTAAGGAAATAATCATACAGAACCATGTATGCATTTAAGTTTTTCAACTTACACTTAAATAAAAATTAACAAATAAAATGAAGGAAAAACTATAAATTTTTTTATGGGATAAATTCGTACAAGTGTACGCCACGTTATTGAAATTATTGATATGACTAAGGCAGTATTTTTTTTTTTACTCGGATGATACTCGTACATGGATGTTATTGTTGATATGATATATTTTGTAACTGGTTACCGGTTCCACCGGTGAACTTTATTTTTTAATATTTTAATTTTTTTTAAAATGATGTGGATTTAACCACCCATTTTATCTCCATTTATTTTCTGAGTTTTTATGTTCATATTCTAGGTTTTTTAGTTTCAACTTGAACAATTTTGTTATGTTCATCTACGATTTTCGTTTTTTATGTTTCATGTTCTAGGTTTATATGGATGAATGCTTATGCTTCAGTGTATCCATGTTCTATTTATAGGTTTTTAGGGGATGAATGTGCTTCATGTTGTAAATATGTGTTTGTCATGTTGTTCTGATGAATCTGATGTTGCTCCAATGGATGGTGGCGTCCTGAATTTGAATGGGGTTTGGCCGGTGTTTTTCCTACGAACATTCAAGAAAAGAATAAATAATACTGATACTAATAATAATAATAATGTAAGTGTCATGTCATAAAAAATATGTCATGTCATCGTTTGAATCATCAAAATCTGTCATGTCAGCATAGTACAGGTCATACGTATGATATCGACTGGTCATATTTGGGTACAAATATCATCCGGTTAAAAGAAAAAGTAAATTAGTCATATCGATAATTTCAGTAAAGTAACATACATTTGTTTGACTTTAATTTTTTTTTTTTTTTTCCATATTTGATTCTCATTGTTTTGGTAGGGAAATAAGATAATTGAAATTTTTGCTAAACTTAGTTCTCTATTTATTTCCATTGAGAATCGAGGTTTTTGTTACAAGATAAAAAGCTTGTAAATATCATATGATCCCATTCTCTCGAATCCACGTGCCAAACGCCCTAATGTCGCAAGGAAACAATGGATTTCACAATAAGTATAGGGTTAAATGCATGAAACAAACGTACTTTCATATTTTTTACTAATTATAGTAATATATTGGGTCAGTATTGGAAAAAAACTATCAATTTTTTTATTTTCATTATTAAGTTCTTAAAAAAAATTTCTTCAGATTGTTTAAGTCCGTAAACTATTTTTGTCTTATTCAAAAGTATATATTTGATTGGTTAGCAAACAAGTAATCTTGATTTATTCATCGATTAATATTAGAAAAAACCATATTTTTTTACCATTTTAACGATTAAGTCCTTAAACATTTTGTTTATTGGCTGTGTTTTATCGACTCATCTGGTAGCCGGTAAAAAATATATACTTTTAAATAAGAAAAATAATTTAGGGTCTAAACAATCGGAGGAAAAAATTAGAGACTTAATCATAAAAATAATAAAAAATTATTAAGTTTTATCAATATTAACCATAATATATTCTATAAAATGTTGTGTTTATTACAGTGCATGAACTAGAACTTACAAACATGTGCTGCCATAAAAATCTGAAAAGGTTAAATATGTTATTTACAAATTTATATATAAATTACATTGATATAAGTAGTAAAAGGATGAAGAAAAATACATTGTTGCTATAATCGTAAAAATACAAAAAGTTAATGCTACATTCAGTATATAACCCTTCCAAACACCCCTTTAATAATTAATTATAATGCATTAAATGAATTCTGTCATTAATTTAATTTAAAAGAAAACTGCTAATAGTGATATTAATATCAATAATATTTATTGATTAACAAAATAATAACTAAATGCATAACATTTTTATTAAAATATAAACCGACAAAACAAGAAAGAAGGAAAAAAGATATGAAACTCATAAACAAATAAATGGGTTGCCGTGGAAGTCCTACCAAAGTGATTCTATGTCAGCAGTATGAGGTTTTAAATGTCATCTTTAAGATTGAGAGTTCGAGTCCTGTTATGAACAAAAATATAGATTTCGGAATAGAGTCAGAAAAAAAGAGTATTTATTTTGTTAAAAAAAAGAATTTCATATATACATATATATTTCTAAACATTTCTTATTATTACGTTTTTTTGTATCCTTATAAACTTGCACATCACACACACATATATATTTTTTAAACCTTTAAATTCACTAATATATTCAAATATTTTATCTATAATTATTAAGTCATTCAGAAAATACAAAATAAATATCGTTTTCTTAATTTTATATATTTGTAAATCCCTAAATTATCATTTCCTTACAAAACAAGAATTACATATATATCCTTCTAAAACTTTTCTTATTACGTATGAATATTACTTGCCTTGATTAACTTAATTGAGTAGGAGAATTATTCAGATGATAAAAACAAAGTTATCCCATTTGCTAAATGTCCAAAAGTGTCGAGTGGTCTCTCATTAAATATCAATGAATATGATCAATCACTATTTAATAATTAAATCTACCTAGTTAATACTAATGATGAGGAGTTGATGATGATACAAAAAGGGTAACCCACCCTCTGGGGCCCCCACCAACCAGTTCCACGACCAACGTGGAGGAGGTAAATCGCGTAACCCGTGGTTAAAGGACATGTGCAAGGTTTGAACCATGAACATCCATTATAGATTCCATGTCCCCAACCACTGTGCTACCATCGCGGGGACTGGCAATAGCATCCGATTTTACCAACCGACCATCAACTTGTTTACAGTCAAAGCAATGATCCAGTAACACTACTCCATTACCAATAACATATATGATTTCTTTCTGTAACATTTATGATCATAAAGACAGTCATAATTTCAAGATTATATGATTTATCTTTTACATTTATGATGAGATGACATACATTCACGTAATTTCAAGAATGGAGGAGAAATAACAAAAATCATAAAAACCTGATCGAGTGATTGTCTAGGTCAAACGAGAATCACTTACAATAGACAATTGACGGAATCACAATCAACAATGATGAAGAACAAAATCACAATCGACAAAAACCGAGTCTAGAGTAGTCATCCATTTTCTGCGTCATGGAGACATCAAAGGTCATGAACTAATGGAGGAGTTGAGTCATCGATGGTCAAGACGGATGATGGAGTCATTTAGATTCCAGATTTGTTAGGGTGGGAAGTTTGGGAGGTAATTTAGGAATCTAATAAATATATTAAGAAAATAATATTTTGTATTTTCTAAATGATTTAATAATTATAAATTAGATTTTTGGATATATTAGTGAGTTTCAAAGGTTTAGAAGGGTATATACGTAATAAGAAAGATTATAAAGACAATAAGACATACATAATAAGAAAGATTTAGTAGGATACATATATACGAAATTCATAAAAAAAGCTCTCCCTGTGATATTAGTTGTGCCAAACATACCCTTAAGGAGCTATGGAGGGTTCAACGGAGGTTACTATTTACGCCGACACTAAGGTTTTTTAATCGCAAAAGTAATAAATAATAAAGATATTAAAATAACAATAAAACATGAAAGTAAGTTGCTATAAAAGCATTTTCTGTGCTAGGATCAGTAAACTTAATACTCCCATATGAAGCCTAAAAGCCATATGTATGCATTTCATTCCCATAATGAAGTTGCCATAATTGTTTCATGGCTCATAAATGAATTCTCAATCTTTTTAATTGGAAATCTGGACAGATTAGGCTTCTGAGAAATGTTTGTTACCTAAACATCTTTTCTTAAAACAAAGCAAACAAACAACATAAGAAAAGCTACAAATTTTTTTTAAATCCTAACCAAAATGTGAAAATCTGGCTTCGTTTATACGGCGGCTCCCTTTCGTTCCTCCAAAAGCTTCAACTCTTTTCGCCAATCCTCCAATTTCGCTACCTTCTCCAATTGCTCTGGTTTTAAATCATTCCCTGCTTTTTGCTGTTGAGCCTCTGTCAGCCGGATCTACATCCATCGAAATCAAATCTCCATCAATGAATTACATTATCACATTTTCAAACATCATCTTTTTGTTAAATTACCACAGAAGAAGCTATATAAATCGACTTAAAAAGCTCTCTATAGCCAAGGCTGGCCCATTGGGGTGTGCAACCTGGGCTACTGCCCAGGGCCCAACAGCCAAGGGGCCCAAATACTAGTAGTTTACTTGTTTTGCTAGTTGTTTGATTGTGATATTTACATACATATTTTCATGATTATTTCATTTAATCTTTAACTGTTATATATATATACATGTTTAGAGGACATTTTATAAGTTTTTGTCCCGAGCCCCCAAAACGATAGGAACGACCCTGTCTATAGCAAGCTCATGGAACAAAACTAGACATTTCTAGTGCAATAATAAGCTTGCCTTCTTTTTCAGAGCACGAATTCTTTTATCGATATCAGGAACATGATCTCCAGTTGCTGAACCGTCAGTTGAATTTAAATTAGGAGGGTCTGCAGATATAGTGATTTCAGTCATCTGGGATACTACAGACTCTAGAGGTTCTGATGCTTGATCCACGTCTTCAGTAGACGAACCTTCACTTTTTCCCTTATCAAGAGACGCCTGCTTCAATAAAACAGCATAGACATATTAGGAAAATAAACAACACATGGCAACATAGATAGACAACCAACAAATTAAAATTAGATTAAATTAATCATCGATCAACTAAGAATACCTTCGTTAAAGGAAATATCTGCAATTCTGAATATCCAGAGATATGAACATAAAATGGTAAATTGCAACTAAAGGTAATATAGTTTCACCAAAATATTAAAGGTTTTTATTTCTCTCATTAAAATGTACCATCTTTCAAAAATCATGCATTTATGATGACACTATATTACCTTCCATATCAGCATATTTTAGGTTATACTACCCTTAGTAAAGGTTTTTCGAAAGTTTATTTCTACGAGCAAAAAAAAACTCTGATAGCCTTGTTACTAAATTGGAAAATAAGTGTTTGTTTGAAGATACCGGCAATAACATGAACTAATACCCAACGACAATAAATATATTTTAAATAAAGTAAAAACCTCAAAGCGGAAGTAATAGAGAAAGCTAATCCAAGTTTTAAATATATGTTCATATGAGACATCTATATTTTGTTATCTACAGACTACAGATATGTCCAATGTCGTATCGCAGAGAATTTCAAAGTAGTCACAACTAAATGCTTAAGAAGAAATTGTTATCTACAGACTACAGACACATGGAATGATAAAAGAAGAAAACTTCAAGAAATTGTTAAAAAAAGTGCAACGTTTGACGTGTCACATAGTTTAATAAAGATGTTGACTGTTAATCAAATATGTAAATGACAAATTTCCCATAAATATCTTGACTGATGCTCTAGGCCTTCCTTCTAGTTACTTGATCCAACCGAATATACCACCTGTGTGTTTACATCAATGCGCTGGCATTTTTAATGAAAAACGACATCACATAGTGTAAAAATAAAACATACAGATACGTCAACCTCTGTTCCTTAACTAGTTAACTTGTATTGAACTAATGACATGATACCACCATAGTGTCTAGTGCCAAAAAGAGGAAAAAAGTTAAGTATCAAAGAACGATTAATGTCGATTTAGTTATGAAGTACAAATACCTAAACCATCAGTCATCTTTTCTTCACAACACAAGAGAGGAATTCTATTTTGGAATGTTCTTGTATCAAAATGATAACTAGGCCTTTAAATTCAACATTAACGCGTTGACTACTGCTATTAGTAAAAAATAAACTCATTAATTTGAACCATAACCCTTCAGAAGACAGCTTCATGGTAAAGAATTTTCTTTTTGTTAGTTTTCTAACTCAAAGACTTGTACTTTCCACATGCAACAATCGCAAGATCTTAATTTATTATGGCTGGTCCTAACTTTCTCAAGTGTCTTGGTTGCTTCATAAGTTTCAATACCATATCATAATTTACAAAGTTAGGTTAAAAAATTTAATCAAATGAAAATGTAACAACTTAACAAAATAATTCATAATTTCACGTCATTCTGCGCAAACTTTTTTGCTATCAAGATGTTACTTAATAGCCAGAAACTTGACTCTTGAGCATGTTCACCTGTCAAACTTAAGATTATTTTCCCAAAGAGTAGTTGGGAATTCAAGGCATATAAATACATAATTGTTTTTCATGTGATCTCTGCAATCTGACATGACTATTCTTTGTCCTAAAACATTAAAGTGAACATGGCATCTTTCTTGAGTGATAAACCCTAACTCAACAATACAAATTTAAATGCACCCCATTTGGCAATAACAACAATTGCAAGATCAATTAACCCTCTTTGACAATTTTGCCTTGACACATCAGGATTTGTAATTGTTTGCACAACATAAAGTATTAGTAATAATAAGAATAAAATATACAAGAGTTAAAATGAGAAACCTGCAAGCGCTTCTCCTTCTTTCTTTCATTCCTTTTCGCAGATTTGGTTTTCGGTTTAGCAACAACATCCAGTGGAGGATCATAACCAGGGGGCAGGGTTTCGAGCGATTCCATCTCCTGCTTCATCTGTCCGTGTAAAAAATTGATCAAAAAAGTTGTAAAATTGAAAAATCCAGAATTAATGTGATCGAAACATACGAGGGCGCCTTTAGATTTATAGATGGCGACTTCATCCTGAGGGACGTAACCAGCTCTAATACGAATAGGCTTGCGTAGGGTTCCATCGGGTCTTCGGGTCGGGGCAAGGATTCTTTCTCCTTCTTTTAGGGTTTTAGTAAGGTGGGCAGCCAGCTGTTTGGCTTCTTCTTCTTCTCCTCCGCCATGTTCACCACTGCTGGCCATTAATATGAAATCAAATCTTGATGGGGAGAGAGAGAGAGAGAGAGAGGATTACGAAGAACAGTGACAGGAAGAAGAAGAAGAATGATAGAAATGGAGGAGTTGATGAATTGGAATTGGAACTGGAATTGGAACAAGGTTTTTGTGTTACCTTCTTCCTTAAACGAAAACCCACTTCACGTCTGTCTCATTTAGTTATCTTAGTATATATAAAAGTTTAGTCGAAAAGTAATAAATGATTGTAATAAATATACAATAATATATTTATTTTGTAAATAATAATAATAATAAATTTTTATATAATAGATGTTGATAATAAATTTTGTATCAAATAATTAATTTATTTCAATTTGGGAAAATTATTGTAACATCCCGTTTTTGAGATAATTACGTGGAATTATTTTAGTGGATCTTTAATATATTATTATCGTGTTGGGCCAATGAAATCCCGATTAGTGGATATATATGCGTCGGGTTGCGAGTTACGTGTCCCCGGGTTATAAATTTAGTGGATTAATTATATATTTGGGTTCGTGGAGTTCAATGGGTTAAAAGGATATTAATTGCGAAAATGTGGTATCGGGTTCGGGTTATTGGGTTCGGAACCGGCCAAAGAGAGATAATTATATACGTGCCTTTTTCCTTCACCTTATCCATTTGAGATGAGTCTCCAGTGTGTGAAGTGTGTGTGTGTAATAGTGTGTGTGTATGTTTGTGAAGAGCTCCAGCTGCAAGAAGGATTCCAAGGGTGAGGAATAGTTGATAGAAAGCAGAGTATTCATCTTCATCTTCTTTTCTTGAGTTGAAGGTTGCAAGGGTAAGTAACCTAAAGCTCATTCTTTGATTTTGATGATATGTGTTGTTGAATATTGGGGATTTAGTTATTGGAATTATATGGGTTATACATATGTGAGTTTTGTGTGCCTCTTTGGCTGCTGAAGTCGAGGGTTGGGGTTTGAGACCCCTAGTTCAGCCATGGAATTCGAAGGGCAGAGCTGAGAACAGGCGGCTGGTCGCGGCGCGACGCGCAGGGGGCCGCGGCGCGACGCGCAGAGGAACAGGAGACGCGGCGCGACCACCAGAGGGTCCGCGGCGCGACAAGTGGCCTGCAGAAGAAATCCGAAATTAGTCTTGTGAATTGAGTTTGGGTCAAAATGGTGTTGGGTTCCTTCGGGGTTGCTCGGGATGGGTTTTGTGTATATTCAGGGTCTTGTTGGAATTGCTTTGAGTCGAGTCTTGGGTCGGGTTTCGAGAATTGGTCGGGTTTCGGTTCCGATTGGGATTGTTTTGGGGTTCTGTTGGGGATCGAAATTAAGTCCGAGTCGGGTTCATGTTCATTATGAGTTTGCGATATGTGTTCGTGGGATTTGTATTAACAAGTGGGATCCGTGTGTAATTTCAGGGACGAGTCAGCGAGCCGAGCCGAGTCAGAGATTCCGGGATTAGTGGATTGACTAGGTGAGTACCCGAGTTCTTTTCCAAACCGCGGGACTGTTTTTCGAGTCATGATTGTGCAGTTAGCTTTGTATATGTGTATATTGTGTATTGTGAATGAGACAGGGACGTGGGCGCCAGGTATGATTCTATTTCCCACATATGTGATATATGTGTGCATGAGATGAGATCCAGTCCGGGGGTCCGTGATGAGTTCCATACGGACGGTGATTCGCGATGGGTTATCGCGCGGGTTGACTGTCCCTAACAGTCCTTGGGGCGTGTATACACGGCAGGGCCTGTAGCCGGTTCGCGCCCGTGCTACAGGGTTGTGGCTAACCACCGGTGTACACGGTCGTTAGCTGGGGAAGGGTCCCCCTTTCAGTGATTCTGTGCAGGGCTTGGGATCTCATGCTATGTGTTCATGCCTGTATTGTGATGATGATTGCCAGGGATCGAGCTAGAGATTGCTTTGCGTGAATGTGCTAGGTGTATGTGTGTTACGTGTATTCTGTGCAGAGTCTAACCCTCGAGTACTCACGAGCTTTCGAGCTTACGTATTCGAGTCTTCCATGTTCAGGGCGTCAGTGACAGGAGTAGCAGCCGAGTTTGATTAGCTGGGGCCGGGAGCTATCTGGGAAGCTTTGTGTTGATTTGTGTAATGATCTGATCAGTACAGCTTATGTTAGCACTTTTGGGCTTATGTAATCTAGTGGATTATGTGTTAATGATATTATGTGAAAGTTTTAAATTATCAGTGATTCTAGCTTATCCTGTGACGTGTGCATAATAGAGCTATTGCGATATGCCACCTGTGTATTGAATTGACGTGGCATTTCCGGGTTCGGGCAGGGTGTTACAATTATGCAAAAATTCATCAAAGTATAAATTTTTTTCGATTAAGTCCTCATTTCATTTTTTAATTCTGATAATTTCTCGAACTGCTTAAACCTTTTAAATTGATCCGTTAACCTGTTATAACAGGTTACATGCTTAAACCTATTTTGCAAAAACCATCAAAGTATAAAATTTTTTCGATTAAGTCTCCATTTCATTTTTTCCCTGATAAGTCTCCGAAATACTTAAATCTTTCAACTTTTCGATAAAATAAAACGAAAATTTTATAACTTTTAAAAACGACGATGTTTATTTCGATGATAGAGCATGCCATGGGAAAGAAAGTAAGGAGTTAGAGCTCGGAAGTGAGAACGGAGCGAAGCCACTCGACCAGAGGGAGAGGAATGAGTACTCTCTCTCCTCATTCAAAGAAGATAGAGGAGTTCGGGACGGAATCTCTTTGACTTTCTGGTGGTGTTTGTCTAGATCAAAATATGTTGGTTTGAAAATAATAACTTCTTTTAAAAGCCGTTATTCCGGATTACATAAGTTGGTTTGATGTAAAAACATAAATGATGATTATTTCTGTTTGTCAAGACCACAATTTTTAAATATATTTAACTAGTTCGTCTCGACTAAACTTTAAACAATAAAAATGATCGTTTTGATTTATTTTTTTGCATCCACGTATGTGTGACGTGAATTTCAATTGAACAATCACTTAAATTGATAAAACAACAAATAATATGAGTTTTATCAAGAAAATGGATTTACGTGGCAAAAAAATTAGTTGAGGGATTCATAAGACAAAATAATTTAGTTAAGGGATTTATAAGACAAAATAATTTAGTTGGGTGACATAATCGAAAAAAATCATAGATTTATAAAATCCACGTCAACAATTGCAACCCGCTCAACAGGTCACCGGTAACTTTTCTTGAAAATAAACACCAAATTCGTAATTTTTATTTAGTTAAGGGACTTATCAGACAAAAATATTGATTGAGGGACTTAATCGAAAAAAAACTTGTAGTTTGATGGTTTTTTTGCGAAAATTTCCCATTTCAATTTACATTTCATAGATAATAGTTATAATAATAATAAACTTTTATATAATAAATGTTGATAATAAATTTTTGTATCAATTAATTAATTTCTTTCAATTTGTCTTTCATAAATAATAGTTATGATAATTAGTTAATTTTACTTAAATATCTAAAACAGAACTGGATCCATCTAATGAATAATAATCCAAAGGGCCTTTGGCCTATGGGTAAGAGGATGGTGATATAAGTGAGAGGTTATGGGTTCGACTCCCGTCGGAGGCAAGTTGCAATTTAGGTGGTGAAAATAAGTCTTGTGATAAAGGAGTAGTTTAGGACTAGGAGTAGGATAATTTGCCGTTCAAAAAAAAATCTAATGAATAATATTAGTGATGATTTATATTAAATTTTAATTTCTCTATCATAGATAATATTTTAAATATTTTTTGTAACTTTACTTAGACATCTAAAACAAATCATCATATCAAAAAATAGTAATAAGTATACATGTAATAAATTATTATATAATTTATTTATTTTGTAAATAATAATAAAATAAACTTTTATATAATAAATGTTGATAGTAAATTTTTGTACCAATTAATTAATTTCTTTCAATTTACTTTTCATAAATAATAGTTATGATAAATAGTTAATTTTACTTAAATATCTAAAACATAATTGGGTCCATCTAATTAATAATATTAGTGATGATTTATATTAAATTTTAATTTCTCTATCATAGATAATAGTTTAAATATATTTTTGTAACTTTACTTAGATATCTAAAACAAATCATCATATCAAAAAAAATAATTTAAGACATAGAAAAAAATACAACAACTGTGGATTTTCATTTAAATAGTTAAATTAAGATAAAGTAAATAATTAAATTGATATATTTCATTTAGTTTTAAATAGTACATATACATATATTATACAGGGTTTACGAAAAGAAACCAACATGTTTTTACCATTTTTACGTTTTCGTCCCTTAATATTTTTTTTTATTTTGTGAAATTTGACTATTAGACCCCGGTCTTAATTATTAAACCGGGGTTTTAGAGACTGAAAAACCGGGTTCTAATATTCATTTTTCACTAAACAAAAACAATTTAACTTGAGGACTTTTATGAAATAAATAACATGGAGGGACGAAAACGTAAAAACGTGAAAACATGTAAGTTTATTTCATAATAAACCAATTATATATTATCATCACACAAGATTCAATAGATATGTATCCTCATTATTTAGATTTACGTCCTAAATTGTTATTGATTGTTAAATTAAAGAATCAATTTTGTAATCATAGAAATCACTTTTATTAGTGATTAATGTCTGTCTTTTCAATTGAAAATAAAATAAGTTACATACCAATTTATTATCAATATTAACCCCTCTTAATTACAAAATTCATTTCAACTCCTTCATTGTTGGCCTATATATATATGTTTGTTAGAGGTGACAAAGAACTGATGTAAAAAATAAAGATCACAAACGCATGATAGATATTTGTCGGTTTCTCATGGTGTAATATTTACTACTCTACTCTTCTTCAAATCCAGTATGTATAAACTCATATCATTTATCTCATAAATTTATGAGTTTTTTTTTAATTTTTATATATAATTTATTGGTGTTGTTTGTATTTTTTATGGATAGATGCATCATATCTCATGAGGATTTGAAAGTATATATGTCACTAATTTTTTGAATGTGCTTGCTAATTATGTTGGAAATTTAAAGAATTGGAAAATTGTTAAGCTACTCATGTCATTAATTGTTGTATGCTTCTTTATCTTTTGTTGCTCTTTCGGTTGTATATTTACATATGTATAAGTCTTTAAAATATACATGGATTAATATACAGGGGCACCATGAAACGGACATTATAGCATGATGATATTCAGTATATACAAAAGATATTAGTTGTGTTTTTTAATATCATTTAGATGTGAAAAAACCTATATTAAGCAATCATTTTGGTGGCCAGATTATCTTTATTTTTATCATCTTTTTCATATCATGTCATTTAATTTTGAAAGAAAAGTACATTTCAATTTTTGTTTTGTTTTTCATTTAAT
Organism: Centrapalus pauciflorus; assembly: GCA_020465985.1. Taxonomy (NCBI): domain Eukaryota; kingdom Viridiplantae; phylum Streptophyta; class Magnoliopsida; order Asterales; family Asteraceae; genus Centrapalus; species Centrapalus pauciflorus. The sequence continues at coordinate 116,376 of JAANYP010002344.1, read as the reverse complement.
GAGATGGATTTTCTATCGTTGGTTTAGTGTGAGGATATAAATATGTTATAATTGTTTATGTCTTTCTACTAACTATATTTTATATGGTGTATGTCAAAAGATTAGTAACTACAAAAACTATTTATCATTAATAATAATAATAATAATAATAATAATAATAATAATAATAATAATGCTATACCAAATATTAATAATAACAACAATATTTATTTTATAATTACATATAAGTTGAAGTTCAAAATAAATATTATTTTAGTTTTAGTTTTATATTTAATATGTTTTGTATCAAGTTTATTGATACACTTCATTATTATTATTTATTATGTTTTGTACAAAAACTATATCATCATCATTATTATTATCATAATCATCATCATCATCATCATCATCATCAAATATTCATGTCATAAATGATTTCATGTTTATAGCAATTTAAATTCATATAAAAATTACAATGATCATTATTAAATCAAACTATACTATTTATGGTTCAAAATCTACTCGATTGCTTAGCTTAATGTTCCAATCTCGATTCTGATATTGATTTTGTCATGTTTAAGGTTCTAGATATGGATTTAAATATCTGAGTTTTTATGGGTTTTTATATACATATTCTAGGTTTTTTAGTTTCAAATTGAACATTCAAGAAAAGAATAAATAACAAGAACAACACCACCACCACCACCACCACCACCACCAACAATAATAATGTAAGTGTCATGTCATCGTTTGAATAAAAAAACCCGTCATGTCAGCATGATTACTGGTCATACGTATCATATCGACAAGTCACTTTTGAGTACGAGTATCATCCGGCTAAAGTAAATTAGTCATATCGATAATTTCAGTAAAGTAACATATATTTGTATGACTAATGTAAGTAACATGTCATCGTTTGGATCAACAAAACCAATGTCAGCATGATTACTGGTCCTACGTATCATATCGACAGGTCATCTTTGAGTACAAGTACCAAACGGTTAGAGGAAAAAGTAAATTAGTCATATCGATAATTTCAGTAAAGTAACATACATTTGTATGACTTTAACCCTATTAAAAATATATAAAAGTTATAAAATATTGATTGGTATTTAGCTTTTACATAGTTGAATTGCATAACTTTTATTAGACAATCATAAGTAAATCCGTATAGTATACTTTTTTAGAATATTTTTAAAAGATAAATGTTTAATATATATAATTTATATTGACTTTAAATGAAAATAAATTAAAATGAGTCCCAGTATTTTTCACTCAGAAAAACTATGAACCACAATTATTCATAGTTTTTCCATTCCTAGAAAAACTAAAAAAATGAATTGATCTCAATACATTTTCATTCGTAGTACTTTTCATTTAGATTTAAAAAACTACAAATTTTTCGGCTTTTTAATAAATTCTAAACAAAACGGATAACAATCCATTCAGGTTATAGCTTTCTCGAATGACAAAAACTACGACCCATTCATGTTTTAGATTTTTTTAAAATAAAAAACTGTAACCCATTACGATTTTTCTTATTTTCTAACAAAATAATTAAAACCTATTTATTTTTGTGTTTTTAACAACGAAAAACTATGAACTATTCCGGTTTATATTTTTCCGAATGAAAAATATTGCAACCCATTTTGATTTTTAGTTTTCCAAATAAAAAAATACAACCCATTTAGATTGAAAAAAATTTAAAAACCAGAATGGTTCATATTTTTTTTTTTTTGAAATAACTTATAAATAATATGGTTCGTATTTTATTGTTTGGAATTAAAAAACTACAAATTATTTAATTTTTTAATCTTTTGAAACGAAAAGTACTAAAATTCATTCAAGTCTTTATATTTCTTGAATTACAAAAACTATAACCCAATAGTTTTTTAGATTTTTTTAAATAAAAATATATGAACAACTCTGGTTTTTGATTTTTGCTAACAAAAAAATTGCAACCCATTCATTTTTTATATTTTCACAATAAAAAAAACTATGAATAATTGTGGTTTATATATTGCAACCCATTTTGATTTTTAGTTTTTAAATAAAAATACAACTAATTTAGATCAGGGGTGAGTGACGGAGCCGATTTCCCGAACCCGACCTGGTAACGAACCGGTACCGACCCATACCGGATAAATATATTCGGTCCGGTACTCGGGTTTTGAATTAGTTAAAATCGATTTTCGGTACTCACGATTTCGGTATCATATTTATCCCGAATATCCCGAACCGAAAATTAAAGAGTTTCATGAGTTGAAGTTTAAGAGTTGCATGAGTTGAAGTCAAAGAGTTGCATGGTTGAAGATAATTTTTTTAAATGGAGTCACACAACAAATCCTATATTAGAGTACTATATAATGACTATAAGATTGAGTCACACAACAAATCCTAAATTAGAGTACTGTATAGTGACCAACAGTCCCTCTAGACTACCATGAAAAAAACTTTGAACTTGCTATATGCTGTGTTATTCAATGATTCCACTTTGTAATTTTAAATGTATTTTAGAATTCTTCCTGTGTAATCAATCAGCAGATACATGTTCATGTGAGTTTTATGTTCGGTATTTGATATTCGGGTACAATATTTAATAATTTATGTTCGGTATCTGGCACTTTTTTTCTAATTCGGTCCCAATACGTGTTTGACACCGAAAACCCTATCCCGGAACCAGAACCGAACCGGTACCATATAAAATATATTGGTTCGGTATTCGGTTTTTCCACATGTCTTATTTCGGTTTCGGTACCGGTTCGGTCCGATCCGGTACCGAGCTCACCCCTAATTTAGATCGGAAAAACTAAAAAACCAAAATGATTCATGTTACAAAGTTTTTACAATTATACGAACATTCATTATCTTATTATAAAGAACTATAAAAAAAATTTATGGAGTTTTTTAGCGAAATAATACTAGTTTGGATTGATAATAGGGATATTGTTTGGTTTACGTATATTGATTCAAAGATATAGACATGAAAGCCATTGATACCCTTTTTTTGGGAGAATTTCATATAAACCTTCTAAAACTTCGTAATATCATATATACTCAACTTAAAATTTTAATATCATATATCCCTCCTAAATATCATAATATCATATATACCCGATTTTAATAATTAATACAACATATATCTCTCTTAAGCATCATTAATATCATATATACCCAAGTTCTTAATTTAATTATTTTTAAAACATTTAAAAATCATATTTAATATTGATTATTAATTAATGACCACTATACCCTTATTTATATCTTCTTCCAACTAAACTTTCAAAATATCATATTTATCCAACTTAAATTAAAATATCATATCCTTTTAAATAAATTTATATAATTTATTTTTGTAAACTTTACTATGTAAATTATTCATAGTAAAACAAATTAACATTAACAATAAAAGAATTGTATTATATTTTTGTTCGTTTGTAATCAAAACGTATCGACTTATTATATTTTCTTATTTGTTTTTTTTCTTTGGTTTTCTATATACAATTAACTGATTATATTATGTTCTTTCTTTTCTTTTTCTTTTTGAATTTATAGTTGTATTGCAATTTTTTTAATTTAGTATATATCTTTTGTTTTCTATATACATTAGTTTCTATTTTTTTTTTCAAGTTTGATTTTGCTTTATAATTATTGTTTTTTCTACTTCACTTTTTATAAATATTTAATCTAGTATTTGAATTATAACTTGTTATCCAATTTTATTACTTGTGTATATTTCATGTTAACAATAAGATTATATATATATATATATATATATATATATATATATATATATATATATATATATATATATATATATATATATATATATATGTATGTATGTATGTATATATTTGATCCTATATATTTAAACATATAAAATAACATTGGAAGTTAATATAATAATCTTAACAATAAATTATATATATTTTATCCTATATATTTTACACAATATATACACAAGTAATAAAATTGGATAACAAGTTATAATTCAAATACTAGATTAAATATTTAAAAAAGTAAGGTAGAAAAAACAATAATTATAAAAAGAAAGAAAACTTGAAAAAATAGAAACTAACGTATATAGAAAACAAAATATATATACTAAATTAAAAAAAATGCAATACAACTATACATTCGAAATAGAAAAAACAACATAATATATAATTAGTTAATTGTATATAGAAAACTAAAAGAAAAAAACAAATAAGAAAATATATTAAATCGATACGATTTGATTACAAACGGACAAATATATAATACAATTTTTTTAATTTTAATGTTAATTTGTTTTACTATGAATAATTTACATAGTAAAGTTTAAAAAAATAAATTATTTAAAATTATTTAAAAGGATATGTTTTAATTTAAGTGAACAAATACGATATTTTAAATGTTTAGTTGAAAGAAGAAATAAGTAAGGGTATAATGATCATTAATTAATGATTAATATTAAATATGAGTTTTAAATGTTCTAAAAAACATAAATTAATGAATTTGAGTATATATATATATATATATATATATATATATATATATATATATATATATATATATATATATATATATATATATATATATATATATATATATATGATATTAATGATTTTTAAAAGGGATATATGTGATATTAATTATTAAAATTGGGTATATATGATATTATGATGTTTAGGAGAGATATATGTGATATTAAAATTTTTAGTTTGGTATATATGATATTATGAAATTTTAGAAGGGTATATATATGAAATAATAATAAAGCTAAATAAAATACTACAATAAGTCTTGCACTATACGTGCTTCAAGGTTACAGTACTAAGTTGCTAAAAACATCACAATTTAAATAAAAGCAGCTACCCAGAACCCAAGGCATCATAAAGCTATACCACAAGCTGAAAGTGAGCTAAGTCCTCTGGGTTGATCAGAAAATAGACCTAAGCAGAAGGTCCAGCTTGCTCTTTACCTTTTCCTGTAAAAATTGTGAGTAGCAACTGTAAGCTAATTGTTTAGTGAGTAAACAGATATTAATGAATGCATGTAAAATATGAGGCGAAAGTGCCTATAAAGGCTGTTATGCTTGCTTGCTTGTTTGCTTAATACCCAGAAAGAACGCTGCACAATTGAGACATTTCACGCAGAACGGAGATGCCACCACTAGGGGTTTACCGCTGACAGATGATCAATCTGTGATGCGGGGCTAGCTACCCGCATAATGCTCAAGGGATAGTGGTGAACATCAGAATTGCTTGCTCGCTAAATATAATGCTTATGAGATGCACAAAGAAACGCTAACACAAAGTTTGATGTATAGTATGCAGAACAATAAACAGATAGCAGATAAATATGCATATTAATAGATCAAATGTAAGATCCGGCTAAGCTGGGCATCACCTGTACCACAGTGTTCGCCTTTACTCACAAAAGTCTATTGAATTCCAAAGAAGTCATATAGAAGCAATTTATGTCTCAATTTCATATAAAACATGTAAACAAGAATAACTGTTACTCACTGTACTGAAAATGCTTTGAAATGCTCTGAATACTTGCTCGGGCTTATTTACGCTTTAAATTGCTTTATAATGCTTGCACTTGCTTATCTAGGCTTTAATATATTCTGGCACTGGCTTTGACTCGCAACTGGGCTAAACGGCTTATGTATAATATCTGAAGTTTAATATTACAGAACATGTGCTAAATTAATACCGCTAGCTCAATATTCCAACATCTATAAGCCATAACTTCCAGCTAAATGTTTTGCTATTTATTTTGCTAATTTATGCGTTGTCTGTAAATTTTATCAATTAAATTCGAAATTTAGGGGCTAGATTCGAATCTGAGCATCAGACTCGAAGCCAGATTCGAATCTGAGCATCAGATTCGAAGACAGATTCGAACCAGGGGGGGTAGATTCGAAGACAGATTCGAATAGGGGGTTAGATTCGAACCTCATTCGAATCTGTAGATAGATTCGAACCTATGTCTCGAATTTAGCTCTATTCGAGCTTGTTCTTGGCATTTCGAGTTTGTTCTACGCATACTCGAGTTTGTTCATAAGCTACAGCTTTAAACATGCATTTTCAAGCCTAAAATTCACAAATAAGCTAAGTAATAAGCCTCGGTTTAGTTATATTATACATAATCTAACAGAATCAGGCTAAAACTCAAGCTAAATGGCTTAAAATCGAACCAAAAATGAAATATAAAGCTACCTTCAAAAACCCAAAAAAGCAGAATACGAAAATGGCAATTCTTACCTCGAAACCGTGTGAAATCACGCATGCAATAGCAGATTCGGATAGTACACTTCGAGACCTTTCCGATGACGTATAGAACTCGAGATTTGGCCGGTCGGTTTGGGAGAAAAGCTAGAGAGAAGTTTCGGGTTCTAGAGAGAGAAGCTCTGGAAGGGAATTTGGCTTGCAAGAAATGAGAAAATGAGCTCTCAGCCCCTATTTATACCAAATCTCGAAATTACATCATTTTACGCAAATTGCTCAAAATTACTAAAAATAAAAATGCAAATAAAAGCAAGGTGCACTACAACAAAATGAACCTAAAGCAACATGGGAAAAGTGTTGTGTTAGGCCTTAAAAGTGTTGCTATAGGCCTAATGCGACACTTTATGTAGTGCCACCTTAGCCAACGTCGCCTTAGGTCTAAGGTGACACTTTCACTAGATAATGCAACACTTTTCAAAAGTGTTGCCATTATTTTATAAATGCAACACTTTTTAAATGCAACACTTTGTATATTCTAAAGCAACACTTTTTAGTGTGTTGCCATTATTCTATAAATGCAACACTATTTAAATGCAACACTTTTTATACTCTAAAGCAACACTTTTAATTTATTGTTACCAACTTATAGCAACACTTTACTTATCAATTGCAACACTTATCAAATGTTGTCATTATGTAAAAGCAACACCATTATCAATCTATTGCAACACTTTATTATTGTTTTAAATTACATAAATGCAATATATTCTAGACAAAAGAAACACATTCATTATTTTTTAAATTTAATGCAAATACAAATATTTATTTAATTGCTTCGTGATAGTTTTTCAACTTACAATTCAATCTAACAAAAATAATATCATTTCATAACATATCGATCAAAAAGTATTTCAAGTACATAAACGTCTACAACTAAACTAAGGTTCATCAAACAAAAAAGTAAATTACAATCTTAGGAATGCATATTCAATTCCTCTTCTTGTAATTTCTTCCATACGAAATCAACGTTTATCATGCACAACTCTCCTTCTGTGGATCACCTTCACAAAAAATCTGCACAAAGTAGCAATCAACTTTCCTGAAACTGCATAATATGGCAATGAACTTTCAAATTAAGTCAGTTTTCGATGAAACTTTCACAACACCTTAAAAATCTTCTAAAAACAGCATATCTATAAAAATATTACACTTCCCACATTAAATTTGTATTTTTACTCGTTAAACTACAATTCTTTGCATAAAATAACAAAAAACTTTCGTTTGACGTCCAATTTTAACGGTACTTTTTGTAACAAGTCTAAAATCCTCAGGAAAGACCAAATATATAAACATATTTCATCATTCATTGATATTTCATACATTGGGCATTAAAGTACCAAAAGTTTGTTTAAAATAGCAATGAACTTTCATGTGATGTCGGATTTCGATGATTCTTTTTGCAACACATCCTAAATCCTTTAAAGACATCAAACTTATATAAATATTTCATCATTTATTGCTATTTCGTGATTTGGTATATTAAAGTCTCATTAATCATTATTTGACTTTTAAAAGCCAAATATGAGACTTTTGTTAACTTCATCAATTTTGAAAACTCTATTTAAGTATTTTAACCATATTTAAAGTTTAGAATTACCTGAGAATAGAGAGTGTTACATCAGTGCTCGAATCCTTCCATAAACCAAGAATAGAAATTTGTTGAATCTCCTGCAAAACCAATGTCAATCAGGTGTATTCATTAGAACAAAATTTCAACGAGTCAATCACTAGTGCTAATAAAAAAAAAGGAAAGGATTAAAAATACATATCGAAGATTGCTACAGGGAAAATGAATCCTCAAATTGCTTTCATGAGGTATAGATTTCTTTCTGATTTCTAGATAGTCATGAGATGTGAATTCTCAAAAGTCTAATCATATATATAAATATCAAATGCTAACAACATAAGTTCAACTAATTTATACAATTTATGATTTAAAAAAAAAAATCAAAGTTTAATGCCAAGTACATAGTAATAGAAAATACCCAAATTTCATCAGCATTTTCGTTGATCATTTGATTCTTCTTTTTTGAAAAGTGGCCAATCTTGTATTGTTCGATTGCTGATACTTTTTCCCCTTTTCTTCTTTTCTGTTTCATATTTAAATATAATACAATTCATATATATTCTTGAAATGAAATATTTGAGTTTAGAAAAAGGTACTTACCATATCCACTACCCTCGCAATGGAAACAGTGTCAGACAGCAGGTGGAATTTCATTCAGGGATTGATTTTTCTTCTTTTTTGTGCTTATCTTTCTATAAATTTGGATAAATGCAGATAGTTACAATATGAAGATATTTCATATCAATAAATATTATAAAGGCGGTAAAGAATTTATATGCTAAGATCTGAAACTCCTCGCTTGCAAATCTTTGGCATAGTTTTACCCAATCAGTAGGAGAAATACCATTTGGGGGATGCATGGTTGCCTCTTCTATGGTAGTGAACTTCTTGTAATGAAGGTGCAACCTATACTGTCTGTTCTTATGTTGGTTGGCGAGCTGTGTTTCTATAGCATGTACCATCAATCGAGAATTTGGATCAAAACTCAAATTTTCCTAAAAGCAGAATATAATGGTATGATTCAACAATACACACACATATAAAAAACTAATTTTGAAATTTAATAGGTTTAATTGTTTAATGTTATTAATTGCTTCATTGTTTGTGCAACAATGCAAGACCATAAAAGAATACTACTGGGAAGTGGTAAGTGGTGTTTTATAAAATTAATTTCCAAGCATGTCTTAAAACAAGCATGGATCGAATTAAACAAGCATGGATCAAATTAAACTTAAACACATATCAGCAGAAGAATGCTATTATTAAAAAATATGTCAAAGAGTCAACAGAAGCATGTAATGGTCCAAATTTTTGAAAGTGAATTTGTGAAAATTTTATAATATTTATAAATTAAATATGTCAAAGAGTCAACAGAAGCATGTACAGGTCACATTAATGTTTCTTCATAAACAATTGGGAAGTTGATCAGAGCATGCAAATGCAATAGATCATCTATGCTAATCTTGCTGCATATCTGCAGACAGAATACCCATAGAAATATTTGCAAATTGGTTGGTTTTTTTTAATCCAAAGGTGCAGTGACTGCTGCAAGTACAGATTTTGTGTTGTTTTGCCAGTGGTTCTGGGTGCCGATGAACATGCAATTGAATTGATTAAATTCTCTTATAAATTGTGTGAATCTTGATAAGAAATCTTATAACAAGTTAAACAAGTAGGAGCCATGACAGAGTCAAAAGTTCCACAAATTAATGCAAAATAGCACCGGAACATGAGCATACCTTGAAATGACACCTGAGGTCCGATCCTCTGGCCTTGCAAGCTGACATGTACTCATTAAAAGTAGAACACGAAATTCAACTCACATTCATAATAAAAGTCCTCCAAAAACAACGAAAAGATGCTATTAAAAATCCAACTTACATTTGGTTGGGTTGTCTGGCTCAGTAACTAAATCGACATACCAGTAAATCACATATATCAATTTAAAATCTACAAATCTACAACCATAAAACAAAATTGTTACTAGCAAATTAGGATGAGTTTTAAAAGTACAATGATCTAAATATATAGAGGGATACTGGGTTTGTTTGGGTTTAGATTTTTACTTTTGGTGTGTGTATTTAATAACTTAATGTTGATTCATGTTTGATAGTAGATAACATGGGCAAGGATGACATTGCCATCAACTTTAAGTATTCTGGTAGCAAATTCGAAACCAATAGTTGATTTTGTGCCTAAAGTGAATTCATTTCTAGTGAACCTGGAGGAAAGATTTGATTTACCGACTCCAGAATCGCCGATCATAACCAAATTGAAAATGTAATCAACTTCGTCATCTCCAGCTCTATATCCAGACATCTCACCTTCCTCTCGGCCTTTTTTTTTCATTTTGATTTACCTGATGTTTTTTAGGTTTCTCGTCAATGTTTCTTCCAAGTTTTGAAAGAAATATTCAGAAATCAGAATATTGGTCCAAAAATGCCCGAACGAATTATTATGATTTTAAGATTTCACAAACCGTATTCTATAATTTTTGGTTTGCTTAGTTGAATAAGAAGAAAAAAACAATGTACTTTGGTTTCGGTTTCATGGTCTTAGTAACGAACAGTTTTGTAAGTTAATTCACACGGCCGGTCCTAAGTAATTTCATGCCCTGTAAGAAATGCCGTTTCTACACTTTACACACTCCTAACAACGTTCGTTTATATGAATTTCTTCATATCCACATAAGTCAGAAAGTAATTAGGATCTTAATTACGTGTTTTTACCATATTTTGAATGAATACCTTTTGTTTCCCAGTAATGCACGAGTATATAATAAACTAATTTAGTTTGTTATATAAAACAAGAATCAATTATGAACACGTTAGCTATTTATGCATACATCCATAAAATAAAAAGCATATCAAATTATCTTCTCAACGTACCTTGTGACGAATCTTGAGTTCGGAGAATCTCTTTTGCTCCTCTTCAGATCCATAATTCATCCATAATTCAGGGGAGATACTACCGCCTTCTGAATCATATCTACAGAGTATTGGTTGATTTTGACTTCAATCAGCAGTTGAAGCAATCGCACAATCGTACACGCCAAAAAATCGAAAAGCAATCAGCAGTGGTTGATTTTGACTTCCGTTCTTCTCTAGCTATGGAACGTTTAAATTTTGAGGCCGAAAAATCGAAGCAATCAGCATTGGTTGGTTTTGACTTCCGTTCTTCCACAGCTATGGAACGTTTAACTTACGATTTTGACGAGTGTTCTACCAAAATAAGCAGTGGTTGATTTTGAATGTTTAAGTTATTTGACAGAGTGTTGTTTAACATTTAACCCTAATGGGCTACCCAAAAAGACGCATGGGTTATTTTGACTTGTTAAGGTTTGACTTGGTTTTAATTGATTTATATTTTAATTTTTTATTTTATTAAGACTTGACTTATTTTTTAATATTTTGATTTTTAAAACATCATATAATTTTTAAAAAGACTATATTATTAATATTTCATTAGTTTTCAATAAAACATTTTATTTAAATTATATGAGGTTTAAAATTATTAAAAATTATTAATATTGTTTACTTAGTGACCATTTATTTGGTCTCTAAATTTAAATAAGTTCAGTGACCATTATTTTTTGTCACTAACACTTAAATATGAGATAAATAACATTAATCCATAAGTTAAATATATTTTTACTTAGTGACCATTTATTTGGTCTCTAAATTCAAATAAGTTCAGTGACCATTATTTTTGGTCATTAACACTTAAATATGAGATAAATAACATTAATCCGTAAGTTAAATATATTTTTTACTTAGTGACCATTTATTTGGTCTCTAAATTCAAATAAGTTCAGTGACCATTATTTTTGGTCATTAACACTTAAATATTATATAATAACATTAATGCGTAAGTTAAATATATTTTTTTACTTAGTGACCATTTAATTGGTCTCTAATTTCAAATCAGTTCAGTGACCATTATTTCTGGTCACTAACACTTAAATATGAGTTAAATAATTTTAACGAGTAAGTTGAATATATTTTTTTACTTAGTGACCATTTTTGTGGTCACTAAATTCAAATCAGTTCAGTGACCATTATTTCTGGTCACTAACACTTAAATATTAGTTAGTTAAATAACATTAACAAGTAAGTTGAATATATTTTTTTTTACTCAGTGACCATTTTATTTGGTCTCTGAATTCAAATCAGTTCAGTGACCATTATTTCAGCTGGTCACTAACACTTAAATATGAGTTAAATAACTTTAACGAGTAAGTTGAATATATTTTTTACTTAGTGACAATTTTATTTGGTCACTAAATTCAAATCAGTTCAGTGACCATTATTTCTGGTCACTAACACTTAAATATTAGTTAAATAACATTAACAAGTAAGTTGAATATATTTTTTACACAGTGACCATTTTATTTGGTCTCTAAATTCAAATCAGTGACCATTATTTCTGGTCACTCACACTAATTGGTAGTTAAATATAGGTTTACTCAGTGACCACTTTTATTTGGTTTTTAATTACATATTAGTGACCTGATCTTAATGACGACAATATTTTCGTCACTAAACTCACGATTAGTGACCAATTCAAAAGTAGTCACTAAATTTCTGGTCATTAAACACTTTTTTTCTTGTAGTGCGTACATGTATAACTGTATTAGGTTTAGGCTAGAATAAGGGGCAATCTACACAATACACACATACCTGGAGTCTCTCTAATAAAAGAATTATGTTTTTTATTTTTTTTAAAAGAAATTGCCTACTTTAAAATCAGTCACAATAAATACATAATATGTTTTTAAATTAGTTTACAACTCAAATATATATATATATAAATATATATATATATATATATATATATATATATATATATATATATATATATGTATATGTATATATATACACACACACACACATACTTGTGATATTTTAAATTTGTAACTAATTTTCTAATTGCAATAAAAAAATAAAACATGTACTATCAATCTTGTATTTTATTAATCTTAACAAATCAGACATTGAGCTTTTGTGTGTATTTTTTAATAAAAAATACAAAACAAGAAGAAACAGTATAGTCAACATTTAAAAACATGTCACACATAAAAAATGTTATATGTTTTTAAAAATGTGTTGCAATTTTTCATTATAAATGCAACACTCTAAAAATGTGTTGCATTTTTTATTGAAATATGCAACACTTTAAACAAATGTTGCAATTTTTAGTAAAAATTGCAACACTTTAGAAAAATGTTGCCCTTTTTTAGTAAAACTGGCAACACTTTAAAAAAAGTGTTGCATTAAATCATTATATGCAACACTTTTTGTCAATGTGTTGCTTTAGAGCGAAATTAATTAAAAAAGCAACAGTTTTTAAATGTGTTGCATCAAAAGTGTTGCCTTAGCTTAAAAATGTAGTAGTGGTGTTATAGCATGTGTAACGGTATATTTTATAAGAGAATAAATAGAGAGAGAGAGAGAGAGAGAGAGAGAGAGAGAGAGAGAGAGAGAGAGAGAGAGAGATCTATATGAGAGAAGATAAGTTCTCGTCAAGTGGATGATAACATCCTTAAGAACCGCCTGGAACTGATGATGGTGCAGTCCAGGTGTTGTTGTTGATGAAACAAGACGTGTTGAGGAAGTGAGAACTCCTGATAGATAGTTCAGGTGTTGTTGTTGATGAAACAATGTGTGTTGAGGAATGAGACCTCTTAGTAAGTAGTTCAGGTGTTGCTGTTGATGAAACAAGACACGTTGAAGGAGGGAAACCTCTTGGTATATATTCCAGGGGCTTGGTCCTGGTAGAGTGTGGAAGAAATGTAGGGTAGAGCTCCCAGAGCAAGTGGTGCACTGTGAAAAGACCTCCCCTCTCATAAAAGAGATGAATATTTATAGACACAAGCATAAATGAGTTTTTAGGGTTACAAGTAATTGAGTTGGGCCAATGAGAAGGATCAATAAATGAGTTACATAATCACTTAATAATATTAATTGTAATATAATTAAAAGCTTAAAATAGATGGTATTTTAAGTTTTTGTACGTGTTTGATATTTCATATTGTAATAACGTACTTATAGTTATTTGAATATGTACAAACTATCATTGGATATGTATGTCAACTAGATGTTGTAATCATTGTCAAATGTTTGTTTTCTTTAAATAATGACGTAATATCTCATATATATATATATATATATATATATATATATATATATATATATATATATATATATATATATATATATATATATATATATATATATATATATATATATTATAATAATAATAATAATAATAATAAAAGCTTTTATTTTTAAGCATATGATGAATATTATTTGTTTGTGCATTACTATAAATTGTATTTTTGTATAAAAAACACAAAATTTATGGCATTGCTATATGTACACCCCCATTTCTTTATTTTTTTTACTAATCACACACCCCCTTTCTCACATGATTTTTGTTAATGACGTGAGACTTGATAATTAAAAGTTAATCTTCTCTCACATTAATAAGGGGGTATGTGATTAGCAATTGAGGGGTTGTGCGTATAGAATTGCTTGTAAGAATTTGCATTTGAAAAGGAAAATTATTAAATTATTAAATTTTGATTGTAAATATATTTACATTTATATCATTACATGAAAAGGTATACCTCATTTTTCAAGACATATATTTGTATAATATTTTTGAAAGTAAACTGAAGTGAAGGTGAACACGAAGACGGTGAACTAAGATGATGCATCGACATCTTAATACTTTTTTTTGAATTTGGATAATTTTTGTTAATTTTGGAAGTGTATTAATTAATTTATTTAGCATTTATAAATTATATGTTTGATGAAATATTCAATTAATATAAAATCAAAATTGAATAAATTATATATATTTTTTACTAAACTACCCTTCGCTAGATGCATCAAGTATGTTGCATCACGAAATCAACTCGATCCAACGACTGTAAAATGGTTCTTAACTACCTAGATGCATAAAAGTTCTCAATTGAACCCGAATATATATATATATATATATATATATATATATATATATATATATATATATATATATATATATATATATGTGTGTGTGTGTGTGTGTGTGTGTGTGTGTGTGTGTGTGTGTGTATACATATATATATATATAGGGTTGGGTTCACATAAGAACCTCTCAATTCCATGAGAACGTAAGAACCCTCCAAAATGCACAAATTTACACATCAAATGCACAAATTTAAAAATTAAATTTACAACTTAAAACCATTATTGGTTTTCAATATTAATAAATATCATGATCTAACATTAAAATTACCTTTAAAATTTAAATTTATCAAATTTTACACAAATGCACAAATTTGAAGATTAAATGCACAAATTTTGTCGAATGCACAAATTCGTACATAAAGTGAACAAATTTATCATGATATGCATAAACTTTTATATCAAATGCATAAATTTATCAAATGTATAAATTTTAACATTAAATGCATAATTTTATACATTAAATGCACAATTTTTAAAGAGGTTCTCACGTTCTCACAGTAACGAGGGTTCTTACCGGAACCCAACCCTATATATATAATCATGGTTGTTGATCGGGATCTCAATTGTTAGTTAATAATTTATGACTGTCTCATGATAGTAATATAATGGTTGAGAATATAAAATCTGTAATAGAAATTTAGGGTTCAAACCATGCAAGTTATACAATTTACTTTTTTTATATTAGTTGTGGAACCGGTCGTTAGAGTCCCCCAAAAGACGGGTTACACATTTTTTTCTCATCCTTAAAATTGATTCGAAATTATTACTATGAACAATATTGAATTACAAATTAAGAAGGATCAATTTAAGTTTGTCTAATAAAAAAAAATACAAATTGTTACATGACATCAACACATTCTACCTAAAAAGATAATTAGATTTTATTATTTCTAAAATAAAATAAAAGTTTAATATAATTCATTATTTCTAATATTTAATAAGGTTAACAAATATAAAAGGTAAATACAATTTATTATTTCTTACATCTTTAAATATTAATAAATATATAAGATTTAAATCTATATCCAAATTATATATTATTATACATATCTATATATCTAATTAAAAAAATATAATTTTTTATAAAGTTATTAATAAGTATTAAAATTAATTATAAATCATATAAATAATATTAAATATTTAAAAAGTAAATTAATAAGATCATGTTTTATAAAATTTTATTTATTAAAAAATATATATTAAATATTTAAAAATTATACATAATACATTATTAATAAGATCAGATTTCATATTTATTTATTAATTATAAAATATATATAAACTTTATGTTTTACGTAAAATTAAAATATCAAACTATATCTAATATATATATATATCAAATAATGTTAAAAAAGGTAAATAGTGTTCAAGAATGTTTAAAAATATAGATGACAATTAATTATACTTTTATTTTATAAATATTAACAGCATATGGTTTAATTTTAAGATTACATACATTTTATCTAACCAATTATTTATTAAATATTATTCACGTAATACGAGGATTCATAAACTTGTTGTATATAAAGAACGTTAATTCATAATAAATTTTGATTGTAAATATATTATTATTGGGTAGGTGATTTTGTCACAATTAAGAATTAAAGAATTAAAGATTATTGGGTAGGTGATTTTGTCACAATTCTAGTATATGATTCAATTTAGGGTCTTAATTTATATATAGATGTGGAAAGAAATTGAAATTAAAGTAAAAAAAAATAAAGGAAGAATAATAAATATATGCTCATAAGAATCCAATGCTTTAAGTGGGAATTCCATTGCTGCTATGTATCATCATGATGAAGTATTGAAAGGAACATGTTATGTCACCATCTCTTGTTTAAAATCATTTTCAACTGACAAAAAGTTCCATGGCTTTCTTTCTTTACCTCTTTCAAATTTTAATCAAAAGTCAAAAAGCTTCATCAATATATATATATATATATATATATATATATATATATATATATATATATATATATATATATATATATATATATATATATATATATATATATATATATATATAGAATCAGGTTCATCAGCGTACCTATGAGATTCCAGCGTACCCAGCGTACCCTAATGTGAATGATCATTCACATATATTTTTTTTGAATAAACATGTATAAGACAACATTATAAGACTTTTTTTCAAAAGGAGCAACATCATAAATCTTGTGAATTGTAAAAAAAGATCATGTGAATGGTCATTCACACCATTCACATTGTGTGAAATGACCATTCACATGGATGACCATTCACATAAATATGCATTGAGCATTCACATAATTTTTAAGGACACAGAAAGTGTGAATGTATGTGAAATTCATATATCATGTGTATAACATTAATTTAAACATGGTTATGAGAAAAAAAATTTAAAAAAAGTTTTTTAAGGTTGGTACCTTCGGGTGCACTTGATTTCAAGAGGTACCTTTTTGAACCTGAATCTATATATATATATATATATATATATATATATATACACACACACACACACACATATATATATTTTAATAAAATTATTCTAAATAAATAAATAAAATCATCTTTCCATAAATAAAATAAATATTATTTTAATGGTTGACTTACACCAAATCAACAATAGAATTCCATACATCATGGCTTTTACTATGAAACATATATATATATATATATATATATATATATATATATATATATATATATATATATATATATATATATATATTGTTTTTATACAACATGAAGATGAAAAGAAAAAGAGTTTCATAAATTAATATATTTATTTTCATAAGCTGTAAATGCTTTAATCCCTTACCAACTATACATTTCTTCCATTGAGAACAAATAAATATTTTATTTTTTTGATAAATAAATTAAATTGGTAACGTATGACACATATATATGACTCTTACCCATATTTTAATCTTGTCATATGTATATGTATATGCTTTCAATCTTGTAAGTATGATCGAGGAGATTAAATATTATAGTTGTATATGCTTTTAATCATGTAAGTATATATAATCGAGAAGATAAACATATCATTTCATAAATTCTATATTATTTATTTCTAATTTCTATAAATTTAAATCAATTCAAGAAATACTCCTCAAATATTGCAAAATTAATGAATCAACATTTCTTTCACATCCCTTATTCCTATTGAGAATACATATGTACATCCATACATATGTATGTGTGTGTATGTAGAATTAGGATCAAATTAGAATCTAAATATATCTTGATAGTCTGGAAACACTATGATTCTTTTTTTAAACATTAATTCATCAATTTTTGAATATATAAATAATGAATCGTCATTTCCGGATGAAATGCACACACATACACATACACATATAGCGGGGGTTCAATGGAAAAACAACATGCATCGGAAAACCCAAACCTCCATGCACCACCACAAATGCATCACAATTCCCGCGTGATGCATCAAATTCTCGCGTGATGCACGACTTTCTGCGTGATGCACGACTTTCTGCGTGATGCATCACCTGATCCAATGACTATAAAGTGGTTCTCGGGTTTTGCGATGCATATAGGTTTTCCATTAAATCTACCCCTATATGTGTGTGTGTGTAGAGGGGGTTCAATGGAGAACCTCCATGCATCGCAAAACCTCCATGCACCACCGCAAATGCATCCCAATTTTCGTGTGATGCATCGAATTCCCGCGTGGTGTATCGATTTTCACGTGATGCATTACAATTTTCTAGCAATGCATTGTGATTATTCAAGGTTGTTCGATGCAATGAGCTTCTCCATTTAACCCATATATATAAAGTTAGTGAAATGTATTAACTTTCATATCGACCGTTGAAATGATTATATATAGTGTACATATATAGAGGGAGGTTCAATGGAAAACCACAATGCACCTGAAAACTTGTGAAAACCGCACTGCACCACCACAAATGCATCAAAATCCCGCGTGATGCATCACCTTTTATTTACAATCATGCCACCACGTTTTTCATGAAATGCACCAAATCGGACGGTATGCGTAAGTTTTCATAGTTTTCATGTGTATAGTGGTTTTCCATTGAACCCACCACTATATATATATATATATATATATATGTATGTATGTATGTATGTATGTATAAAAAGTTAGTTAGGTGTATTCCTTTTCATCGAAAGTTGAAATGATAAATAAAATGACATGTATTCAGATAAAAAAAATAGAAAAAAAAAAAAGTCGGAGCACCTGACTAAAAGCAATGCAAATATACAATAAAACATGTTATTTTAAAAAACTGAATTCCATATATATATATATATATATATATATATATATATATATATATATATATATATATATATATATATATATATATATATATATATATATATATATATATATATATATATATAGATTCAGGTTCAAAAAGGTACCTCTCGAAATCAAGTGCACCCAAAGGTACCAACCTTAAAAAACTTTTTTTAAAATTTTTTTCTCATAACCATGTTTAATTTAATGTTATACACATGATATATGAATTTCACATACATTCACACTTTTTGTGTCCTTAAAAATTATGTGAATGCTCAATGCATATTTATGTGAATGGTTATCCATGTGAATGGTCATTTCACACAATGTGAATGGTGTGAATGACCATTCACATGATATTTTTTTACAATTCACAAGATTTATGATGTTACTTCTTTTGAAAAAAAGTCTTATAATGTTGTTTTATACACGTCTATTCAAAAAAAATATATGTGAATGATCATTCACATTAGGGTACGCTGGAATCTTATAGGTACGCTGATGAACCTGATTATATATATATATATATATATATATATATATATATATATATATATATATTTGTACCAAAAATTAAATTAACAAACAGTAATTAATTCATTTTGGTTGCCATTAATTAATTTGTTCCTTTATTGACAATATTTGTACGTGTTAAATATGCAGCTAGACTGTGAGATTTTCATTTTTGGATTTAAAATTACGAATTAATTAATTATGATTTGAACCCAAATTAATTCATTCAAATTGTTATTAATTACTACGTCAAATTAATAGAACCACGTACGCCGTATGGCTGGATCGATAAATAATCTTGTATGAGAATGATCATGCATGCCAAGAATATTGGATCGAAGAAACCTAATAACACATGATCGATCATATGGTGGAGAATGCAAAACAAAACCACAAAAGAAAAGGCAATAATTATATATTTGGAAAGCTATTCTTGATTTGAAGATTAATGAAGTTAGAATAGTAGCTAGCTTGTAAAAAAAAAAATCATTAAAGAAAGAAACCAAGTAGAATGATAAACGTACACGTAGGTACTCTTAATTAATTAGGCATGGCGAATTGAAGAAGAAACAATTTTGAATTGTTGATGACAATTTGAAGATAGTTCAAGACATCAGATATATATATATATATATATATATATATATATCCTTGAGATATATAAATATATAATGGTTAATTATATAAAGCTGCGGGGCATATATATATATATATATGTGAAAGATAAATATAAAGAAAAATTAAACAATATGTATATATATATATATATCATATGAAACCTGATCGATGGATCGTCCATGGTGTTGTTGTTGATCGATGGAGGCGGTTAATTAACTTGATGTAGGTAGTAGCTAGGTAGGTAGGTGTTGAATGATATGATATGATCGAGTACGTGGGTTCGAGCACCGGCCATTAAAGATCGAATTTGAAGCATAAATAATTAAAAAATTAAAGAAGTAGCTAGGTCAAGGTAACGTACCATAATTAATTAAGTTTATCATAGAAAATTTTACAGAGATAATTTAGCAAGCTGTGCACCTCCGATGATCCTATCCTCTATCGTTGTATATGACGACGTACTATTGTAACAATTAATTAAGTCAAAACATATATGGAGGTGGAGGTGGAGGTGGAGGTGGAGGTGGACAGAATGCCAAATTGGCTCTGTATCTATGCCCCATGAGAAAAACCTTAATTTCATCCTTTTTCTTCAGAGATCGAGAGCTATCAGATGTTGAAGAAGCTAGCTAGCGCTGATGCTTCTTCAATTCAATCAATATGTGTGTGAGAGAGAGAGAGAGAGAGAGATATATATATATATATATATATATATATATATATATATATATATATATATATATATATATATATATATATATATATATATATATATATAACTTAACCACGTACATATATATTTGCAAATATACCCTTCCCTCTTCACTATAATATACACGTACACACATATGACATATTCGTTAGTTTTCTTGAAATTCAAAGTGCAATTTGTGAAAAAACATTGCTATATGTATATAATTATCCACGTACGTATGGAGGCTAATTTGCAAAGAGATCGATGTGTCGTTTTGCTTCAGTTCAAACCACCTAAATGATTGATACATATGTATTGCTTCAGTTTGAGACCAAGTATACTTACGTAATACTTGATTCACTCAAACTAGTGCTCTGATACCATCCTGTGAAGACCTCCCCTTCCGGGTCAGTCCTCAGAGTCTAGGTCCCACAAATAGCAATACTATATCAACCATACTAAGATAGGGTAATTAAATTGCGGAATAATAAAATTACATGTACATACAAGATTAGGATTAAGTTTACATATTTCAAAATAAAGTTATAAAAGGGTAACATCTAATCTAATCATAATATCATACATTACATCAAAACTACCCAGAACCACCACAAATGTTGTCTTCCAATCAGTACCAGTAAGATTTGTTGAGTAGTGGTCAAGAAAATCTTCAAAAACTTGAATCTTGAATGACCTAAGTACTAGGTCCTGCAGGTGATTTTTCCTTTGGCTTTTCCTGTAAAATATTAATGCAACATCTGTAAGCAACGCTTAGTGAGTTTATAGATTTTCAATATCAACATGCGTGTCAAGCGGAGTCATTAGTCTAAGCGTGATATGTCTTGGCTGCCGCTACAGCCCTCATGATTGAGATATAGAATCATAGAATCGGATGATGTTCAAGCCACACTCACGCTTAAATCGTGGGGATCAGCCACATACTGGGCTAGCTACCAGTAAGTCAATATGGCGGAACATCGGAGGTCATTACCAAGTTCATAAGAACTGGTGAAATAGCCGGGTCTAGAACAATAGACCATAAGGGCTAGTCAAGCTGAATCAATCTATCAAATGTCTGATCAATGATATAAGCATATGTCTTAGAAGTCATGATAGTAATGAATCATAAAGCAAAGTCTGAAGCAATATTAAATGCAATATGAAAAGATAATCAAATAGCTATCATGATTCACTGGGCAACACCCATCCATGGTGTGCACAGGTCTCAATCCAGCTGATAAATGAATGTCAATAAATCTAACAGCAGCAATATATCTCAACCGGATCTATGCATGTTCAATCTGAATATCTATAACTCACTGGTCTGGGTCTTGGTCAAACAGATATAAGAATCTGCCACCTGAGTTATCTCAGGATTTTATCTTTGTCAATCTGTTCTGTCAATTCTTTTCAAATCAGAGACCCGCTTTCAAGTCTTTAAGTCTTTTAATCTTTGTTCAGAATATACTGAACCTGTTCAAAATCATTCATGATAATATCATGTCAATTTCATATCATTATTATCATCTTTATCATGGAATTTCATCATCTTTTGGTCATTAAAATCTTTAATTCTATCTGATTCTGATAACTTATTTATTTCACAAATCATTCTTTGTCTCAATATTTCTCAAAAGTCCTCTATTTATATATTTAACAATATATATAATCATTCATTTAATTGAAATATCAAATATATAAAATTTGGGTTTCGGATCCCTCAATTTCGGATACATCCGGATTGAGGACCCGGATTCGGATTAGCCCGGATTCGGACGCATCCGAAGTGGCAATCGAATTCGGACCATTCAGGATCCGTAATGTTACATCCGAATTAGGATTAAAATCTATATAGGTACCGAATTCGGATCATTAAATCCGAAATAGTGTTGTCCGAATTGTGGAATATCCGAATTGGGCACATCATCCGAATTCGGTTCCAACCGAATTCGGACTCAAGACTTAGAATTTCCAGAAAATTTGTTCTTGATGTTCTTGAATGTGCTCATTCGGATTTTTCATAAAATTTCCCAAAACTTATTTATATTAACATGCAATGTTTTATATTGTTGTATTATCATTATTTGAGTGTTTTTATACTAAGTTCTTTGATCAAAAACATCTTAATTTAATCAAGATCATCAAAAATATGGAATTTTGTCAAGAACATTATTTTTCATCAAAAATTCCGATTTCTTCATAATTTGAAAGATCTAACCCAAAATCTTTGTTTCTTTAACATCCATTACCTTAAATTCATCATAAACTACTAAAATCTTGAACATGCAATAACAAATTCATAATTTAATTCTTGTATTTTCGGTTTTCTTATAAAAACCGAACCAAATACATAAATTTCAATATTTTAAGAAATTGTTACCTCTAAATCTTGCTAATTGATGATGATTGTTGCTTCTTGTAACCTTCAATTGTATTGATTCTTCAATTACTTGCAATTTATGATGAATTTCTTGTGGATTTGTTGGAATGGCCGTATGCTTAGAGAGAGAGAGTAGAGAGAGAGAGGTTTTTGATATTAATGATCTTAACTGATCATTAATTTCATTTTTATATATCATTTAGTTATATTATAATTTTAACCCACTAAACTTTTGTATTTTACTTATCTTTTAAATTAATCATCTTTAATAATTAATAACTTAAATATAATTTAAGTACATTATTTCATTCATATTTAAATTACAAGATATTTAATGTAATAATATTACATTATTTGATCAAAATACTGAAATTACGACTGGATCAAAAGCTAGGTTGTTACAGGACAAATTAACAATCTTAGTTATATAATATATAAAATCATTCATAAAAATAAGACAATTTTGATTCTACTGTCTATCATATCTTCTGTTATATATTCTGTTTGTATAGTTTTGTAACAAAATTTGCCATGCTTATAATAATTAATTGGATATTCAAATCATTTGGTTTTGTAACAACTAATAATGCCATGTACGTTTCATTAATTTACTAACCTCCCACTCCCACCTTATAATTACCCTTTATATATTTTAATAAACTAATATTAAATATTCTCTCCATCACGCATTTTAAAGGATATACATTAAATATTAGCCATAAATTAGATGTTTACTGGCATATTTAATGCAATAGCATATATAGCAGTAAATTGATTAGTCCAATTAAATTAGAAAGCTAGCTAATTAATTAGACTAATTTTCACAATATCATATTATGATATATTCTGTATAAAATAATTTTTGTTATTATGTATTAATATATTTAATAACTTTTTAATATCGCATTAATCTTTCTATTTTAGTAGCAATACATGTGATAATTCATTGACAAATATGGTAACACATTCGAAATACTTAAAATTTTAATAGTTTGTATGTATATTATAATACTAGATTAAATATACTCATGTATTATATGGGCTGGTTTCTATAAATAAAAAAAATTAAAAAATGAATATTTATTAAGATATATAAAATAACTATAATAAGTTAATTACAATTTATTAGATTTAAATTAAGTACAAATTATTATATTAGTTTGATTACATTATAATAGATTTAATCTATACTATATATAATAAGAAAACCACTTGGAGTTTCTGAACCATTGGATGGAAAGAAATCAATGGTCCAGATTAATGACAACTCATAATTATTTATGAAATGTCTCTTATACCCTTAATTAAAATCAATAATTATACATATGCCATTATTTTAATTCATTTTCCAAATATACTACATTACCTTAATTACATTAAATTTTGATTTTAATTTTTTCATTAATGAATTAATTTTTACCTAAAATAAATATGTGTCATTATTATCCTTAATGATCATAGTTAAATTCAAATGTAAAAATTTGAATTTAAACGTAGAAGTGTAGTAAATAAAGTTAAAAATTTTTGTTAATTGTTTTATTAACAAGATTTAAAATTTAATTGATAAACTTCAATAAAATGTTATTTTTGAAGGTACCATCTATTATGCAGCGCACCGGAAGGTACCACTCGTAAAAAAATGTTATTTTTAAAATTTTTTTTCATAAACATGTTTTAATTAACATTACAAAGATGATATATAAATTTATACACATTCACACATTCTAAGTGCTTGAACTCATGCATCTTATATATGTATGTTCACATATATGCAAATTTATGTAAGTGTACGTTCACATCATTTTTTTAGGAGCTAGAAGATGTGAATGTATGTGAAATTTATACATGATCTTTATAATGTTAATTAAAACATGTTTATGAAAAAAATTACAAAACATTTTTTTAAAAGTGGTTACTTATGGTGTGTTGCATAATAGGTAGTACTCTCTCTCTCTCTCTGTGTATATATATATATATATATATATATATATATATATATATATATATATATATATATATATATATATAGGGAGGTTTAATCGAAAACCACCATACACTTGAAAACTTGTGAAACCGCACTACACCACCACAAATGCATCAAATTCCCCCGCGTTATGCATCAAAATCCTGCGTGATGTATCAAATTTTCCGCATGATGCATCAAAATCTTGTGTGATGCATCACCTTATTTACGATCATGCCACCACGTTTTTCATGAAATGCACCCAATCGGACGGTATGCGTAGGTTTCTATAGTTTTCAGGTCCATAGTGGTTTTCCATTGAACCCACCCCTGCATATACATGTGTATGTATATAATAAGTTGGTTCTTTAGAACATGATTGCATAAATTATATCAAATTAACTTGGTTGTATAATTGATACAAATATAAAACATTATTGCATTAATAATCATTTAACCCTGTATTAGTTTACTTTATGATTTTTTTTTTCAAAAT
This sequence comes from Centrapalus pauciflorus, assembly GCA_020465985.1. NCBI lineage: Eukaryota > Viridiplantae > Streptophyta > Magnoliopsida > Asterales > Asteraceae > Centrapalus > Centrapalus pauciflorus. The sequence continues at coordinate 90,602 of JAANYP010002344.1, read as the reverse complement.
TATTCTTTTATAAGGATTGATAATTAAGATGATTTTCGGTGATAGGGTATATAAAATAAAAGATTAATTAACAAAGTCAAATATTGACCTTTGCAATTGATTCATGTGATGATGGGTGGGGAATGGAAAAAGAAAGTGGCTTTTCATGGGAAAGGTTCATGAGCGTGCATGGTTTTGGTACGGGCCCCTTTTTAATTATTTGACTTATTTAAAGACTAATTTTTTTTTTTTTCATAATTAATACTTCTATAACTTATAAATACGTTTTTGTGAAATTTATTATTTAATTAGATGTATATTATACTAAAAAAATGCGCATTTCAATTATATTATTTAAATTAATCTGAATTCAGATTGAGTTTCTATAAGAATTTATGACACATATATATATAATTAAGAAAATGGTTATCCCTAGAACAATACGTGTAGAGAATCGATTGAATGATTAAGCTTTTTTTTTTTTTGGGTGATGATCATATGATGTCATTTTGATGACAATATGAACAAATGTTTTTGAAATACGATTTGGACTACCATTTTTATATCTTACAGTACCATCTATATTTTAAATGAGACTGAATTCACAATCTTTTGGTCGAGAAAACATTTCGGTATCGTTAGCACAAAGATCTTTTGATACATTATGAATAAATCATATATAAAAATCTCCACATAATACTATTAGACAACATTTTCATTAAAATATTCAAACCCTAAAACTTTACATAAAATTTTAATTAATATTTATATTTTTTAAAGAATTTAAATCGGGATGTGATTTGTACACAACAAGAGTTGTAATACGCAATAATTTTACATAAAAGGACCAACCTATTGTTAGTGAAGGTGATAAAATAAAAATATGATAAATTTTTTTAATAAGAATAAATTAGTCATTTTATATAAGATTGTTGTATATAGCAAATTCTTACTGTGTATAATTTACCTCCCTTTTAAATTACATATGTACAACCTATCTTAGAGAGTGAATTAAGCATGTGTTTAATAAGGTGGAATGAAAAGAAACAAAATTAAAGAAACCAATATTATTTTTTTAATAATGAAATTTAAACAATAAAAATCGAAGAAATGAATGAAATACAGTTTGTTACTATATTATATTTTTATTGCTAGACAAATAATATAAACGACGTTGATTACCCTCAAGTATTACAGCGAGATCATAAATGATATTATCATAAATAAATTAATATAAAGGTTATAAAACAAAAACAAAATAATTATATACTATATAAAAATATTTTAAGATAGTTTGAACAACAATTGGTTTTATAATGGATGGTAAATGAAAATAATGTAATCTTAATGAGGTACGTATTCGAGTTTTACAAACAACGTATATTAATGGTTATATAAGAAAAACAATATATTTATGTATTATAAGAATTTTAATATTAAAAAGTTTAAATTTCAAAAATAGTCTGGACGATAATAGATTTCATATCAGAATGTAGATAAATATAGGGTTAAGTGCATTTCTATGCAATTATCTATATCTTTTTTACCAATGTATGCAACTAACTATCTTTTTTTTTTTTTTATCAATCAATGCAATCAATTTTTAATATTTTACCAACTTATACATTTAACTTGTTATTTGATACAGTTCTATGCAAAAACTCATAACTAAAATATTTATATCATTTTATTAAGCAATGAACTTTATGCAGTTTTATCATATTATGAAATGGTTGATTATTTTTATTAATTAAAAAAATTAAGTTGATTAAAATCTATCATCTAAGGTGTATTTTTCGCGGCTTGTTTGTTTTAGAAAATTGCAAATATAAAAAATCAACGCTCTTGGCCTTTTGCTCAAGAACAATTGTCGCACATATCAATCGCTCTTCATTCTCTCATTCTGTCGCTCTGTAACGTTTCTCTCAAGTCTCAATCACCGATCAACAAGCATCAACAATCTACATCACATCACCGATTCTCTTATATCTCAATCTCTCAATCTTTAATTTATCATCTTAATTCCTAGTGTTCCCGTTTTTAAAGTCAATCAATATATCCACATCCTTTTCAATATTTGCACTTAAAGAACCTTTCACGACTCTTTATAACTCCCTTAAAAAGATCGATTTTGTTTTCTTGATTACAAATAACTTGACTGTAGAATCCATTTTTCTTAAATGAGTACGTATTATAGTCCTTGATGTTACTTTGTTGTCTGGAGTTGTGTGAATTCAAGGGATTGATTAAGTCGCATAAACTTGGGCTTAGTTAGACATACATAGAGTCCATTTGCCAACCCACACATGGGGCTAGCACCCACCCTAATGGCTCGGGTTTGCCAGTTCAATCCTATAATCCTTATTCGGTGTCATATAAATCCCTCATATTTCGCTTGAAATCGGAAGGTCTTGTAGCTAGTGGCAAACTTTTTTGGGGGGCGAAAACGTGTACATTATTTGCGCTCAAGATTGAAACAATCTTTTGGATTAAATTCAAATTCTTTTCGTCTGCTTGGTACCATATGTCAAGTTTTCATATTTATGGTTATCCAATGTTCTCTATAGCCTCGAAGAGTTATATTTTCATAAGGTATTGATAAATCCAACTGCTTATTGAAGTGGAGATGCAAAATTCGGATCCTATTATAAGCAACATGACAAAGGAAATGAAATCAAAGTTTGCCAAGTATTGAAAAAATTATAATTATAACATGATTTTGTCATTTACGGTTGTTTTAGATTCTTGATACAAGCTTAAATTACTTGCTTACAACCTATGTTAGAGAGTGAATTAAGCATGTTATTAATAAGGTGGAATGAAAAGAAACAAAATTAAAGACATTGATATTAATTTTTTTCAATAAAGAAAATAAAACAACAATAAAAATAGAAAAAAATGAATGAAATACATTTTGTTAGTATATTATATTTTAGAGTAAATTACAGAAATGGTCCCCGTGGTTTATTTAAAATTACGAAAATGGTCCATCAACTTTTAAAATTGCGATGGTGGTCTCTCATATCACTTTTTACTTACAAAACAGTCCCTCTATTTCTAAACTTTTAAATTGACGTTTTTGCCATTTCTCAATTGTAAGTTTGGTCCCTCAACTATTTAAATTATTTTGACTTTTGGTCCTTTTCTTAAATTCTTATTTTTATTTGAAATATTAATTTAACAAATTATTATTTAAATCTTTAAAATATATTATTATTATTTATCATCATCATTATTTATACCTATTTATTTTTTAAAGTAAATATTTATTTATTTATTAAAAATTATTTTTACACTTAATTTAATAATTATGTATTCAACTTATTTATTTAAGAATTATTTATGTATATTATATATTATTATTTAACCTATTTTTATTATCTACACTTTTCCATCTAACTATTTCATTATCTTAATATATTTTGATTTAATTATGACTTTTATGAAAAATATATACATTTAGGTTTTTGTTCGTTTTAATTTAGATATTTTGTTTGCCTAATATGTTTCAATTTAAATTTAATACTTTATTACTTTTAATTTAAACATTTTGTTACGTTGATACATTTGATTTAAATTTAGTATTTTATTTGTTTTAATTTAGATATTTAGTTATACCAATACATTTTATTGCTAGACAAATAATATAAATATGTGGTTTTCCATTCATTTTCAATTTTCCATTGGTAGTGCATGGATTCTATTAACTTAGACAAAACCTAACGATTGCTCCTCAATTCCTAATTGGAGATTTGGAGGTCTAAATTATCCAAAAGTACAACTTTGAAAGCATAGTGTACAAGTTTCTGTTTTTCATGCTAAAATTCATGTAAATAGTATTAGTAGAGAGAATTGGTGGGTTGTATAGGGCATGACAGGCTGCAAAAGGAAAGATGGTAAAATTGTGCTCTTTCTTGTCTCCCACTTTCTATTGTCAACTACCAATCTAATTAATTTGGTTAAAATTTTCATTTTCCTTTTAATTTTTTTGGAGCATTACTTTTAGGACTTGTGAATCACACCATTTTTTAAGTTCTTAAACTTAATAATTTCATCATTTGAAAACACTTTTAAAATTTTATCATTGTATTAGTTTGATCATCAAATTAAGTGTTTTATTTTTCCACTAAATCAATCTCATATATATTTATCTTATTTAAAACATTTAAATGATTAATCAACACCCGTTACAAATGATCTGTTAAATATTTTGATTCTATAAAAGATTAGTAAGGAAAAAAAGACATACAAAATAATCCAATAAAACTATGAAAATGTAATGATTTGTTTTTCAATATAAACCGTCAATTAGTATATGATGATGTTTTTAAACTTGATAAATTAATAGCCTACAGGTCATGATTTTCATGTTAACGTAAAACTACAATAAGAAAAAGTAAGGTTGAGCAATATAAAAGGAAAATATAAGAGTTAAATTAATATAAAAACCATTTAATTATATAATATATAGAAAAGCAATTATAATTTAAAACATATAAATGTAACAAACTTGTTGCTGTCAATATAAAAATCCGATTGTCCTGATATTGAATTAAAAATTGAACTACAAATGGATTTATAAGATAAGAATAATAAGAAAGAGAATAGAAACAAGATTCCATTGTCGTCCAGCGGTTAGGATATCTGGCTTTCACCCAGGAGACCCGGGTTCGATTCCTGGCAATGGAACTTATTTCACTCTCACCTTCTTTGCAAATTTAAGGACTGGAAATTCACAAACTTTCCTATTTAACCTATAGTAAATTTTTTTTACCACATGCTTACTTTTGTACTATTTTCTTTTTAAAAAAATTTGTTGATTAAATTACTTTTTTTTATTAAACTCTTATAAAAAGTATCCAGTCATTCTAATTTAACTATTAATATTTGTCCATTTCATATAAAACTGACTAGCCATATAGTAATTGGTTGAGATGATTAATGTAATATTTGATTTGGTATGTAACTAAGGGTCCATTTGTTTTTTTAGATTTTAGATGTCTAAACACTTTTTACCGTCTGTTTGATAAAATGTTTAAAAAAAATCTAAAAATCTGTTTAGATAATATTGTTTATTTTTTAATTTGATAAAATGTATTTTTACATGCATACAATTTATCAATTTATAGTTTTAGATAAAAGATTTAGACATAATACATTTTTCAAATCTGTTTTGAAAAGAGGAAGGTCAGACAACAAATGTTTGAACGGAACGAAAAAAACAAACAAAATTTACCCTCTTTTGTCTGACCGAATCAGACAAAAGAGTTCAATCAGACAATAGAGGAAAAAACAAACGGACCCTAAATTTGTCTTCAAAATGTCTTTATCTTTTTATACCTAACTAAAATTATAAGTAGAAGAAGCATATTATATATCAATACTACCCTACTCCATCTTACCATCATTGTCCCAAATTGTGATAAAACCCAATCGAGAATTGATCCAACTCCAAAGGAAAGCAAAAAAAATTCAATCAATGAACACTTCAAAAGTGTTGCATTGTCTTCATCAAATCTTGCATTCAAGATCACCCCATCCCGAAGCATGGTGACGGAGGTGTCAGCGATCAAGGCAGCAAAATGAGCACAATGTTCTAATTTTTTGGAGACGAAAATGTAAACAAGTTTTTCAAAAAGAGTAGTAGTTCTCAGATTAAAAAAAAGAAGTTATCAAAAAAACTTCTATTTATAGAAAACTTGAAAGATGAAAAAGTGGTAAAGTTTTCTTAAACAAAACATGAGTGTCATTAAATAGATCATTTAGAATTGAGAACATCTTAAAATAGGGTGCAATGTTTGATGATATGATACTAATTATCACATCCTGCTTTGATTCTGAATCTGTGATTAAAAACCCCACCAAAACGTCTATGATGTATTCCGCAACATACATCCAACATCACCAAATTTACTTCAGAACTTTGTGCCAAATTTGATAAACCAAATAACCCACAAAGGCAATTATAAATGAAAATTTTCCAAATGTATAAAAAAACCAGAAAACATACAGAATCTGACTATTTTCCCCTGATACGATTCATCCCATTCACAAGTTAATCAGTGATATCAAACACAGCAAGAACACCAAGCCTGATCTTTTTAGAGAGTCGCAATAATCTGCAAGGTATTGGATCCTCAGGGTCGCGGATCCCAGATTCTGAGATCCCGGACAGCCCCAAATATCATCTGTTCATGTAATTCAAACAATCATAAGAATTTCTCGTCTCTTTTAGAACCTTCCATAGGAGAAACAAATGAAAAGAAGCTCAACTAGGATTATTTCTCCCAAAAATCATCCGGTCTATCATGCCACTTGTAGTACAACAAACGTACGTGGTATTAAGTCAAATCCAGCCCCTAAAGATGCTCAAACCCGTAAAACTGCAGCTGTATCCCAGGCCATGTAACATAACTCCAAGGCAGAAATGTTTACTCACTTGGTTTTCCGTGCGCGTGAAGGGACTACGTGGTTAAAAACAGGAGAATGTGTATGTCGCAGCATTATGGTAATCATCACATAAGTATTAGCAGCAAAGAACAATAAACTTGCTGCCCAAAGTTGTAAGAAGACTTGTTTGCCTTTAAATTCAAGCATATAACCCCAAAATAGCCAATGAGTTTGAGCTCCCATCCAGAATAAAATGCAGAAAATACCTTCCCATTTGAACTTCATTTTGCTCCATGGTAGTATTAATGGCAACAAACAGAAGAACCACACAAAATACTGCGCTGTTATCACCTGCAAAACATGGCATGTTATGTTATAATATGAAGATAATCACAGGATTTTAAGGAGCTGTACATTCGGGATTTTAAGAATTGTGGGAAGAGATATGGTATGACGAACCTTGTTGAATGCCACAAATGCTACTGTCTGGACAAAGAAACAGAAAGGGAAATCTTGTGCAAAACATAAAATGAGAACAAGTTGCACCGTTAATTGAGGTAGAAATGAGATGAGCTTTTCTGAGACTGAGAACTCACGCTCGTAATTGAGATATATGTGATAAAAGTAGATGGAAAAATTGTGTCGGGGATCCGTGCGAGTTAAATGGTACAACAAGGCCTCATGCAAGAACTCCCATTCATATAGATGGTAGAATATTCCAGTGAGAAAAAAGAATATTGTCGCTGACACAAGTCCAAACAAGATTCTTGATCTTGTAAGCATGCTTGAAGAGAGAACCCATATTTGGCGTAAATTAAATATTTGGGTGATGCCCGAACTGACACTTGATTTGGCTTCTCTTGATTTCCATTCTAGGATGGCCGGCTTTTTATCAGGTCGGAAATGGTAAGGATCGAGAATTATGACAATAGGAAGAGCATATATTATAGGGTAGATTCTCATATGAACGACAAGCCCATACCAAACAGCCCCTTGAAAAAGGTTACCTACAACATGCCAATTTATCATGAGATAAAATATCAAATACAAGCTAAAATAAGAAACAGAAGATTCCTGAGCAGACACTTGAATCTTGCATGGACTACTTGAACATGTGAAAAGTTGTGTTTTACTTTAAAAACATGCACATAGGCTAATCTGGAAAAGTTACGTACCAACTGTATAGGTGGGAAAATCCGAAAATGCTCGGGTTCAGAAAAGGGTCAAAATAGGTATTGGTCAAAATGAATAGGCTTGACATGCTGGATCGGGTCGACTTCTCTCTTTTTTCCTCAAACTAATCAATACTTTGAACATGATTACGTAAGCTAATATTAAAATAAAGAATGATGGTATGTAATGGTTACGTACTTTCATTGTGTACCTTTTACCCATTTGACCTATTGGAGATATAAATATAATCCAAATTCAATCATTTTCAAAAATTGGGTTGAAATTGTTTAGCACTAAGAAACATGCTAAAAATTTGTTGAGTGCCCTTAAAACAAATGAACAAGTAGATGACAAAATATGCATCAAGCTTTAAATGAGAATTACGAATAGTACCTCTCATCAGACAAATCATGATCCACAAAATTATGGCACAAACAATGGGCTCACAGTTACCGCGTGTTCCAATGGTGAAGGTAAAGGGATTGAAAAGCCATACTATTACAGAGTAAATGCGTAGATTCTCAGGCACGCCACGAAGCTTAAGAATTGTGTGAATGAAGTACCCCACAAGTAAATCTGCATTTTAAAGATGATAGCATGTCTCACTCAACGGGAGAAAACAAGACAATTTCAAGTGTGTTCATATATAGCATAGCATGTCTGGTCAACTTATTTTAGAAGGCTTACCCTTGAAATTGCATAAACATTAGGTTCTCCACACGCTTAGAAATGAATTATTCACAAATGCTAATTATAAACGATAAGCTGAGTAAAATTTTTGTCATAGTCTATACCCCATCATATGATATATAGAAGATGAAGTGAAGTTAAATCATGGTGAAATTGGGAGTTTGTGGCATCAGATCATTAATAGCATTTGTTTTCCTTGATCTAAACAGTTAGAGTTTGTTCCATCTTTCTTGGTCTTTTGGTTTCAATATGAAAGCCTCACCTCGTGGTTTCAAGATTTTATTTTTCGAAGAACCTTTTTCCGGTGTAATCCTCTGGAAAAAATGCCCCTTGAAATGAACAACGTAAATAAAACTTGTGGATCAAATCAACATTACAAAAGTACGTAATGCTTGCTTATGAGAAAATAGTAAATTGGATATAAAACTTTCTGTAAAAGGAAGTGAAGGTTTATCACTATCATTCTAATAAATCATAAAGGTGAGGAGATTATGAGAATACCCTTCCTCCCCACTCCTTAATTATCTTGTGATGAAATCATGAAAATAAATAGAAATATCATAGGTTAATTACATAAAAACGTAACGTACTTATGCTTGAAATCTATTCCAAGAAACGAACTATGATTTGCCCCATAAAAAGGTAATGTACTTTAGAACATTCTGAAAACGACAAATTTGGTCATTTTTAATGATGAAAATCATCATTAATAAAGTGTTCACGGTTCACTAATAATAAAAACTTACACCTTTGTAGGTTTTTTTTTAAAGAATACATTACATTTTAAGGTGCAAAACATAGCATGTTACCTGAAATTTCCTTTCCTAAACCTGTGAGAACACTCTAAAGATTATGCCAGCAAAGACCTTATTTCAATACTTGATAAATTGCATCCATCACTGTCGTTTTCATGCGGTTGAGTATAGAAATCATCCATAAGCATGTAACCCTTATATGAAATTAACCTATATATTGATACACGTAAGTTCAATTTATATATATTATCACTCTCGAGGTCAATTCCAGCCATCCAGTAATAAGGTAATAAGCAAGTAGTCAAGCACTTCATGGGAAAAGTCGGTGGTGTATTTAAATAGGCCAAATTATATGTTACTTTCCCAAGGAAACAAGCATCTTTCCAAAATAAAATTCTTACCTGAAGCAGAGAAGAGAAACTTTCCCCATGACTGATGAATAAAGGAATTCGGTGTCAGAAGATATGCAATCAAAGGAGAGTAGCGGTACGTGGATCTTTTGTAAGGGGATTTTCCAGAGACTACTAAAGCCGCAGCATCGGAGAAAACCAGGTAATCAACATCAGTATACCTAACCTCCATATGAGTATCCTGCCATTCTCCATAGACAATTAAGAAGGCACGTAGAATGGCAGAGAAAATGATCAGGGAACTGAAATTCAAAACTTTCATTGCTCCAAGCTGCCAGAAAAACAACATACAATTAGCAGCCATCTTGAATCTCAGCCACAGTTTGTTTGTAAGAAAGTAAAGACTTGCCATATAAAAAATACTCTAAGTTGGCTAAATTCTTTTATAGAGTTTGTAATGTCTTTAAAATCCAGGTCCAGTTACAGTTACGAATCTACAAACAAAATGAGAAAATCCAGAACCTCTCCAATCAGGTGTGAGATCTCTCAACCTCCATGAAAGAAATTCTCTCTGAATTGCCAAAGACGTTGGAGAGGATGATGCTGAAGTATAACTTCATCAGGCAAGATCATATCGATGAATCCCTCGCCTCCCTGACCAAGTCATTCAAAGATATAATGATGAGCAACTCAAAACATCAGGGGACGCAGCAAGGCCCAAATCTGGAAGCCTCTGTGACAGACGACCTTGAATCACGGGCTGAAGAGAATACCTCCGATGGTAAAGCTCCAATCCACAATCCACAAGGGTTCATCAAAACTAATCACTCTGATAACCCTACCTTATTCTCGGTTGAAGGCGAAGTTACCAGAGATTTAGGGAAACGTTCCTTGTGAAGGGATGACTAGAGCAGAACCATATTTCCGGGTTTGTTAGATCTCTTTGATACATATATCAAAATTTTCCCATCTATGTGTCGATGTACCAACATTACACTGGTATATGACCCCGTTCATCAAGCACTCTGATACCATAAGGGTCTGGTTCCTAAGAAAATTGGTGGTTCGATTTAGGGGAACCAAGTTTCGTAATGCACAAGTAACACTCGATTTAGGGGAACCAAGTTTCACCTTGAAATCTGTTTGCTGCATTGTTTCGCTACTGATATGGTTTCCAAGCATGGAAGACAGATACGACTTTGGCTTATTGCATGGGAAAACAACATTGTGGAACAACCTAATTATGACGAGGCGTATGCAAATTAAAGTCAGTTTTCAAGTTACTGTTCTTTATGGCGCCCGTATTGATAGAGAACATGCTACTGATTGGGTAAACCCAATGAACCTTGGGCCTGGAAAGTTTATAACAAAAAATAGGATGTGGAGTCTGGTTGTTAAGCATGAGAGAGTGCTATATACATCAGTTGATTGTAATGAGGGGGGTGAGAGATTGTTTGTTAAGTCGGCTATTAGCTTGGGCAGAGAGAATTTGTTCTCTTCTGAGTTTGGACAGCAGGGTTCCCTTACTGATTTGTTTATCTTTGATTTCTAATCATTCAACTCTTCTTCTTCTTAGTTTACTATTTCAATTTCTATCAGTCTTGCACTCTTGCCAATTGAAGCACATTCATTGTTTACGAAGACACAAACTGAATGAGCTAATTGGTCCACCATCCACAAACCCTATAGAATGGGCGTTTTGAATAATAAACTGTTTGTCATGAATTCAAGTACAACAAAAACAAAAAGCAAATCTGCAACAGCAAAAAACAAAAACAGCAATATACAAAAACATTAAAACAGCAACAGCAAAATACCATTAGGTTGCATTTGGTAGAGAGAAGTGAAGAGACAAGAATTGAAGATAAAATCTTTGGTTTTTTTAGACCACGAAACTTGAAAATACAATAACCTTATGATTGTTGTATTTCTCTTTGTCAAATTTTAGCTTCTACTTAATTCTCCACCATTGCTAGAGAAATGAGAGAATTGAATTTGAAGTTATACATTAATACAACTTGAAAATTCATAGAGAATTGATATACATAAATCGAGTCTCCTAACTAATAGTTTGTCTTCATTTCCTTTCTATCGATTCTCTCTACCAAACACAACCTTATAGTGAAATAGAAACAATACTAAAAAGTAAATAAACATAGCAAAGGTAACAGCGAATCAGAACACAGAAAGACGGAAAAAACAGCAACAAGATTCTAATCAGAGGCACTGCTTTTCTGATCAAATGATCCCAGCAGTTAGATTGATTACTGTTGTTATTTCTAGTATATATTATTATAGACTTTTGACCTTGAAAATCAAACATAGTAAGTTTATAAGTTAACACTAAGCCACCTAGTTTCTTTTGTGTACAAATTTACATATTACCATTAGCTCCCTCTAAATGCACACAATTATAAATCTATGTAGACTTCAGATACTAAAATTGGCACATGTGACCAGAATAAATAACAAACCTAACTAATTACAATTAGAACTAGCAATGGTGAATCATGTAACTAGTACAAGACATTTAGAAACTATACAGTTTGTGGAAAAGATTTCTTTGAAGTTCAACCTAATTTGAATACATATAATTTATAATCATCAAGCTACAAATAATTCAGAGATCAAAAGAAGACATAATACACTCACTCACACGTAGATATAACCATTAAGCAATGCATAGTATGATTAAACATACAAATAATGAACACAAACAACACATAAAAACATGTTAGATAATAATCCGGACAAACAGCAGTCTATTAGTAAATTAACAGCAACAAAATGCAATTTAGCAACACTAAAAAAACCCATCAGCAGCTTAAAAATCAGCTGCAAACACAAAAGCAGGCACGAAAATCATAACACGAAAACCAAAAACTAATTGTCACCAAAGATGCAAAAAAAAAAAAAAAAGATAAATTTGCGAGACACTTGACACCATCAAAAGTGATAAATACCAACATTAACCAGCATCATTTTTAATCGCAAAGGAATATCTAAGCACACCACCATGTTTTATTGCAAAAAAATATCTGATTCTTCTATTTCAGTATTACATAATCACTTTCAATATGCAATTCAACCTTCCAAACAAGATATACAATTCAACCTTCCAATTTCCAAACAAAATATACAATTCAACCTCAAGTCATCAAAACCAATTGCTTTCCAGCTTAAAAAATTCTTGAAGATTCTGAACTTTCCATAAAAGACTTAATGACTACATTGAAACAAAACACAGAAATTGAAAATTCTGGTGATAAGTAAATAATAAAAGTGATCATTTAATCTTAGCAAATTACAAGATCAACTGCACATTCCCATTTGTTCCCTTGTTTGGAACTTATGGATAATCAGTGTGACCATTAAAAAATCACTAGAGCTTATTGCATATACATCACTCAAACGTTAGACAAACTTCATTTCATGTAGGCATTTTATCAAACATGTGGTATGCACACTGTCCATAAGTTCCCACCCCCCCCCTCCCCCCCCCCCCCCCTACAGAAATCACACATATTCCATCCATTGTCAGATCGATATGTTCAAATCATAAGTCATTTATATAATAAACAAATTCAATAAATGGGCAAGAAGAAAGATTTCATCTCATCATGTCACCTGAGCGTACAAATAAATGACGAATCTTGACCCGTTTAACGAGATTACTTCAACTTTGCAACGTCGATTCCATTGTCATGTGCATCTGGAAGCACCATAAATCAGGCCCATTCACAATTTTTTTCGAAGAAGTTCGTAGCTATTGGGCTACAGTCAGCTGAATTTGGAGAACTTGAAACGACAGGCAGTTCCTATTAACTTTGGGGCCGTGGGCAGAAACTATAAAAGGGCCATACATATAAAGTAAGCAAGATTTTTTAAAAAAAGCTTACAATTAGATATCATCGACTTTGCAATATTTTAAATCTCTCAAGTCATCCGAGTCTTCAAAAAACTTTTCAAGCTGCCATTGCAAAATAAACCATCTTTCATATGTGAGAAAATGAATTAATGATTAATTAAAAATGATTTGTCCATGCCCTTTTATATGTGAAATAATGATCAACTTGAAAACAACATTAATTAAATACTAAAATGATGATTGAAAATGTTAAATGTAGTCCAGGGACTAGCAATAGTTTCAACGGTGAGAAGCTTCAGATTATAGCATCCAAATATAAATGTTACGGTCAAAAGAGAAAATGTCATTTGGGGAGTCAACTCTAATATTGTAAACTTGACCACACACGGTCTTGATTAATCCATTAGAAGAGATCAAGAGAACCCAAGAATAAAGCCGACCTTGAGAAACATACTGAAACAACAATCAGAATAGATTAGAGAATCCAAAGAGTCGCACGCCACCCGCCTTGAGTAACCCGTTAATCGACCAGATGGCCACATCAACGTCGGTTAATCTGCCGCACCGAATCATCCTTCTCGTCTCAATGGTGATGGACTGATGGTGCACACCGTTTCTTCATCTGGACCTAGGTTAACATGGGTGATAATGGGCCGACCCTGATCCCAAAATCTTGTAATTTTGAGATCAAGAAATTACCATCCCTCTGTTCTCGAACCAATTAAAATGGAGGAAATGAAAAGAAAGTGATAGAAAATAAAAAAAAAAGTTGTGTTCTTTTGTCATATTTTCAAAAGTTTCCTCTCAACTAAGGGAAGAAAGTGAGGAAAAAAAAATCGATAAAATGTTTTATTCTATAAATTACAAAAAAACAAAAGTTTTTATTTTCTTTCATCCTTCTTGAAGAACATAATTTTTTTTTCTTTCTTTCCTCGTGATTCAAGAACACAAACAAAAATATTATTTTTTCTTTTTCTTTCTTTCTTCCATTTTTTTCCTTCATTTATTTATACTTTCTTTTTCTTTTTAAACACGAGAACAAAGAACTACACTTTGACCCCTATGCTTTAGAAATAGTGGAAGAGTAACACAAGTAGAGCAAAGCGAATTAAACCACATATCAAACCAAAATGGGTTCCCAGATATCACCTCTTCCGCCATTAACAACAAACTTCCCCATTCTTCCTCCTCCTTCCCTTTTCATTCATAATCTTGTTTCCCTTTCACCATCAATCAAACACAAATCAATTTACTCACTACCCACAAGATCTTTGTTATCCTGCTACAAACTCTCTAGCCATGGTCATGGAACTCTGAGATCTGGGGCTTCTTTATTTCAGTTATTTTCAACTAAAAGTGAAGACTGTGAGAGCCTTAAGCAAGAGCTTCTTGAGACTATAGCCCCTCTCGATCGTGGTGCCGATGCTACTCCTGAACAAATGCAGCGCGTTGATCAGGTTTGGATTTTGTAGTTTGTAATCATGCTTTTGAAATTAATTCAGTGGCTGACAATCTTATAACGAGGATGAGAGGTCACGGGTTCGACTCCAGTTGAAATTTACGTGGTGAAAGTAGTTTAGGAGTAGGGGTAGGATAGTTTGTCCGTTCAAAAAAGGGTTAAAGTCGGGTTACTTTACTGAAATTTCTCAAAAGACTAATCTAGTTATTTTTTTTATCTCATTGTACTTGTAGTTAAAATTTACTGTTGAGATGATACCTTTGATTACCGGTTACTGGTTCTACCGGTAAAGTTCTTATATTTGTGTTTTTAGAAGTGTTAAAAGGATCTGTATGCTTACGTGGATTTTTCTAAATTATTTATATAGATCGAAATTTACGTAAGCATCATGTTATTAAAAATGTGTCACATTGTCATTTGAATCAACAAAAACTATCATATCAGCATGGTTATTGGTTGCACGTACCATATCGACAAATTATTTGGAGGACAAGTATCATCCGGACAAATAAAAAGGTTAATTAGTCATTTAGGTAGATTGGGAAAACTATGTTGTATTTGTACGGCTTTAACCCTCAAAGAAAAGCTAATTTTTTGGAATATGCCTTGGCCTCCTTGATATGATGTTGTTGCCTAAGTTACTGCTTTTGTTCAGATTGCACGTAAAATTGAAGCAGTGAACAAGGTAAAGGAACCACTTAAATCTAACTTGCTGGATGGAAAATGGGAGCTTTTATACACAACTTCTCAGTCAATCCTGCAAACAAAGGTGACATTTTGGTTTCCCGACTCAATTTTAGTAATGCACAATGCACTTTCCGAAAAAATACGGAAGAATTGCTCAAAATAGCAAGCAAACCTTTTCAATTTTTTTTAATTATAGCAATCTCGCAATTTGTCCCAAACAAATGAATCAACCCTTTGTTGATTCCTGATTATAGGCTTATAACATTTAACCGGTAAACAACAATAGTTAACCGGTAAAAAATGGTTATACATAGGTTTTATTGTTGGGTTTATTATGAAAAAAAAACCAACATGTTCTCACGTTTTTTGCGTTTTCGTCACTCCATGTTATTTTTTTCCATAAAAAACCTCAAATTATTATTATGTTTGGGTTAGTGATTTTTGGACATTAGACCCCGGTTATAATTTGTGAACCGGGTTCTAATTTTCAAATTTCACTAAACCAAAAAAAAAAAATTAACTTGAGGTCTTTTATGGAAAAAAAAAATAACATGGAGTGACGAAAACACAAAAAACATGAAAACAGTTTGGTTTTTTTCATAATAAACCCTTTATTATTTATTGTTTGAAATAACAACCTACTTTTTATTTTTTTTTCTTATCATGGCAACAATTTTTTTTTTAATCTTTTAATATATTGTTTGAAATAACAACCTTTTTGTTGTTTACCGGTTAAATGCTATAATCGGAAGTAAACCAAGAGTTGATTCTTACGAGATTGCTATAATAAGAAAAAAGAGAAAAGTTGCTTGCTATTTTGAGCAATTCCCAAAAAATATTGATAGCAGGTACTTGATCTCTGCTCATTTTTTCTGAATTGCATGATCTTACTGTTTGAGTATTCCTTGAGGTTTAGTGGCGTGTGATAGTCACATACCTTCGTCAATGTTTCGGTTTATGTCACGTAGCTTTTATTCACACATTTAATCATCGTACTTAGTTTTGCAGTTCCTATTTATTACTTTTGCGACCGATAAACTGGTTGGTAAAAAACTTGCATAACCTATTTAGTAATGAGGTGGAGACTATCTGTATTTGGTAATTTGGATTAGATGGTCTATTTATTGTAATTTAGATTTAAAGCCGTTAATTTACATCAAATTAAAAACAAATAATCTGATTTAGAATATGAAACTGGTGTCGGGGTCACCACTAATTAGGCCACACTAAAGTTTTTACCCAATTCAACAGGTTTTTAGGTTTCAAAAGTAACAAGTTAGAACACCAAAAAAAAGTAAGACTAAATGAGTAGAAATAATATATGCATGCGTGTGGCATAAATCGAAACACCAATAGAAGTACATAACTGTTACTTCGTCGCAAACTCATTCCTTAACCTGACAATAATTCAAGCTAAAGCTACCTATGTCTTCTCATCAATTGTTTTTTTTTTTGAATGACAAACTAACCTACTTCTACTCCTAATCTACCCCTTTACCTCAATAGAGGACTTCAGAACTTACTTTTACCACCAAAATCCAAACTTGCATGTGGCGGGAGTCGAACCTGCAACCTCACACTTGTATATCGTCACTCTTACCAAATGGGCTAAACCGTCAAGTTTTTAAGCTAAAGTTACTTGCTTGCCTTTTGTCATGATTGTAATTTCTTGATGCCATTGCTTTGATCCATAAGCTTTCTCTTCTTTTTGGTATTATTGAAGGTAATTTTGTCTTTTGACTAGTAATTGATTACTTCTATGGACCTAATTATTTAAAACAATGAATTCCTTTTAACTTGAAACGTTTCAAGTATAATTGCTAGCCTGACTTTGTTGTCATTGCGGATTTTTGAATTGTATTTTGGTTTTTTCGCTAGCGGTCAAATGCTTATTTTGATCACTCAGCCAAAATTGCGACATCCATTTTAACTTGGCAAACTTTTAAGCTACAATTAACTTGTTATGCATTATCATCCTCGGGATGTTGATGCCATTTTGTTATAACTTTCGCAGATTTTTTTTCTTGGGATTTGCATTCTGTCAAAGGATTTGCATTATGCAACATTTTCATTTATCAGGATTTTGTCAAAGAATTTGTGTTATCTTTTAAGAAAAATTTGTTAATCTGAAAAATGCAAGGCAACTGCGATTTAAAATCCTAAGGGGGAGGCTGGGTTTTTAAATAACAAAGAATGGTGGGATTTATGAAATCTTGAGATTTTAAATCCTTACTAAAATCTGTGAACCAAACACAAGATATCAAATGGAAATCCCTGGAAATCCGCGAAGCAAACGCCCCATAAGAGTATTTTTTTGGACTAGTCATCTGAAATTGTGAATTCTCCTTGACTTGAAAATATTTCAAGCTATAATCGCTTATCACACATCACGATGATTTCAGGCTGTTGATGCTATTGCTTTTGTTCCACAAACTTCAATTTCCTTGGAGATTATTTTAGATTATTGATTAGTGATCAAATACTTTTACCTGCCAACTTTTTTATTTATCTTACCTTTTGTTCTTTGCAGAGACCTAAAGTTCTGAGAGCAAATGGAAAGATTTACCAGGCAATTAATGTGGACACTCTCAGAGCACAAAATATGGAAACTTGGCCATTCTTTAACCAGGTATTTCTCATGATTTAGATTGCATACAACTGTAACTACTCCCTCTTTTGCAATGTTTGGTTCGGCATGTATGTCAATAAAAAAAAGTGTCCATTTGCCATAAATGCCCTTTAAATTATGACAAAACTGAAGTCTCTTGTGGACAAAAGTCAACATAACATGCATTGGCAACAATTGGTGTGAATAGGTAACATTAACATTACCTAGAAAATGAAACTATGATGTGTGTTGCTTTATGTTGATACAGTGATTATTATGTGTTTTCATGGGTATATTAATGCTACTTTATTATTTCATTGCAAAGCCTATAGATTTTGATTATGACATTTACTTAATGACTTGCTTTAAACAACTCGTTTAGAAATAAATAATAAATTAGTTCATTTTCTAACGTTTTTGTTCCGTGGGGTTTTTATACGGTGCTAATTTGACCCTTTTTCTTTTCTTTGCTGATTCCTCTCAATGAAATTTTCCATGTTGCACTAAGTTACTTACGGATGTATGCATGCAGTCCGGGAACACTTTGGGGATTTGACCATGATTTTCATTTACTTGATGCGGAGGAGAAATAAGATTAAACACTTAGGGGCTGTTTGGTAGAGAGATTTGATGGGAGAGAATTGTGTTTTCTCTTGTTTGGGAGAAATGCTTTCAATTTTGGGCGGAGAATTGAATTCTCTAGGAATTGTTTGAAGGCTAAATATAGAGAAATGCAATTCTCTCCATTTGGTAGAGAAATGGTGAAAATTGACTATCTTGTGTCTCTACTCCACCTGAGCCATCATTTCTCATCTTTATTTTTCTGTTGATACCAAACAAGATACACAATTTCAATTCTCCACCCATTTTCATTTCTTCCCAATTCCATTTCTCCCCCATTTCCAATTCCATTTCTCCTCATTTCTTTTCTCTGTAGCAAACACAACATTAATGTGAAGAACGAATGATAGAATGGGTCTAAGGCCATTTGTGGTTAAAATGTTACTTTCATAAAATGCAGTTAAATGCTTCTCTAAAGAGGCACGCAAGTGCAATCGCTGTGCTACCCATGAGCGATGGTGCCCCAATGTATAGCCCGCCCTCAAAGGGGCAAACTTCTTAAAAAGACAAAAAGCAGGGAAGTCATGGGCCCGAGCTTCATACTTTTGGCTTATGATGCAAGTTATATTCGTGAAGCTTTTAGATGTTTCTTGACGCTCATCTGTTACATTTTCTGCAGGCTACTGCCAATCTAGTTCCTCTTAATGCAAAAAGGGTAGCAGTCAAGTTTGACTCGTTTAAAGTGCTTGGTCTGGTAGGCAAAACTTTGTTACCACTATAAGAATCAATTCCATTTTTGGCATTCGGCATTTCTATTTCATGGGTCTTAAATAAATAATTTGTATAATGCCATATGCAGCGACTTGTTCCTGTTGTTAACCGGCAGTTTATTGATCTGCAGATACCTATAAGAGCTCGTGGAAGTGGTCGCGGTCAGTTGGAAATAACGTACTTGGATGAAGAGTTAAGGTACGCAACATATAATTCTGTTGTATCACAAATTCACAATCACATCATATACAAAATGTCCAGACGTCTTCCAGAGAAGTTAAAAGATGGGAAAATTACCTAGAAAGGTAATATAAAATACAAAATTTGACAATAAAGGTATTGTAAAATTTTTTTGCCAAGAAAGGTAATATGAAATTCTATTTTTGCCGAGAAAGAACATGAAATTCAAATTTTAGGCCAAAAAAGATAATCAAATATTATTCGGTTACCAAAAAAGGAGCATAAAATTAAAAATTTACCTTCTTAATTTGTCATCAATACCCTTTTTTGTCAAATTTGAATTTTATGTTATCTTTCTTGGCCTAAAAAATTTTACATTACCCTTATTGGCAATTTTTGACATTTATATTACCTTTCTTGGTAATTTGCCCTTATAAGAACAGATACACTTGAAATGCTCATTCAGGCCCATAAAACCCGCAACCTTTTTTTCTTTGGAAATGATCACGAATAATCAAATATTACTATGTACGAAATTAACCGTTGCTATCTTCAGTAGATTCTAGATGGAAAGATCACTCTGTTATTTCTTATAGTCAGTCCCTTGTTTAAATTTTGAACAGATTACATTTCAACCTCAAGTTTGATCTAAATTTATCTATTTCTCTTTAAAGAGTAGATTACGACATGAAACAGCATACCTAACTGTCTAACAACGTCATTACCCATCAAAAAGTAGATGAACTTTGCAACACGTAACTTCGAGATCCTTCAAAATTAGGCTCTGTGCTAATGTTCGTTGAAAAAAGTGGATGATGTTTTAAATTATGGTCTTTGATTGTTGTTTTGCAAGACTGAGTGGTTATGGAGGAATTGTGTAAATGCAAAAACAAAAACAGGCATCATACTTTGCATTTTTTTGGGTCTAAAACCGTTTATTCGTGTATACTTTGTGACCGTCTGTATACATAAGTGGTTCTTTTAGAATTTTGAATTTTCACACGAACGATATAATCTGTTTGCAATAAGAAACCAAGTGCAGTGTTTTGAAAATCCAACCACTCCTCCAACCCTGATTTTCTGGGATTCACTGGGATTTGCATTTAAAATCCTGTGTTTGGTTCGCAGATTTCAGTAAGGATTTAAAATCTCAGGACTTCTTTAATCTCTTCATTCTTTGTTATTTGAAAACCTAGTCTCCCCCTAGGATTTTAAATCCCAGTTACCTTGCATTTTTCAGATTAACAAATATAATCTAAAAGATAATGCAGATTCTTTATCAAAATCCTGACAAATGCAAATGTTGCATAATGCAAATCCTAGAAAAAAAAATCTGCGTCAGGATTGCTTCAATCTTGTGTTTGCAGGATATCGAGAGGCAACGAAGGCAATTTGTTCATATTGAAGATGGTTGATCCAGCCTATAGAGTCCCTGTTTAGCTTCAAAGTGGGACTTTCCTTGCATCATTTTGACATTTTCTTTTCTGGTAGTGCGACGATTAGGATAGTTTGACCATGTCTAACAGGTCAAGTCTGTAATTTGACTTTGACCTTGGAAGGTCAAATGTGCTGTCAAGTTACTTATTACAAATTGTAAATAAAAACATGCTTATAAATAAATAGAGGCATATGGTGATGTTGTAATTAGAACTTTCATCTTGTTAGAAACTATACATTCTTTTATATAAAGCGAATGGAAATACATCGAATCAAACCCCCGATTGTGAGGTTACTTCGAAAGACATATAATCCTTTTCAGTATCCAGGCATGAAGCCATAAAAGTTATTAGAAACCGGCATTGATATACATTTAGGGGGTTGAAAGTATACAGGAATCAATCATTTACATAAATACAACAGATGAAAAGTTGTGTAACTAGAACAGATTTGTAACAAAGTTGTATATCTTTATGAGAAAAAACCCGTCTTTGCACCATGTTGTTGAACTTGCATCACTCGGGTATTCGATAAGAAGGATCAATCATCTTTAAAACGAACAAGTTTCCCTTATCACCTCTCGAGACCCTGCAAAGCACGACAAAAAAAATGGAAATTCAAGTTTGTAGCAAAATTGAGTGAAGTTTGTATGAATGTCAGAAATTTCACCTTAATTCTTCATCCAAGTATGTTATTTCAAGTGCACCTCGAGCTGTATCAGGTGCTTTGACGGGTATCTACACACCATGAACGAAAAGTTGTCTCACACTTTATGATTTATAGGCATGAGTGTTACCAGGTTATCTTGTTTTAGACAAGAATAACGACATGGAACATAGCGACTAGATAAAGAAAAATCTTACCAATCCAGCAATCTTGAAATAATCGAATTTTACTGCCACTTTTTTGGCATTCACTGGTGTTAGGTCCGCTGTTACCTAGAGATAGATGATGATTAGCAAGAGTGATTTTACATTCCGCCCTTTTGTATTTCCGACATTTAACAAAATACCTGGTTAAAGGTTGGAAACGATTCCATATTTTGAGCTCTGAGAGTGTCTGCATTGATCGCTTGATAGTTTACACGCGACCGTAGGAACTTGGGTCTCTGTAGAGAAAGATACATAGTGATCAAGTCAAACAGAAATTCATCTCAAACTAGAAAAAAAAAGGGATCTCTTTAAGGAAAAAGGAAGATCAAGAAAGACATAATAATGTAACCTTAGTTTGTAGAATCGATTGTGAAGTGGTGTATATGAGTTCCCATTTTCCGTCTAGTAAGGGAGACTTGAGTGGCTCCTTTGTCGGGTTCGCTGCTTCAAGTTTTTGAACTATCTAAATCGAATAATTTAGGTGTAAGCTAGAAAGAAATACAACACTATATATGTATATGATCACTAACTTAACTTATATATTTTGATACAGAATCATTGATCATATACTTTTTGTAGGTAATCAATGGAGTCACAAACTGACATCAATCAATCAAAATTTCTTCATCCAACATGAATATGATCGATCAATATATATCGGCAGATAGAGCTTTCTTGATACATAAAAAGCCTAAGTTTGGTTTCTAATGGTCAATATTACCACTTTCCAGATTGAAATTCAATACAAACCCTTTGCAAATTTGGGACCAA
This sequence comes from Centrapalus pauciflorus, assembly GCA_020465985.1. Classification (NCBI taxonomy): domain Eukaryota; kingdom Viridiplantae; phylum Streptophyta; class Magnoliopsida; order Asterales; family Asteraceae; genus Centrapalus; species Centrapalus pauciflorus. The sequence goes on along the minus strand of JAANYP010002344.1, from coordinate 68,051 downwards.
GTTTGAATCTTTATTATAATGGTTCTAATGTAATGTGATTTGCTACCAACAGTTTCCCTCAAACTGTAAAATTTCATAGACTTTTTTTTTTGGCGTTTGAGGAGGAATGAATCAAGAATCCAGACTCCAGAGTAGAATTTAACCAATGTAATTATGAAATCAATCAAAATCTTTGAAAAATTGTGGGTTTGAATGAAAAGGAAGAGCTGACCTGGTCAATTGTTTCTTGATCCTGAGGGGAGGCTTCAGCACCACGATCAAGAGGAGCAATGGCGTCAAGAAGCTCTTGTTTGATAGGTGTGGAATCTATGGGTTTGTTGAAGAAAGCTGGGAGGAAATTAGAAATATTGGTTCTCCATTTTGTTAGTGAAAAGTGGTGGTGGGTGGTGGTGGGTTTGGCCGGAAAAGAAATGGAGGAGTGAGGGGGGAAGAAGAGTCTAGGGAGGTGGTGGTGTGCGGTGGAGGTGGTGGTGGTGGTGGTGACGGCGGTTGAAGGAGTGGATAAGGCCATAAAAATCGGAAGAATTGGTGGTTGTGTTTGTGTGCTGTTTTCTTATTATTGAATTGAGTGAGATTTTGTCAGCCAAATGCTCCTCGTTGTCTTCGCGGGAATGAATAAATAAATAAATATTATTGATTTAGGATTTTATAGTATAACAATTAAATTAAAAGGATACAATAATAATTTTGTTTTAGTATTATTATTAAAAAATCATTATGTTTTTTTATGATTTTAGAAACGTTTTCAAGTTTATATTTTTTTCTACTTTGTAAAATTTGATTATTAGAACATAATAATAATTGATAATTATATTTTTTTAAAATGAAAAGCCAGGTTAAAATAGCTAAATTTTATTAAACCAGATAAAAAAAATTAATTTGAAAACTTTTATGGAAAATCTAACATGAAGGGACGAAAACACAAAAACATGAAAACATGTTAGTTTTTTGGGCAAATGACCAAAAATAGTAACAACTTTTGACATTTTTATCATTAATGGTAACATTATTTATTTTTTATAATTAATAGTAACTTTTTATTTTTCTATCGATAATAGTAATGGGTGACCTGCAAACCTGTTTAGCAGGTCACCAACTTTTCATTTCTCAATAATAGTAACATCTTTTCAGATTTTTATCAATAATAGTAATATATCAAATTAAAAACATAATTTTTTTATTTTATTAAGTTTTCTAATATTTTATAAACACCAAAATAAACCAAATTTTTATTCCGAATATTTACGGATAGATAATATTCGATTATTTATTTACAACTATATATAATATTAATGAAAAAATACTATGAATCATTTCAATTTTCACTTATTCCAACAAAATAACCACGAAGCATCATTTTCTTAGTTTTTCCAAATAAAATAATACAAATCGTTTCGTTTTTTAGTTTTTTCCAATATAAATGAATCATAGTTTTTTTATTTAAAAAGCAAAAAATCAAAATGGGTCTCAATATTTTTCATTCATAAAACTATAAACCACAATGAGACATTGTTTTTCCATTCATAGAAGAACTAAAAAATGAATGGGTCAAAATACTTTTTTATTCGTTGTACTTTTCATTTTGAATAAAAAAATTTACAAATTGAACGGTTTTTTTGTAAATTCCGATCGAAATTGATTACAAATCATTCAACTTTTAGCTTTCTAGAATAAAAAACTACGACCCAATCATGTTTTTAAGGTTTTTTTTACAAAAAACTATAAATCATTTTGAGTTTTCGTACAAAATAATTGCAACTCATTTATTTTCACTTGCTAAACCAATTTCCATAATTTAGCACCTTATAACACAATCAACTCATTTAAATTAGCGGTTTCTTACCTTCCCAAGTTAAAGAACTCCACAAGCCAAGATAAAGATGAATTCCAGAGCTCAATTCGATCCTTTACGACTTTTTTTTTTCAATCTGTTTGCTCTTACAAACACACACAACACTTCGCAATTGTTTTTGGAATGAATGAAAATGAAGCAAAAAGTTAAATGTGTTATACATATAAACATATCGTTTATAATGCGGGTTCGGCACCGATACCCGACCTGTTATCAATATGTCATAATTAATATCAATATTCTCATTTAATTTTGTGGTCTCATAATTATTACTAATCCGCTAGAATTATAACCCGGTGACATGTATTTTACTCGACCCCGACACATGTTCATTTCACTAATCGCCATATCATTGCCCCAAACAATATTAATAATTTAATCAACCAATAAATTAAATCCACGAAATTTTTAACTACACGAAAATTTATGAATAATTGTGGTTTATAGTTTTTCTGCTTGAAAAATATTGCAACCAATTTTTATTTTTAGTTTTTTATATATAATTGTGAATAAATAATCAAATATTATCTAATCGTAAATGGATATTCGAAATAAAATTTTGGTTTATTTTGGTGTTTATAAAATGTTAGAAAACTTAATAAATTTTTAATTTGATATGTTACTATTATTGATAAAAATCTGAAAAGATATTACTATTTTTTATAACTGAAAAGTTGGTGACCTGCTAAACAGGTTTGCAGGTCACCCATTATTATTATTGACAGAAAAATAAAAAGTTACTATTAATAATAAAAAATAATTAATGCTACTATTAATGATAAAAATGTCAAAAGTTGTTACTATTTTTGGTCATTTGCCCTTGTTTTTTCATATAAACATTTTGTTTTATAGCAATATGTTTTTAAAATAACCTTTAAAACAACCAACATGTTTTCATGTTTTTTTTTATATTTTCGTCCCTCCAAATTATTTTTTTCAGAAAAGCCCTCTAGTTAAAATTTTCATTTTGATTTAGTTAAATTTTGCTATTGAAACTCAGTTTTTTCAGTTTTTAAAAACCGTTATTAATTATAATCAGACTTTAATAGTCAAATTTCATAAAACTGGAAAAAATTAATATTGAGAGACGAAAACGCAAAAAAACGTAAAAACATGTTAATTTTTCATAATAAACCTTAGTTATAATAAGTATTTATATATTTTGTATTATTATGAAAAAAATTAATATATTTTCATGTTTTTTGCGTTTTCGTCCCTCAATTATATATTTTTAAGAAATGTCTTCAATTTAATTTTTTTTTCTTTATGGTTAAGTGAAATTTCACTGTTACAACCCATTTTTTCAGTTTTTCAAAAATAATTTATAATGAGGCTCTAATAGTCAAATTTTACAAAACTAGGAAAAAAAATTAAGTTGATGACTTTTCTGATTAAAAATAACATTGAGGGATGAAAACACAAAAATCATAAAAATATATTGGTTTTTTTCATAATAAACCCTATAATATATAGTGTCAGTTTTTATATTTTAACCAATTATATTATTTATTTTGTTTTTTTTATAAACAATAAAAAATTAAAATTAATAGCATTACTAATAAAAAATGAATAATATTTTTGTATCAATTAATGTTATTTTAGACAGTAAAAGATCTGTCAATATAAACTTCATGAAATAAAATTTCTTTGATCCAAAAAACTACTTAAAACGATAAACAAACCCCACATGTTGTCTTTTTCAAAGAGTCGTCTAGAAGATAAGATTAAAAACTTATTTCACATGTGCCCAAAAAAATCAATTTACAAATCCCAAAAATTCCTCATAAATACCCCAAAATTCATACCCGACCCGTTTGAATAACGGGCACAAACCAATCATACCCACCGGCCACCATGCGCAGCAAAGTCATGACTGACACGAAATCCAAATTTTCTTCTTCTACATATATTTATAAACAATCGTATGAAACCAAGAAAGACACTCAAAAAATGAATCTTCAACAGTAAACTCCTTTCCTTAATTTACAAAATAAATTATGCAATCAAATTTCCCAAAATCTCCTCAACCCTTTCCTTTAATCCCAAAACACCATCACCAAGCTTTCTGCAAGATTGTTTCATGTGCCAACAATACTTCTTCTTCTTCTTCTTCTTCAGAAAGCAGAAATGGTTTCAAGCTTCTGGGCCACTCTTTGGGTGATATTAAATGGAGGCTAAATGACTTTGATAGCAGTAAGTATGCTTTTATTATTATTATTATTATTTTTTGCATATATTTACTTCATTCTTTGATCAAATTGAGCCAATTTGTTGATGGGTTTTCTGTTTCTTGGTTTACTTTATCTGTTATCAAGATTTCCTTTCTGAGTTTTGTTGAAAGTAGCGATCTTGATCTGAATGGATTAAGGGTAATGTTCAAACTACCTTTATGGTTCCAAGATTTCTCGGAGAAGGTCCTAGAAAATCTGTGAATTGGATTCCCTTCAGTGTGTTTGTAACTTTGAAGTTTAAATTATAAAGTTAGAAACTAAAACTTATAGATTCCGTCGAAATCTATGGATAAAGAAATTCGTAAATCTATGGATAAAGAAATTTGTCTTTCCTAGTTATTTGCAATAGAATTTGGATTCCAATAACACACAACCGGCACCTTTAGCCGTCGTATCTCGCCCCTCCCAGAGTAACACACAAACCATTGGAATTTAAATAAATTATTTTGCAACCGAAGGCACCCTAAGGTCCTTGTTTAGCTTATAGAATGAAATTCGTAGGAATTGAAATTTACTTAATACTTATAGTGTATTTAAAACTCAGTTAATATAAGAATGAATAAAAACTTACTTAAATTCAATTACAATCTATCGGTGAGGGAATTTTCCATTCATAGCTATCTGTTATAAAATTTAGATTCCAAACATGTCACTACTCACATTCTTAGCCGAACCTACACACCATTCCGTACCCACCCCACTAAACACACAAATAGTCAAAATATGAATTCCAATTCCTTTAAATTTTACGGGGCCTAAAGCCTAAGGGTTAATGGCATGAAATAGTTACGTATTTTCATCAAGTACATTGATCACTAATTTTTGTACCTTTTTTTTTTTCCTTTCCCCAATACGACCCTAAAACTAGCGAATCAAATAAAAACTTATGTGGCATGTTACATTATAAATGATTAGCCAAACACTAGTTCTAGAAAAATTAAGTTGTTATACCTTTAACTTGGCATTACTAAGGGTTAACAAAAATAAAATTGGAATAAACAGGCCATATAATCTAGCTTACTGGAGTCCGGACCAGATATATAAGGTGCCCAGTTAATTGCTAAAGGGCATGCAAAATTTATTTTTATCAAATTCAACCAGTTTTTGAATTGTAAAAGTTCCAAATTGGAAAAGCAAGAATGGTATAATTACATGTTTACAAAAAACAAATTTGTGGCACAAATGGAAACATTGGAAAAAAGTATTCCATGTAATCAACCTTAGCTTCTATTTGTTGGCTATTTTTTTTTTTTTGTAATTCTATGATTTTATACTAAGATAGCTATGCATGTTTGTTAACTTTGTAAATTGGATGTCTGACCCACCTGCCAGCCACTCCCTGACCATCATCAGTGCTTCGAGTGCAAACATTAGGTCACACGTGTTTTGCTACAATTTTTGGGTCTCATTTGTTTGAAGGATGTGATGGTGAGTACCATTTAGAGAAGAAGAATTACTACATAATGAAGCCACAATAGAATAAGTTGGTATAAACCAACAGGAACCTTTGAAATTCCAAGGAGGAAATGTTTTTATTCGATGGTAATCCTTGAGTTCTTACACTAATGGATGCTAGCCCCTAGAAAAAATGGATTTGCCAGTTAAAGCTGCAATTCGGACCAAAAACCGAAACCCATGATGACTCGTCAATCGTCATCAGTAACATTTCTTTCGAGGTTATATTCAAGGGATGAAGGGAAGATGGACTTAACTCTTATTATAGCAAAAAGTACTCAGATTTTGTATCTTTGACGGTGCAAATGTATAAGTTTGCCTTGTAACTGCATTCTAGAGAGCAGTAGTGGAGACTGAAAAACTACAACAGTGGCAGAATTTAGAAAATATGTTCTTTTGGGGGTATGAAATTTTTATTAAAAATTTATGATTTTGCACAAAAATTAAAACCACCTCTATTAATTGAAAGTATTAGAAGAATTTGAGTTGGCATCATAAAATATGGTGTTTGTATGATAACTGGATGTGACTTGACATAATACAGGAACAATTGTTTCTCGGCATGCACAAATAAAGGGATGAATGTTCTTTCTTCTTTGATCTGAGCAATTAAGTCCTTTTTTTTTTCATTATATGAAAGGTTCGATGCAAGATGCGTTAAACATATGGGTATCAAAAACGGCAAGAGTTTTGAGTGAAGTGACTACTCCACTTATCAAGAATGTTCAAGATAAAACCCCTACAACGGGAAACACATACGATATCAATGACATGGAGGAATTTTTCATCACCGAGAAGACTATTGATAGCCGAACACCGGGTGGAGAACTTTCTTTGGCTGCTATTGTTTCTATTGAGCAATTTAGCAGGTGCACATAAGATGCTATACATTTAGTCCAGCTAATATTTTCATCATGTTCGATCTTATTTGAAGAGGAAAAAAGTGTGATCATGAGTTCCATTTACTTAAAAAGTAAAAACTGAGATGGGACTAACGAATTGGAGAACAGAAAACGGAAGGGAATGGAAAGTTTCTAACTTTTTGGAGTGTGAGGTATGCAGGATGAATGGATTGACTGGGAAGAAAATGCAGAGAATCTTTAACGCACTCGTTCCTGAATATGTGTCTAATGATGCACGTAATTTGGTGGAATATTGCTGCTTTAGGTTCTTGTCCAGAGATAGTTCTGAAATTCATCCATCCCTTAAGGTTTGTGGTCCCCTTTCTTTGTAATTTATCGTTCATAATCTGTGTACATGAAGGAAACACAACTGTACATAATTGATTGATGCAAATAGATGTATGGAATTTTTAGGTCAGCTGGACACATTTCAGTTTCACATTGAAATTGTTGCAAAAGCCATTAGGGTTAAATGAGTAAAATAGCAACCTACTTTCAATCTTTTAATGTTTATGATAAGTAATTAGGAATGTACTTTACATTTTACCATTCATAAGAAATTTACTTTATATAAATTCATGTTTATAGTAATGTGTGAATTAAAACCTGAAAAAAATATGTAAACAATAAGAAGGTGAAAGTAGATCGTTATTTACCATCTAACTCAAAAGTACATTGCTATAAAAGTTAAATGGGTGAAGTTATGTTAATGTAAAGGGTGAAAGTGTGAAACTATGTTGCTATAAATGGTAAAAAGTAATGTACATTTGGTTGTTGTAAATGGTAAAAAGATGAAAATAGGAAAGCACTTAACTCTCTTAAAGACTCCTGGAACAACGGAAGAGATCCTTTAGAGTGACATTTAGTGGGAAAACAATGTTTGCTGGTTCCAAGGGCAATCGATATGTCTGGACTTTGACTATTTGACTTTTTGTATTGACTATGTTCTTACAATAGGAGCCAGCATTCCAAAGACTTGTGTTCGTAACCATGCTTGCGTGGGAGCACCCATACACCAACAAAAAGGAATCTTGGGGTAACACTGGGGAGAAAATTTCATTTCAGGTTCACTTTTCTGTACGTAATACTCCCTTTGTCCTCTACTAGTTGTCAAGTAAACTAACTTCAAGTTCAAAGTGGTATGAATATATTTAAATTTTGGTGAAGTTATTTAAATTATTCAAAAAGTTCTACATATGGGTCGCAACATGTAGATACCAAAAGGTTGAGTCTCTTTGTTTTTTATTCACATCACATCTTCATTTTGAGTTACGTTCTTTGGTTTGTGAAGAAATGACAATCCAATAGATATAAAGACGGACACAACTTTTCTCAATCGGATTCTTACTTAGTCTCGTACTCACTGCTTTGGGTGGTTTAGAAGTCTTTTTACTGAGTGATGAATTGATGCTACTATGCATGTTTTAAAAAGTTTGTAATTTTTTGATATTGAAGACGAAGCTTGTAGGAGAAGAGGCTTTTATACGCATAGCTCCTGCTATTTCGGGCCTAGCAGATTGGCCAACAGTTCATAACCTTTTCAAGGCTCTTGCTAATGATCAGAAAAAAATCTCGTTTCATGTATGGTCCAAGTATATTGGCGAACTTCTCAAGTAAGCTTCTCGCTCACGTTTTGATAGAAACTTCGAATCTAGTTTGATCAAGTGTTATGACAATCAATTAAATATCTAAAACATTCCTCAACAATGGCAAAACAGTGGAAGCTTGGAGAACCAAGATTCAATGATATCATTGGGCAAATAGCTCTTTTTGGCTGAAACTTTCCCGAAAGTGGAAATAGTTTTGGTTCTATGTTGCAATTATGTTGCACAAATAATTTTCTTGATGTTTTGGTATTGAGTGTTTGCTTTTTCTTTGCATGTTTTTCGTCGATACTGGAGAGTGTATGAAGGAAGAAAATCGTACCTTTCAAAAGAAACTCCTCAAATGTCATCGGAGAGAATCTTATGCCTTGGATCTAGCAGAAAAAGACCCGTTCTTAAATGGGAGAATAACATTGCATGGCCCGGAAAATTAACACTGACTGATAAAGCGCTTTATTATGAGGTATGATGAGACGTTTCTCTTTAGAAATTCGATAATATTTGGTAAAAGTAATTTTCATTTGTGCAGTAGCATCTGAAAAGTAGGAGGAAAATTTGCAAATTGTATATAATTATTATTTTGGGGGCAAAAGTTACGTAATTTAGGATTTATACTAGAATGGGTTGCAAAAAAAAAGTGAACATAATTTCACAAAAATTCTATGTTGTTTGGTTTGCTGGATTTTAAAAAAAATCACCAAATTTCAGATATCAAGGGATTTAATGGTTGAGAGGATTTTGAAATCCTTCAAGAACTAAAAGGACTTTGAAACCCCTTACTCTTAGAGGATTTCAAAATCCAGTAAACTTTGAAATCCTGTGAAAACCTTTAAAATCCAACAATTCAAACAGATTATAGTAGTTTTCTATCTCATAAAAGGTACAAACTTTCAGAAAACATTCATTTAGGGTAATATGGTGAAACTATGCTACCTTTTCATGCATACTCACATCAACTTATTATAATTCATGTTACCCAAGTGAATTTTTTTTTGAAAGTTATACGTTTATATAAGAGAGAAATATTCTAATGGGCGTTTGGTTCACTTATTTTTTTTCTCTGGGATTTGCATTTTGTCAAATGATTTGCATTATGCAGCATTTGCATTTGTCAGGATTTTGACAATGAATCTGCATTATCTTTTAGACTAAATTTGCTAATATGAAGAATGCAAGTTAACTGGGATTTAAAGTCCTAGGGGGAGGCTGGGTTTTTAAATAACAAAGAAGGAAGAGATTTATGAAATCCTGTGAATTTAAATCCTTACTGAAATCTGTGAACCAAACACAGGATCTTAAAAGCAAATCCCAGTGAATCCCAAAAATCCACGAATTTGTAACCATTCTTGTCCTGCATTTCCCATGTGGAGCATGGTAAAGCCAGTTAAGACCCGTTTCAAGGATTGGTCGAAACGTGAGAGCACGAGCAGTCACAACAGTCATTTTTAAGACTGGACCTGGTCCTTAACGGCTATAGTTGACCTTTTCATTAATTTGTAACCTGTCCTTTTGTGTATGCCAAATGACCATTTTTACCCTTTATGCACCGCACGCCTGGTGCAGATACACCACTCTTAGTGGTTGTTTGTTTAATTCTTAACGGAATCATTGAGAGGCTCGTTCAAAGGTTAAACCACCTCTTACTCAAGTGTCGTGCTTCACAGAGATCTGGTAATTCACTTACTCGCACGATGTTGCAGGCAATTGGACTAAAGGCCCAAGTGGCCGTTATTAGAATGGATCTTACAAGACCTGGTTCACGGGTAGAGAAAGCAAGGGTTGGACCATTCGGTTCTGATCTTTTTGACTCTGCTATTTCCGTAACCTCTGGTCCAGAGTGAGTAAGCTCCAAAAATCCATCTTCTTCAACAACCGTAAATCTTGATGATTTTTTATTGTATTTTACTTGATTACTTCTTGCCCAACTTATTAGGTCTACACCATGGGTACTTGAATTTGTTGATTTGGGAGGTGAAATGAGGCGAGATGTGTGGTATGCTTTCGTTAAGGAAGTCATTTCTTTATACCAATTCATCCAAGACTTCGGACCCAAAGAAGGTGATCGATCATTACAACATGTTTATGGTGCTCAAAAGGGTAATGCAAGGGCCACAGCTTATGCGATTAACGGCACTGCAAGACTCCAAGCGCTCCAATTTGGTCGAAAACTCCTCGACGAGCCCATTAAGCTTGTCCCGTTTTCGTATTTACAAAATGCACCGTATGGCGAAATTGTTTGCCAAACACTGGCGGTAAATTGCTGGGGTGGGCAATTAACTACAAGATTTACGGAAATTGAATCTGACTACAAACCGGGAAAAGGATTTTTGTCTTCTAATGAGGTATCAGAAGTTTACAGCAGCCATGTTTATGATATTGACGGGGGTGTGTATTTACGAAAGTGGATGCGGCATCCTTCGTGGACTTCCAGCACTTCCTTCGCCTTTTGGAAGAATACTTCGATGAAACAAGCTCTTGTATTGAGTAAAAATCTTGTTGTTGCGGACAAGACATTGGTTGAAAAAGCGTCGACTACGTGTCGAGTTAAATACGCTGAGGTTGAGAAGACACAAGCCACGATCGATGCTGCCATGATCGAAGGGATTCCTAGTAACATCGACCTTTTCAAGGTTGAAACTCCTTTTATTTTTACTCCCATCTTTCCTGATAATTGCAAGTTTCCTTTTTTCGCTACCTTTTGAATTCGAAACAACATTTTTTAACTGTTTGCTAGCAATAAAGAGTCTTTTCGACGTTTGACTAAAGTCAAACATAGCAAGCTTCACGGTACAAGGGAACGTATTCGTTTACGTAAAGTACATGTCTTGACTTTAATATTGCTTCACATATTGATTTCTTTAGGAGTTGATGCTTCCTTTGATGGTCATTGGCAAAAAGTTTGGAAAACTTCGACGCTGGGAAGAACCACACTTGACTGCATCTTTTCTCGCATTAGTATACGCACTCATCTTCAGGTACTAGGCGTTAAAGATTTTACTCCGTTCGTGTAGTTTATCACATATGTTTTCGTTTAGTATTTGTGGGAATAGATAATTTAAAAGTTGGATGTTTCTTTCGGGTTCAGGAATTTGTTGTCTTATGTGTTCCCCGTGACGTTGATGGTTCTAGCGACGAGCATGTTAGTACTGAAGGGGCTCAAGGACCAAGGTCGGCTCGGAAGAACTTTTGGCAAAGTTACCATACGTGATCAACCACCGTCTAACACAATTGAGAAGATAATCGCTGTTAAAGAAGCCATGCGTGATGTGGAAAGATATATGCAAACTATTAACATTTCGCTTCTTAAAATCCGTACGATTCTCCTTGCCGGCCAACCACAGGTTAGGGCTGTTTACTTGTTTCTCGGATATCAGTTAAAGTGACTGTCTAAATATGATGTGTCTGGAGTCTGGACTAAGGTGTTGTTTGTTTTTTAAAAGGTTAAATGTCTGAAGTCTGAAAACCACGTCTGAAATTAAGAGGAGGCCTTAACATCTGAAATTAAGAGACTCTTAATTTTAATTAAGACAACTCTCTTCCTCTTAAAATTCAAAGGAAAATTCAGAGGTTTCAACCTTTAAGTCTGAACCTAAACAAACAAACTTAATTTATTATAGATCTGAACTTTAGACTTCAGACGTTTTTAAGAGGCTCTTAATGGAAAACAAATGAGGCTAAATGTTGTAAGCATAAATGATGTTTCTTTTTTAAGCTAAATGAACAGTTCAAACGAAACGAATGTCCATTTTACCCTTCTATTTTCATGCTAGTATTGAATATAAAAATAATTCCTTTTTAAATATAATATTAGATGACAAACAGTTATAACTTTTGAAATACTTACAAATATTTGTCAATAAAAATAACAACAGTTATTACAGTCTATGTAAATTTGTAAAAATCAGTAACTTAACGCGTACATTTATCTTCCCCGTTAAGTCCAAATGTCTAAATTAAGTCGCAAGGACACAGTCACATATAGCTTACTCGATTGAACTATTTCCCTTTTTAGTCCATTAAGTTTACATCGTTAACGTTTTTAAAGCTTTTTTTTTCCTTCAGATAACAATGGAAGTTGCCATGGTGCTTTTGTTTGGTTCCGCCGTTCTCCTCATCGTACCTTTCAAGTATGTCCTTTTTTATCTCGTACTCGATATCTTCACACAAGAACTTGAGTTCAGGAAAGAAATGGTCGCGAGGGTCGTAAGCTTTTTAAAAGCCCGTTGGGACACCGTGCCTGCCACCCTTGTTTCCGTGTTGCCATTTAACTCTAACGAAACCGATTCCAAGCAGCAAAAGGAGACGAAAAACTTGCCGAAAGTAGAAAGAACTCAGAACAATCAGTAAGTCGAAAATCTTTATCGTGTTTAAAGGGTTGCTCGATATTTTGTACAGAGATTTTGTTCATAGAAGCTGCAATGCTTAGCACGATATTGTAGTATTGTACAGTTGACTTCATCAAGATATAATAAGCATTTGAACAAGTATTAGCAAAAAAACGACGGAAACCGGCCATACGTAAGTCGTTGACTTTGATTTTGTTGACTCGTTACACATGAGTTTATCGTCACGATACGAGCATTGTTGTGTCTGATTCCTGCATTTAACCCAAAAAAACATCGATATCAAAGTCAAAGTCGATAATAGTTCTTATCGAAATTTCTTGTTTGCATACCTTGGTGAACAAAACGAGACCACAAAATCTGTTGTAGAACATGTTATGATGCTTGTGGGATCATCGTAAGCATAGCTATACGCAACCGCGCAAGCAGTTTTGAAAACTTTTGAGTAGTTTGTTGGCATACATGTTACAGGATTAGAATACATTCCTTTGCAACAGTACTCGTCGGAGTCGAAAACGTTGCAAGCACTTCGGCAGGCTACGGTTTTCCCGTCAGGCCGAAACGTTAGCTCCGGTGGGCAGTTCGCCCTGAGATCAGTGTCGCAGCCAGCAACGCTGCAGTTACCTTTCCCTTGAATAGGCGTAACCGTAAGCGGCAAGTTGAAGCCATCGACAAGGCTAACGTCGTAAAAAGTGGTGTCACCAAGGGTAAATTCGGCAATAGAGGCAGGCGGGGTCCCTGGGCTGGTGCATGATAGCGTTGTACCGCATGCTCCTGTTTGGCACGTGCCATTGCCGTTTTTGTCGAAGCTGCATCCGGTTCGACCCCATATACGGCCACCCCATCCTTGTGGGGCAGAGTAGACGGCGGATTCACCTGGTTTGAGGATGAAACCGCCGCCGGTGAGGGTGGTGTTTGTGGGTGTGATCCCAGGCCATATGGTTTCATTGCAGTTGTTGACCATGGTAAAATTGATGGAAGTTGTCAAATTTACCCCTGTAGCAAGGGCAATTAGGAGGATGATTTGAATGGAAGAATGTTGTTCCATGGTAATGGTTTGATTGTGTGAAATGAGTGAGTGTGTTTTTTATATAGCAAATGGAAGTGGGGAAGAAAGAGTGTTAATTAAGGAGTGAATGTGATATAGAATACTTCTTCATCACATTATACCTTGCTTCCACCATTTTTGTATGCCCTCATCTTCCTTGTGACACTAGAATGTTTTTAATCTGGAATATATATATATATATATATATAGACTTACGTTTCATGGAGTCTTAACTTAGATTGGAGTCCAGGAGTCCTATCATGCTTGGTTATTATGTAATAGGATAATTTTAAAATTTAAGCATCTTTTAAAAAACTGGTGTTTGGATACAAAAGGGATATTTTGGTATATCAGATTTTATTGACATCAATCAAATTAGGGCTTCCTAATCCTCTCAAGATTCAATTGATTTTAAGCTTCGTCGGTTTTCATTCAACTAACAAGGGAGTGATTCTTTTAACTTGAAATCAAAATAATCATCCTCTCAATAATATATTTTTATCACTTCATCTACACCAAAATGAGAAAACATCATCTACATTAACGAGTTTTGATCGAAACAATCACAGCAATAAAAGGTCAATGCTTTTGCGATTTTAGGGTTTTAAACCCGATCCGAGTTTCATTTTTTTTTTTCAATTTGATTTTTTATCAACTTTAAAGAAGTTGTTCGAAGCTAGAAATCGATTTGTGTGTTCAAAGATCTAAAAACATCCCTTAAATCTAAACTCGAACATGTGGGAAGCATGGTGTCATCCGTCAACTTTGATTTATTTTCGGCCTTGAATGCCTAAAGCACCACGTAAACGATGAACAAGTTAAGGTAAATGTCAGATCTCATATCACGTTCTTTTCCGATTTCATATCTCTTTTGTTGTTGGTTGATTGGAGTTTCTTGTTCATTTGAATTGTTTCTAATGTTCATGTACAATACTTTTTTAATCGACTTCTAGGGTTCGTAGAATCCTATGGTATGTTTTTTTCTTAATTTTCTCATAATTAGATAACTCTGTGTGTTTTGATTAGTGTTTGCTTGACGCATTCAAAGTGTTCGATTAAATGTCAAAGAGAATTAGTAGTTTCCTTGACGCACATGTTCATATGCTTGAATATTGAATTTGTATTTCTTTGAATCAGTTGAACATTTCATATTGAGTGGAGTCCTAAACATATTCAATTTGTATATTAGATCTGTTACTTCTGTAACATATTGAGTGGGGTCTTGAATGATATGATTGTAACGAGTTGGTGATTTTGTAAATTTGTTACCTCATGTAATGATATATTTGTGAATATGCATGACGAATTTATAACGTTTGTGTATCGTTTTCTTAGTGTTAAATCCAGTGGCGGATCTAGGATTTCTTTGTGTTGGGGGCATAATTTATGCATGGTATCTATTGTTTGGTTGCAAGGTTTCAAGTGTCGGGTCGGGTTTTTTGATAGTTTGGTTTGATATTTTTTTTATCCTAGTCAATTAGTTTTTCCGTAGCAACTTAATAATTTATTAAACTAGTAACCCTAACAATTTAATGAACTAATAAACCGTAATTAAGTAATGACAGTTAGCAATTTCAACCAACTAAGTTTTAATAAAAAAAACATTTCCATTTTTTCAACATAAACTTACATCACAAAGATCAGCAACATTTATAATTCAGAAATATAATATCATTTGAAAGTTGAAATTGGATTGCCTCTGACTTTTTATATAACAATTTGTAAAATTCACAAATTCATTACTGAAACTTTATTATTATACGATAACAGGGAGAATTGCTCAAAATAGCAAGCAATTTTTATTATTATTATAGCAATCTCATAAGTTTTGTCCCAAATAATGGAACCAACTTTTGGTTTATTTCCGATTATAGCATTCAACCGGTAAACAACAAGTAGGCTGTTATTTCAAACAATATATTAAATGGTAAAAAATAAAACTAATTGTCATAATAAGAAAAAAATAAAAAGTAGGTTGTTATTTCAAACAATAAACCTTATATATAACCCTTTTTTTCCCGGTTAACTTTTGTTGTTTACCGATTAAATGCTATAATCGGGAATGAACAAAGAGTTGAATCCTTTATTTGGGACAAAATTTACGAGATTGCTATAATAAGAAAAAAGGAAAAAGTTTTATGTTATTTTAAGCAATTCTCTCTTAGTGGTTTATTATTACCAAAAAAAATCAAAATCGATTAATTAACATGCACCATGTAATTAGCAAGTATTCAAAATCAGTTAAATATGACTGTCAGAAGTAAGTTGTAATATTTTTTATAGGCCTAAGTTTTTTCCATCTAGGTTCTTTTCAATGGGTTGAGGGCCACCCTTTAACTTGGTTGGGGGCCATCCTACAAATGGGTTGAAGAATCAGTAATTTGTATTGAACATTTACAAAAAAATTAACAAAATCATTGGGGGCAGCTCCCCCCTCTTTGAAGAAAGTGCATCCGCCCCTGGTTAAATCCTTGTTCAATGCACTTGTAATATCTTCTAGTTATGTACGCAACTATACCCTGTAGCAACTCAAATGTTAGTATACAAAACCATACCGTACAGTAAATGAACATCTTTATCTACCTACTACTAGGGGTGAGCTCGGTACCGTACCGAACCGAACCGGTACCGATCCCGAAAATACCGAAACCGAATTATTAATTTTGGAAGAACCGAATACCGAACCGTATAATTTTATATGGTGCCGGTTCGGTACCGAATACCGAATTTTAGCTAATTTAAGAACGGAATACCGAACCGAAAGTACCGAATACCGAATTTTAGCAAATTTAAAAACCGAATACCGAACCGAATATATTAATTCGGTACCGGTCGGTACCGGTACCGGTTCGGTACCGATTCGGGTTCGGGAAATGGTACCTGTTGCTCACCCCTACCTACTACATCAGTTGAACATGATCCTACAACAATGAACATTTTCGTATACTAAACAACTAGTTCATTACCCATATATTATATGGGTTGGATTTGAAAATTAATAATAAATAACATTGTTATTTTAAGTATTTAATTTATAACATAGAGATAATTATAGTTTAATCATAATAAATATGGTTTTGAATTTTAAAATTTAACATTTTATTCGGAAGGCTGTTATAAATTGAATGGTTACTAAATTTCAAATGTCGAAGATGACAACTTTTATTTTTTAACGGATGACAAATGAAAATTTACTTACCTAGTTATTAGTATTTATATAGATTAGTGCATGAATTATAAGCAGCGGTATCAATTTATTAATACAAAGGTTTATTGATATGTAAATAAAAAAACAAAAGCATAACCAGAATAGATGGTTATATGTTTTTTTATAATTTCTTATAAAATATTGTTATCATTGATAATTTGACAAATGAAAATTAATGTGATATCTTGACGGATTATATTTTTAATTGGTGAGTGACTTACAGAGAGATCAATATACTAATTAGAGATATTAATTATATGGATTAATTTAAAGAATAAAATTAGAAGACATAATTATGATTTATTTTATAGATTTATTAAATACTAAAAATAGAAGTTGTTATTTAATATGGTAAATATTATAATTTTTAATTACTTTTTGTAAGTTAGCAAAACAAATATATTTAAATTGATGAGAAATGTTAATATTGTATTTAAACATCTGCAAGAATTATTTATTAGGAGAGAGATCAATATACTAATTAGAGGTTTTAATTAATATGCAAACACAAAAATATAAAAATAATTAGAAAGATACATAAAGATTTTTTAAATATAAAAAGCTAGTTATTAAAACAAATAATTATGGTAAGTAAATAGGCGGGAAAATGATATTGAAATGACACCAGAATGCGACACGTGGCATGATTCATTTTCTTTTATTAATAGATATAGATATAGATAGATACCTTGCAGTATCTGAACATGTTCACATACATATTTGAACTAGTGCATACATAGTAATATAACTTTAAACTAAAAAATCTATAAACATGATATGGTTGTCAATTAAAAAAAGATGTTTATTGAGGAGACACGATAAATAGAAAGTGAATAATGAGAGAATATTTTGTCTTATGTCATGGAATCTGAAAACTATGCTACTTAATATCATAACCCTTTACATTCTTATGCTTTCTCCACCAAAAGTCGGAACACAGGTCGACTTCCATCGAAAATTCATATCATGAAATCAAGGTTTCGATCTGTTATCGAGAATGGGAGCCTTCTCTTTCAACAAAATACAACGATAACCCAGTTTGGTAAATTGGGTCGGGTCGAAGAAGCCTGTAAATTATTCAACCAAATGATTCACAGGAACACTATCACATTCAACTCCATGATTTCTGTCTACGCTAAAAATAAGAGAATCAATGACGCACTAAACCTGTTTGATAAAATGCCTCAGCGAAATCTGGTTTCTTGGAACACAATGATAGCGGGTTGTCTACACAATGACAGAGTAGATAAAGCACGTCAGCTGTTCGATCAAATGCCTCGAAGAGACATTTTCTCATGGACTCTGATGATTACTTGCTACACACGTAATGGGGAGCTTGAAAAAGCTAGAAATTTGTTTAATTTGATGCCTGATAAGATGAACCCAGCTTGTTGGAATGCTATGATTTCGTGTTATGTAAAGTATAGAAGGATTAAGAAAGCTCGACAGATGTTTGATGAAATGCCTGTGAAAGATTTAGTTTCTTGGAATTCAATGCTTGGAGGTTATACCCAGACTGGGGAAATGAGTCTAGGTTTAAAGTTTTTCGAGGAGATGCCGGTTAAGGATGTTGTTTCGTGGAATTTAATAGTGGATGGGTTTGTTGAGGTTGGTGATTTGGATTCCGCTTGGCGTTTCTTTAGGCATATACCAAATCCAAATGTCGTTTCTTGGGTCACTATGTTGTCTGGGCTTGGTAGAAATGGTCAGATTATGGACGCAAGGAGACTGTTTGATCAGATGTCGGTTAAGAATGTGGTGGCGTGGAATGCTATGATAACAGTTTATGTCCAAAACTCTCAGATTGATGAAGCTTTGATCTTATTCAATGAAATGCCCGGGAAAAATGTGGTGTCATGGACTACAATGATCAATGGATATGTTCGTGTTGGTAAGCTAGAGGAAGCTAGCCAATTACTCGATCATATGCCGTACAAGAACGTTGGGGCTCAAACAGCAATGATCTCAGGATTAACACAAAATAGAAGGATTACTGAGGCTCGTAAAATTTTCAATAGTATAGCCAATCCAGACATTGTTTGTTGGAACACTATGATTGCAGGATATGCTCAGAGCGGAATCATGGATGAAGCACTCGATCTTTTTCAACAGATGGTGCAAAGGGACGTAGTTTCATGGAATACAATGGTTGCTGGTTATGCTCAAGCAGGTCAAATGGATAAAGCACTTGCTTTCTTCAATGAAACAAAACATAAGAACACAGTTACTTGGAATTCATTGATTTCGGGATTTATCCATAACGGATTATACGTGGATGCATTCAGTTATTTTCTTTTGATGATACAAGATGGTAATAAACCTGATGAATCGACATATGCTTCTGTTTTAAGCTCATGTGCGAATCTAGCAGCATTACAACTGGGAACACAAGTTCATCAGGTCGTTGTAAAGACAGGTTATGAGCAAGACATATTTGTTACAAATTCTTTGATCACTTTGTATGCGAAATGTGGTAGGATGTCGAGTGCAAAACAAGTATTTTCTCAGACGCCACGCATTGATGTTATCTCCTGGAATTCATTGATTGATGGGTACGCTTTAAATGGATACGGCAACGAGGCAGTGAGGCTCATGGATGATATGGAGGTTGCAGGAGTGAGCCCTGATGAGGTGACCTTCATCGGGGTTCTATCTGCTTGTTGCCATTCTGGCTTGATTGATCAAGGGTTCAAGCTGTTTGAATCAATGACAAGAAAGTACCGTATCCAGCCGTTGCCTGAGCACTATGCTTGTATGGTTGATTTGCTTGGAAGAGCAGGGAGGCTAGAGATGGCTTTTCAGATAATGAAGGAGATGAAAATTGATGGTAATGCAGGAATATGGGGTGCTTTGCTCAATGCTTGTCGTGTGTGCAAGGATTTGAAGCTAGCTAAACTTGCTGCTGAGAAGCTTGCGGAGATCGAACCTGAACATGGTTCCTATAATATGATGTTATCAAACATGAATGCGGAAGCAGGCAGGTGGGAGGTGGTGGAGAGAGTAAGGGACTCGTTGAAAGAGAGCCGAGCATTGAAGCAACCAGGGTGTAGCTGGATTGAGATCCGAAACCAAGTTCATGTTTTTATATCTGGTGATGGGCTGCTGCACCTTGAATATATGAACTTGAGGGCACTAATGGCTCATATTAGCAACATTGGTGAGTGAAGCGATTAGATTATTTATTGATGCCGCACGAATTGAACATGTGGTACAGCAAGGTTTCACTCAGTTCACCTGTATGAGACCTTCCAACATAGAGGCCACCATTTTAGTAGGTCTGTGGAGGTACTGCTATGACCACCACCACAGAGATGGCGACAGACACCATGATCTGGTGGTGAACATGGAGGAATGATGGCGGCACTTGAGGGCACAGAGGGTTGTTCAGTAGCTTGTCAATGAATCTTGGTTATAGTAGTAGTACGTTGGATCTGGAAAAGATTGATCAGGTACAGATACTACATAAAGCCACCAAATCAAATGTACATTTACCTATTTAATCAAACATATTATTGCAAAATTAGTCAGAAAATTTAGAACATGTGTTTCATCCCAACACAACATGTGTGCATGTTTGGATCCAACTAGTGTAATCCATAAATAATAAATCTATGCAGAAACAAAACTACTTATCTTATTAATCATAAACTCAGAACACAAATTTTATCCCTACAAAAATACAAATAAACCATCATAATTTGTTTAAAACTCACGCTTCAATTTCGGTTACTGAAATAATCTAAAAGTGCAAGGGGTGCAAAAATTCCATGAGTTGTTACTGGTGTTTCGTGTGTAAATAATTGCAGTGTTTAACCGATTCCCATCGAGTCTAGATAAAGCTTCCTGTTACCGCCAGGATCGTTAGTACTCAGCCGCATGCATATTTCTACACCAGTATACAAAATCGAGCAGGCTTGTTGTACAGCCCAGCCATGTGCACTCAGGTTGTCACCTTTTTCCTCACGATTCTCTTTCTCCGAGCCTTGGGAGGCGGTGGTGCTCCATCCTCGCTAGTGGTTTGACCCTGGTCTTGCTTAAACCCAAGGAGCCCAAGCCCTGAAGTTACGGCATTCTTGGATAAGAACCATTTAGAAGAAGCCTTATTGGTGGTTTCAGATGGTCGGTTGTAAGCCTGTTTCAGCAAGTCATCCGAGTGAGCTAATGGATCCACCTCCACTCCGAGCCAGGCTAACCTTGATGTCTCTCCTACTTGTGCATTCATGATTCTGTATAATATTCAGAGCAACCATTTACCAGAACATCGTCATTAAGAATTTCAAAAAAAAAAAAAAAACAAGTTTCATCTACTCGAATTCATCCCAGCCACTTTCTGCAAATAAAATCAACTTTTGACCAATTCCTATATGAGTAAGACTGTAAGAGCAAAGGGGTGCTTACTTTCATTTCATAGATGACAATAGATAGGGTTAAATGCGCAAAATAGCTTTCATTTATAATTGTTTATAGCAACACAGTTTATCTTTTTCCCACTTATATCACTGCAGTTTATCATGCTTATAGCAATGTGTGACTCGAAACTTGTAAAAAGCATGTTATAAATGTCATAAAGCTAAAATATGTTGTTTTACTCGTTTAATTCAAAGACAATGCTAAAAGCAGTAAAATGATGCAAATGCATTCCTAATAAGAAAAGAACATGAAATTTCATTGCTAAAAACAGTTTACCAAATAAAGTATGTTGCTATGACGGTAAAGAAAAATGAAAGCAGATAGCTATTATATGCATTTAATCCAAAATTGTAAAACAAAAGGGAGAGTAGATAACATAATAGTAAGAAGCAGTAAAGAAAAGTGGCACGTGGATGATTTTAGCATATATATGTAAAAGAAGTATACAAATTTATACATGTAAAAGATAGAAGTATACCTCAAGACGGTGCTGAAAAACAGTCCCACTCCGATAACATCAAATTGACTGACCATAGCTCTATCAAATCCGCATAGAAGTTGATAACGTAAATTGGCGTAAATACCAAGAAACGCGCCATAGCCAAGAGCATTAGTACTAACAGCTGGAATCGTCACAGATAATCTGACAAATCATAAACAAATCAGAGTGCATAATCCAAAGCCAGAGGTGCGAATTAAAATTTGAAACAATTTGATAAATATAGAAAAAAAACACGTGCTGTAGAGGGGTTAATGTGAGAATGTCAATTTGAGATATTTTATTGATCACGAGTCAAAGGGGTATATATTTACAAATTGCTAAAAAGAAACAGGTCAAACTGTTTAAAAGTCGCATACATTATACAGCCTCCTAAAGTGATTTATTTAAAATAAGGTCATTATTTTAATATAAAATTAACAATTTTATAAAACTCAGAAACAGATGATCAAGTTAAGTGTCGAAAGGTTAACCGAACCCATATTGATGCACTACCACAAAACGTGTGCCCTTTTTTTGGGCAAAATTTCATGGTAGAATTACTATTTTCCCACTATCACTATTAATAACCAATATATGCTGTTATGATCAGGTTCACAAAACCCCTTTGTTTCTCAATTAATTAAGACAATTGACTCCATCGCTTGCATTAATTTATGTGATCAGTAAAACGAACAAGTAACTTGTTACATACCTTCCCTCTTTTTTGCAGGCAACAAGGTTCGATAGAGCACCTTGTGCAGCCCCTGCAGTCAAACCAACCATACACAACTCTGCAGCCTTGTAAAAAAAGGAGTGGATTCTCTTTTGCATGTCAAATTCCCTCATTGGGTAGCTTCTCTCAAATACATTGTTTGGAAGCTTTTGCAGCGTATTTTGCAAATTGAAGCGGAATGTATTTCCATATGACCGGCAAGGAGCAAGGGACCAAACAACAATAGTGTTGCATGCAGTTACAGTAAGCACGTTTATAAGAGCAAGATCCCATTCCTCCTTTATCCTAAAATATACCATATAACAAATCGATCATAAAATTGTTCACAGTGAAGTTATGTTTCATTGATTTTGATAGGGGTGAAATCAAAAGTACCTCTCTTTGCGATTTTTAACCTCCCACAAAACTGAAGAACCGATCGTAGCTGCCTGCTCTAAGAGCAACCGATATAAAAATGCAGGATCTGCGATCATCCTGTGCAAATGAACGCGGATCAATAAACAATTAGATAGTTCCATTTCAAACATGTGAAGGAACAACATAATCCATATGTGATATATAATGGAAGTAAAACTAGAATGTTAAAAATGCTTTACAAAACGTCAAAACTTATGCTTCAATTGGCATATGAACAAAAAACTCATAGATTGAATAATATACAAATTACCATGCATTCCATATGTCACAAACAAATAAAAAGATTTATAAAAATGAGAAAAAGAGACATAACAATAAAAGGCAACAGCAAAACAAGCCTTTTGTCAGGGTAAGCAAGAACTCATCTCCACCCCACCCCCCCCCCCCAAAAAAAAAAAAAGGATTTCCCATTTTCGTTAAGTCTACAATCCCATTTAACTCTTTGTCCATTACTAAATCAGTACATTGAATAACTAACTTTGAATTTGGTGACAAGTTTCCTTTGTTCTGTCCTTAATATGAGAAATCAAATCCCTCCATAATCTCTTGTATTCCTTACGATCTTCTCTTCGTACAAATTTAATGTTGAAGTGCATCCAGAGTTTTATGCTGGAGAATGGAGATGAATAAACCATCTATATCTAACATAATGTTGCCTCAGCTTTTTCATTAAACACCAAATTTTGATTTTTGACCAAGTGATGCTCATGAGTGGCCACAATCATAATGATTAAATCACATTCAAACAAATTAGTAAATGGTTTCAGGTTGATTCTACCATTTAAAAAATCAATTTGCTCATATATTCTCTTTTCACTCTGAATGACCAAGAGGTGAGAAAACAAAGTCGGGGATAGTATTGTAGATCGACGTTCTATCAAACATATGGTCAGTGTTAGAAAGAGAACAAGCACAGTAAAGCAGTAAAGCTTCCTTTTATGAATGAGGGAGCAACACACATTAGAACTAAATAGCATAATACATTGACCAAAATTTTACACTAATCTATCATCTATTAAATTCAGATTAAGCAAATGATATATTATCCAATCTTTTGGAATAAATCATTTGGGACTATCTAATTTATTTTATTGTTACATTTAGGGAACAAGAGATTTATAAGATGGACGCATTCCAAATTTGCAATAGTAATAGAATTAAGAAAAACAATTAGATACACATACACCCAGTTCTCCTGATACAATATTACCACCCTAATTTTTAAGCTTAACTAACTTAACTTTTAAGCCCTTGTCTACTATTATATCCCTGTCACATTCCTAGCTCTATCTTCTCTTACATAGCATAACTACCAAAAAAATATTCTCTCAATTTCCTTACATTTTTCAACTACAAACCTGGTTACAAAAACGTTTACAAAATCAATACTCTGTCCACTATGTAACATTCTTAATTCTCTTTCTACCAAACATTATCAAACATATGCAAATGCTCTCTAGTCTCTACTCGCTTACGCTTTCCAAATCTACCATATAGAAAAGAGCAAGAACTTCGACTTTCGAAGCAAAAAAGCAGTGTAGAGTGTTCAAACTACTGATTGATGCAGATAAATTAGTTAACAAGATCCAAAAATCAAATTTATATAATAGAATTTAAAAAGGCCTACATAGGTGACAAAATAAAGTATGATGAAATCAACACACTTGCTTAGAATTACCTGCCAATGAATGCCCTGGACAGCCCTTGAGGAAGGGAACGTGAAATAAATCTTGCAGTTGTTGGCCTTGCGTTCATTGCTATATATTTTACCAATTGAGCTGAGCTGACCAAACCCTGATGACCGAAAAAAGATTAGAGAAATGATTTCATATCACCATGAATATTATAACTAGGGAAAACCATTTACCATTTCATAGGCTTGCCGGAGTCCAGATGGTAGATCCATCATTGTCTTTTGCCACTCATTCAATACAGCCTCAAGAAATTTCCGATCAAATAACTGGCAGAGATAAATAGATAAATATGATATGGAACCATGTAAGTTGAAGCCACATAAGAAGAAATCAAAAAAATGTCATGTTTGCTTCACAACCTCTGGTAGAATAATCCGTCTCCTAAAGAGTCCACCTTCATCCCCCTCATCACCATCATCGAATTCATCAGAGTAATCATCATCATCACCATCGTCATCACCTCCGTCACCTCCACCAAAATTAATGCTCTTCCCAATATCCCCACCGCCTCCTCCAATTGCAAGCTGTTGAAAACAAGCGTATCACACTTCTTGCACATATTTAGTTAACTATAGAATAAGTGATGCTGTCTTTCTCTTAATGCAACAATTGGATTTGCACATACTTTGAAAAGATCATTTGATTTCTAGTCAAGGATACCTACCCATCAAAGAGAATCGGTGCACTTATTTTGGGCCTCACAGATTATAAAGTTAGCATTGTTAAAAAGTTACCAGAAATCAAATATGAAGTATTGAAGCATCTTCAAAAATCAATATGGAAATCGCTAGAAGATTTTGTCATAAAGAATCCATTGTAATTACAAGAAGGCTTCTTGTAATTCCAACGAATATATAAGAAGACTGGCCCATTATCCTGTTTATGACTTGCGCACAACGGCGCAAACTTACAGTCTTTGCAATACATTGGTTCTCTGCGAAGTTTCTTACTAGTTTTCATAAGCATTTCAAAGAAAACAACTTTAGGAAATAAGGATGACAAAATTGATTAAATCGAAA
The DNA here is from genome assembly GCA_020465985.1 of Centrapalus pauciflorus. Classification (NCBI taxonomy): domain Eukaryota; kingdom Viridiplantae; phylum Streptophyta; class Magnoliopsida; order Asterales; family Asteraceae; genus Centrapalus; species Centrapalus pauciflorus. Next base: position 42,654 of record JAANYP010002344.1, on the reverse strand, counting down.
GTGATACACCTTCATAACATCTGAACAATCGTTTAGTGAACTTGTAACTATACACAAAACTCAAGAGCACTAAAATTGCCGCCCTATCCGTGCCAATTAATCATTCCAAGAAGAAAAAAGAAACATGATAAACAATTCACGAAGACTTCCTGCTTAATGATCATAAAATAGATTAGGGCAGAATGAATAAATTCGAATAGAAACCACAAACCTCAGGACTAGACTTGGTTTGCTTCTGGGTCATATCAAGTTTAGATTTCTCCAAAGTAACCGCACCAAAAGCACCATACTGTCCTCCCTTCATAACCGGTCCGTGTGACGGCGCCGACGAAGATGAAGACGCCAGACACTCCGACGGAGGCATACTGAAACAACGTTCAAGTCCAGCCACAAAATCACCATCAACAACAGCCGAAGAATTCCTCACCACCAAACCCTTCCGGGACAAGGGAATAATCCGGTAACTGGATACCGGCAAAAGAGGATTTAAGGGCGCAGACGATAAGGTTTTGGTGGTAGGCACAAGATGGGTATTGATTGGCATAATTTGGGCTGTCTGGAAGACTGCGTGCGCCATTTTTTTGGGGGTTTTGGATAAAGAAACAAAGAAGATGATGTTCAGAGTGACATATGTTAAGAAAGGGAGAGTTTTGAGAGTTTTTTTCTCTCTGGGTTTGTTGGAGAGAGAAAAATGAAAGAGGAAGTATGAAATGATGCCTGGGTGGTTTTGATAAGGAGGGATGATGGCTGCTGAGTGCTGGCTCGTTGATCCCACAATCGACGTACCGAGTTCACTCGGTCATGGAATCGGAGAGTGAAGCTGTTTTTGACTCGACTACCACTCACTTGTCACCATATCAGTGGTTTCAGTTTTCAGGATGCGTTTTATTTTGGTTTATTATTTAAAAAAAAAAACAATATATTTTTACGTTTTTTTGCGTTTTCGTCCATTCGTGTTATTTTTTCCATAAAAAAACCTTAAGTTATTCTTTTCTTTTTGGTTTAGTAAAATTTGGACATTAGACCCCGGTTATAATTTGTGAACCGGGTTTTAAAAACTGAAAAACCGGGTTCCAACGTCCAAATTTCACTAAACCAAAAAGAAAATAATAACTGAAGACTTTTATGTAAAAAATAACATAAATTGAAGAAAACGCAAAAAACATGAATATATGTTGTTTTTTTTTATAATAAACCCTTTTTATTTTATATATAATATATATGATACAATAAGATTAAATAAAATATAGAAATCTATATTATTATTTTTCTAATAATAAGAACAGACTACATTATTAAAACCGAGTTTTATTCTTTTTTCTAATTCACAGTGGATGAGGGATTAAACTCGATTTTTGCTACAATATAGTGGATTTACTTCATTTTAAATATAGATGTAGAGAATTCTTTGTCTTTGAGATATATTACGTGGATTTAAATTATTGGTTAACTATACTATTGATATTGCGTTGGGCCAACGGTATTGCGATTAGTGGAATAACATGTGTCATGATCGTGTATACCTGTCACCTGGATATAATTTTAGTGGATTATTAATAATTATGGATTCACGAGATTACCATGGGTTCTAATATTCAAATTTCACTAAACCAAAAATAAAAAAATTAACTTGAAGACTTTTATGTAAAAAAAATATACGAAGAGACGAACACGCAAAAAACATGAAAACATGTTGGTTTGTAAAATTTCATAATAAACCCTATTAATTAACAGTACAAGAGTTAGAGTTGTGCATGGTTCTATTTTTATAGAAAATCGAAAGTGAAAGTAAAATGTGTCGTTCTAAAAACCTAAAACCGGAGTTTGTGTTCTTCGCTTTTTCGGGTATTTCGTGGTTTTTTTGTTTTTCATTTTTCCTAAACATATTTTAAATTCAAAGTGAAAACCTTAGGGTGCGTTTAGTTCCCGAAAATTTTCAAATTTTCCATCTCACTTTTCAACAAAAATGAAAACTTGTTTACTTAACAACAATTTCATAAATTTTCATTTCACTTTTTAAAATACCACTTTTCATATTCTCTCTCTTACTTTTTTACTATCTACCCTATTTCTTTATAATACTCTCTTTCTCTCTCTTACTTTTCCATCACCTATACTATTTTTTTTATTTTATAATCACCAATCTTATTTTTCTTAAAACTAAAATTTCATCATCTAAACAAGTTTTCACTTTTCATAGAAACCCTTGTTTTTTTTTCTAAAAACTATAACTTAAAAACTGAAATTGAAAAATGACTAGTTTTCGTTAACTAAACGCACCCTTAATGTTATAAATAAATTAGTAAAGAAAACTAATAAAATCACATGTATATATGTTGACAATGATATTATAATAGTGAAAATTAATAAGGAATACAATATATAAACATAGTACAGAGAATATAAGATTTTAATTAAAATAAAAAATTAAATTTATGAATTAATATTAAGAATAATAAATGTAAACAAAATATTAAAAAAAGAGTATTAATAAATTAAATAATTATAATTATAAGTAAAGTAAATATAATTACAGAAAAATAAAAATAATAAGAAATTAAATTTTGGACCATAAATGGTAAATAATAGAACGATGAAACTAAAAGTATCGTAGTTGAAATAAGTAAAAAGGTCATTAGAGCGTTAAATTTAACGGTTAAACCGTTAAGTTTAACAGACCAATGACTAAAACTTAGCAAAATAAACAAAATAGAGACGAAATTTAAGATTATTATGACTAATAGAATAAATCCAGGTAAACCGTTAAACCACAAAAACAAAAAATATCTTTTTGTCTATTTATTTATAAAACAATATAAATCTTTCTATTTTCATGTTTTTCCATTCCACTTTATTAAACACATGGAAAACCAAAAAAAAAAAAATCAATTTTTATGAAGGGTTTTATTTATAAAAAACCATCATTTTCTATTACCTTTGTCCCATACACCCAAAAAAAAAAAAAACAAGAAATTAGATTTAGTTTCATTCTATTACTACCAACCACACAACAATGAATGAAATTTAATTCCATTTCACGCCTTTCAGCTTTTCATTTTCATGACAGATTCCAATCATGATGAATACATTTTGCGAACTTCACGTAGCCTAAGATTGTTTTTTATTTGCATTTTAATAAATGATTGTTAGCTTTTCATTTTTTAAAAACCAAGTTTAACCAATTCTTTGGCTCTGTCCGTGATCACAGCTTATTAAGCCAGCACAAACATCTCATGGTTATCGTAAAGCAACTGGTTTTCCTTTTGAGCTTTTCACGTCAAGATAGTACTGGAACTTCATTCAAGTTTGTGATTAGGTATGTAAACGAGACGAGACAACTCGTGAGCTACTCGGGATCGACTCGTAGAAAACTCGAAATCGACTCGCTGTTAATCGAGCTGAGCTCGAGCTACTCGAGTAGTAATCGAGTCAAGCCCAAGTATTAAAATAGCCTACTCGATAGGCTTGCCTAATCGAGCTTAAGTTTACAAGTTAACATTTTTACCCTTTAACTTTGTAAAATTATATTTTTATCACTTTTATATAAATCAAACTATATAATCTTAAACCTAAAAATACATTTTTATATTCTTTCCCTTCTTGTTGTTGGGATAAAATTAGATTGAATATTTTGTCTTTATATTTCAATTTTATTTATCCTGAATTTAATCGAGTCAAGTCGAGCTCGATAGTATTGAGTAGTTTATCGAGTCGAGCTCGAGTTTCAAAACTAGGGCTCGATCGAGCTCGCGTCGAGTTTCGAGCTCGAGATTGGTGATACTCAACTCGGCTCGTTTACACCCCTATTTGTTATATTACGAAGCATGCAGATGCTCAAAAAGAACCAAAAAGAAAAGCATCACACTTTTGGACTATCAGTTTAAGGGAGTTGGATCTACTTGATAATACTGCATTAAGTTGTTGATCAGACGGTCAACCTTCCCTTCGGGAATATCCGCCTGTTGTCAGTCATTTGCGATGAGGCCTGCCACATTTTGGCTTTGACCTGCAACTAGGTAGTGTGTGTGTTTATATATATATATATATATATATATGGATGACTGTATGTGTATCGTTGGACTTGCAACTGGTCAACAGGAAGCGACTAGCATACTAATGGCAAAACTGTAAGCCACCATATCAGCAATGCATGCTATATGATATGGAGGGTGATGAGGGCAACCGATAAAATACAGATTATACCAAGATAAACCCCAGTTGTTGAAGCTGCAAGAGCACAGAGAAAGTCAGTATTAGGATCCATAAACCATTACAAAATTCAATTTTACTGCACTGCAAACAAGACACACACACCCCCCCTGTGCCCCTCTCATGAACACTGCTAGGGGGCGTTTGGTTCGCAGAATTTTTTCTCTGGGATTTGCATTTTGTCAAAGAATTTGCATTTGTCAGGATTTTGTCAAAGAATTTGCATTATCTTATATAAAAAATTTGTTAATCTGAAAAATACAAGGTAACTGGGATTTAAAATCCTGGGGGAGACTGGGATTTTAAATAACAAAGAACGGAGGGATGTAAAAAATCATGGGATTTTAAATCCTTATGAAATCTGCGAACCAAACACAGGATTTTAAATGCAAATCCCAGTGAATCCCAGGAAATCCGCGAACCAAACGCCCTTAGGATATGCATTTTTGAAGTGATTGTGCAGCAAAAATAATCATGTGTAATAAAACGTAGTAGTGATAATTAATCCTATAGTTTGGTTAGAAGGTAGTTAGTTCCTGAAGACCGGAAGATATGGCAAGGGCTAAAAAATGTTCTATGGTTGGATCATGAAAACTTGTTTTTCGCAATAGCACACTCGCCACATAAAAAGCTTCCCCCACCCCTTTGGATTTTCATTTTAATATTGTATATAAAGTTCATGTGTGTATTATACTTTATATGCAACTACATGGTAAATGAAGAATGCTAACATCGACTAGTAAATTTAATATCTAAATCCGCCTTCTTAGGTGAGTTACTTGAGATAGTGGCTGAGAGAGAGAGGGATTGAGAGAGAGAGAGAGAGAGAGAGATGTAACTTACAAGAAGAGGATGGTATGACAGAGAGAGGTGAAGGCGCAAAGCCTTTCTGATTTCCATTTTCTCTGCCAGGACGGGATCCATAGGATACTGCAGGTAAAGGAGGAAGATTTGGGGAAAATCCTGACCTTGGGTACATGGGGTGTGGAGTAGTAGAAGCACGAGGTGAAGGGGCGTGATAACTTGGATCAGGACCAGAATTAGACATGGGTGATGGACCAGGCGACATCTTTGACACGCCACAAGATGGGTCCATTGCCGGTGCTGGAGAGTTTGAAATTGGAGGTAAATAATGGTTAGGTCCATTGTCAGGGGCAGGTGAGGAAGCAACACAGTTAGAACAAGGAGGTAACTCAGGTGAGCTGGGAGATGGTGAGATGGTGGGTCCCAAATGATCGTTTTGATCGGGTGATGGAGCAGGAGAAGGCGTAGGTGCATCAAGAGTATGATACAGGTAAGATGATAAACTAATTTCCTTCACTCTACCAAATACAGTGTTATCTAGGCCAAGATTGCTTGCAGTTGAAGAATTCTTTATCTCCTGGGCTAATTCTTTCAGTCTCTGAGGCTCAAGACCCCCGAGATTTGACACCACCGATGCCTGAACTGTAACCGGGGGATCTTGCGTCGATCCGTCTTTGTTTGTCACTTGCACGAATATGCTCTGTTCAAGAGAAAAAGATACAAAACCCTTTATTAGAATTGGTTTGCAATACATAACTGGGTTAAGACAACAAATGAAACAATGAATAGTGTGCTACATATTGACAAACATGTCCTTTATTGTGCTTTCCACTCGATGATTTCTGTAGCAGACTAAAAGTTTAGCCGGAAAGATTGGCAATATGGCACCACAATGCTTTTCAAGGTGCTTTGAAACAAGTATTTGCAAATTGCTTGACCGTCATCATTATTCGTCAATTTGCCAATATGTTTGTTTTCATATGGATTATTGTGGTTCAAGGAAAATGACAAGGTGTCACATTTGTATAAATAAACAACGTATCCCAAGTACAAATAAAAGAAGTGATGGAGCAAACAATGTACCTCATAAGGCATCAACTGCAACCCAGATTTTAGTTGTTCCTTTAACTCGAGAAAATTCTCTTCTATATCATGTAGAGAATTATGGAGAGTAAAATTAAAGAGAACTTGAGGTAGCATCCAAACAGGAGGAGATAGCTTAGGGATAATTGTGATCCCACCAGGAAACTTGAGAATTTCAAAAGAAGAGGCCATTCCAAAAATTGATGTTGTCAATGTCAAGTTGGATCGTTGAGTAAACAGCTCAACCAATGATGATCTCAACACACTCAAAGAAACAGAGTTAATAGGAGAATTCATAGGTTTAGAGAGAACACCAAACATCACATCAGTCCAGTTAAATGCACCAGATTTGTGCATGGACAAGATAGCAACCTGTGAAACATAACAAACATTTAGCATTATTTCCAATTCAAAAATATTATCAGAATGCACTACAAGAATGGAACTTGCTATTACTGTTAAAGCGAACCTGTGTGTCAGGAACGCCTATTTCGTCATTAATATCATACTCTAGTCTTCTAATTTGAGGAATAAGAAACGATACAGGCTTTTCCAATCTGAAGTATGCCTGCACTGTAGCTGAGCAACAACAGCAGTGTCACTTTAATATTCCAAAGGAACAAGGACATCATACATTAAGCATATGTTGACATACGAAACCAAAAAATACCTAATAGCCTTTTCAATCTAAACTACATCTGGTGCATCAAGCCCAAAGTAGCAAACCGACAAAAATAACATGTGAATCAACTAGAAACATGGTGAGAAGTTATAAGCCCGCAATTCATACTCATAACTGACTGGGACGGTAAGTCACAAGGATATATACATAATATTCTCTCATTTCTTACCACAGCTAATGCCCAAAACCAAAGCGACAGATGACTTGAATCACCTCTAAAGCAACTAAAACCATGGTAGACCACTGTGAATGGCTTATAAACAGTTCAGTAGTTCACAATCAGAAATTCACAACCAATGTTGGATGGAAGGTGACAATTAATCAATCTGCCTCTCGTGTGTGTATGTATTTATTTATAAATACTTATTAAATATATTATGTAACATATAACACGTAATAGATATGCTCATATGCATATGCATATGACTATATGTGCAATACAACATAAAATATAAATTACATAACATACGGGGTGTAATGCATATGATACATCTTAATATATTATGTAACCTATAACCTATTTAATTTATAGTTTAGCTAAATATATTATTTTACGTGAACAGATTCACACTTGTATTCTTTACATGTTAAATAAGAAAAATATGCCTATTGATGGCCGAAAGTATACACTAGAAATTTGTAGACCTCTAAGAAATCAAAATAACAACTATTAATGGCTTACATGTTAAACAATCTCCACTTTCAGTACAAGTGAGTGACGCCAGTACACGAAACGACCACTGACACTGTTTGATAAACTTGATAAGTAAACAAACACAAGAAATTCCTGAATTTGGTTACCACAGCATAATATTGACTTTCATTACAAAAAATAAAACAAGTAGCAAAGTCATGCGGTCATGCCGAGGTAACTCATCTTCACATGATTGCATGAAAATGGCAATCAAGTGTTGCCCTTTAATATCTCCCAAGAACAAACTCCAAACAAAAGGAAATATAACTATATCATAATGTTGTTAACAAATCCTCCGATCCAACCTTGGAATTGGTAAGCTAAAGAACTTGTTAAAACATTTAGAGTTGAAACTGATCATGCTCTCTTGCAAATGTGTGTGTGAATTGTACCACATACAACCAATTAAACCAATGAATTCTGCCAAAGTCGTATATGAAGGAATGTAAACTCAAGCAATGGAGCAGACATATAATTTTCATATCACTATATAGCAAGGAACTCTAATTATAAAAGAAACTTTCACAAATTTGAAGAACTGAATTTTTATTCGACTACAAATAGTCCATCGAATAATACTAAGTGAAGGAAAAAATGATGTGCAAGAGAGGAACAGAACAATATACACCCTAAATTTTGTTAGAAAACCATCAACCAACAATTAAGTTTCAAAAACCCTAGTTCAAGTTCGCTAAAACTTGCCTTAAAATCAAAAATCTGGTGATCCAATTTCTCAATTTATCAGAATCAACAAAAAGCCTATATTAGTGTTTTCATAATCAACAATCAAGACGAACCCAGTTCAGATATCTCAAAATCTCTCAAAATCAAATATGGAATAACCCATTTGCCCATATCACACACAGTCACACACACCATTACACCAAAACAAAACAAAACCCTAGCTACAGTAAAACAGGGAAAAAAAAATTTTAAAAACCTCAAACAAGCAATTAAACGAAGATGGAACAATAAAAGAATCAAGGATACATACCACTTCTCTTAATCGAATCATTTGTATCAAACCCTAATTTCGGATGGTGGGAATGAAAAACCGAAAAGATGGCCGAGAGGGAGACGGAAAGGCTAAAGAGCAAAATGACAACGCACTTGAAACTGAACGATCGAAGGATTCTTGAGTAAGTCCTTGAACATCGAACAAAGAAGGAAGAAGGAAGCGGATTTTGCTGGCGGTGATGATTAAGTGGCAATTGGGGTTCGGATTTCCCCATTTGCAAAGCATCTGTGCACTGTAAACTTGACTGTTAATCGGTGTTTAGCACATGGATGTGATGAAGATGAAATTGAAATTGAAATAGAAATTGTGCAGAGATAATGATCAGAGAATTGATGGAGATGAATCAAGAATACATATCCCCTTTCTCTTTTTTATCAGTGCTGCTTTGGTACAACTGTTACTAGTGCTGATGAGGGGGAGCATCTCTTTTGTACCACTACCACTATTTTGTCGTTTTCTTCTACAAATTTTTTGTTTTTTCCTTTAATTTCCATTAATTTTTCCGATAAAAAGATCCCTTTTTTAATATTTTATTATTACTTGATCAAACTTTGAATTAAAAATTCGAAAAGGCTAACAACCTCCTCCCATTCATTTCAAGAGGTTCTTTTTTATTTAAATTTTGAAGTTAAAATGTCCGTGCATTGCCATTATACTATTATTATTATCTATCAATATTATTAAAAGGGTATCTATACTCATTTCTGTTGAAGTCATGTGTCGTTACCATGAATCAACACGTGTCATTTATAGATTTTAAAAGTAATAAAGAAATTTAAATCAAATCTATCCAAATCTAATATAATCCACTTTTAAATTCAAATCAAACAAAATCTAATACTCTAAAAACTTATTAATTAAATCTATCCAAATCTAATATAATCCACTTTTAAATTCAAATCAAATCAAACAAAATCTAATAATCTACTAACTTATTAATTATAATATAATATAATATAATATAATATCATAAAAGTTTAAAGAAATATATAAGAAAACAGGGGCGGATCCAGGTGTTTTTGTTATCGGTGTCACTTTTTTAGAGTAAATTTAATAGTTAGATTTTTCAAAATAATTTCAAAGATGGATCGGGTCAACGACGGGTTGCCAACACAAAATTAACAAATAACAAGATTTTTATAATTACATGTGAAGACCTCCCCTTCCGGGTCAGTCCTCAGAGTCTAGGTCCCATAAATTGCAACACAATATCAACCATACTAAGATAGGGTAATTAATTGCGGAATTAAAAATTACATGTTCAGCTAAAAGTTAGGTTGTTACAAAATGGGCTCCACCACGCACAAACTTCGTCCCCGAAGTTAGCTATGTTCGAGCAGACTGGGATAGGTAGCTTTCATAACATCTCTCGATTCCCAAGTCTGGTGCGAACATTTGTGGTGTTTCCACTGGACGAGCACCATCTGTATATCTTTATTTTTAAGCTTCTTGGTCTTCGAATCCAGAATACACTCCGGCTCTTCAACCACTCTAAGCTTTTCATCAATCTGCAAGTTAACGTGTGGTATCTGAACTTCTCTTTCATCGGCTAAACTCTTTCTCAAGTGACTGACATGGAATACAGGATGTATTCCAGCTAAGTCAGCTGGTAGTTCAAGACGATAAGATTGGTTTCCAATCTTTTCGACAATCTTGAACGGGCCGATAAACCTTGGAGCTAGCTTGTTTCTTTTAATGAACCGCACCACATTCTTCATTGGGGATACTTTTAACATCACCCAATCGTTAACCGCAAAACTGATTGATCTGTGCCGGTTGTCATAATATGACTTCTGCCTGCTTTGAGCTTCAAGAATATTTCTTCTAACAAGTTGAATCTTCTCGTGTGTCAACTGTAGAAGGGCAGGACCCGCTATTGGTGATTCACCTGTTCCGCGCCAACAGGTGGGAGTTCTGCACTTTCGTCCGTATAGAGCTTCAAAAGGAGCCATCTTGATTGTTGAATGATAACTGTTATTGTAAGCGAATTCGACCAACGGCAAGTGGTCATCCCAGTTACCACCTAAATCAAGAACGCAGGCACGAAGCATATCTTCAAGAGTTAAGATAGTACGCTCACTCTGGCCATCTGCATTTGGATGATAAGCAGTACTCATAGAAATCCGCGTACCCATCCATTCTTGCAGTGCTTGCCAGAATCTGGATGTGAAACGACTATCACGATCAGAAACGATAGATTTCGGCACACCATGTCGTGAAATTATTTCAGTAATATACAACTGTGCCAATCTATCAAGGGAATAAGTCTCTTTCATCAGTATGAAGTGAGCTGACTTCGTTAATCGGTCCACGACTACCCAGATGGAGTCGTGCTGTCTTTTGGTTTTCGGTAGCTTCGTGATGAAATCCATAGTTATATGCTCCCACTTCCATTCAGGAACGGGTAGTGGTTGCATATCCCCAAAGGGTTTCTGGTGTTCTGCCTTAACCATCTGACATACTCTGCAGCTTTCAACACATTTACCGATATCTTTCTTCATTCCTGGCAACCAGTAGTCGGCCTTCAGATCGAAGTACATCTTTGAGCTGCCAGGATGAACAGATAACTTGGACTGATGAGCTTCAGAGAGAAGAGTGCTGCGGATTGAACCATACTTAGGGATCCAGATTCGGTTTCCCTGGAGACAGTGAAGTCCCAAATGGTTCAGAGTTAGTAATTGTAACTGCCCTCTAAGATTTTCAGAATCAATATTCTCTTCTTTGTGAAGACCTCCCCTTCCGGGTCAGTCCTCAGAGTCTAGGTCCCATAAATTGCGACACAATATCAACCATACTAAGATAGGGTAATTAATTGCGAAATTAAAAATAACATGTTCAGCTAAAAGTTAGGTTGTTACAGTACATTAGTATATAGTACAATACTATCTCTCAACTGTCGCAGTTGCGACCGACAAAACTAGGGATGGCAACGGGGCGGGTTTGGGGAGGGGAATGACAATCTCGTCCCCGTTTAAAAAACCGCGGGTATTAAACGGGGATCCCGACGGGTACGCGGGGAAACCCACGGGGAATCGGGTAACCCATTTATAAATCAATGATATGAAATTTAACCACATGGTTCATAATTTAAGCTTAAAACGTCCATGTATGTTAAACTTACAATACTAATATTAAATTAAATTCGCATCCCTATCAAATGATAACGAAAAAAAACATTATTTCAATAAATTATATGTAAATAAATAAGTTCTTCAAATTATACATAATAATCTTTATGTATAATATATAAAATAGATAAAAATATTCATCTTTTATATATAATATATATACAATATAAATAGCATGTTATTATTAAAAAAGTAATCGGGGTATTCGGGGATTTAAATGGGTATGTAATCGGGTATACGGGGCGGGTATTAGCAATACCATACCCGTCACATCCCCCGTTTATGTAACGACCCGATTATTTAATAAAATTGATATTTAATATTTATTACGAAGAAATACAAATTCAGAATAATAATTGATATTGGAACATATAAATGAATGGTTGTGTAAATTATAATAAATGAAGTATTGTTTTATGAAGTATGGATTTTAAAAGAAATGGAAATAATTATAGGGTTTAAATGGTAAATAATTGAAAGTAGAAGGGTTAAAAGATAAAGGAAAAAGAAAAGCCACCTTTTCTTGCTTAATACCAACGCACACACACATTGTGTGTTCATCTTTTCAAACTTTCAAAATTTGAGAGAAAAGAGAGAAAAGAGAAGAAGAAGAAGAAAGTTAAAATCAGTTTTTGTTGGAAGTTTTTCACGATTTGAAAGATCCAAGAGGTACCAACTTTTATTATTTGTAAATCTCTTACTCTTTTTCTCCTCTCCATTTTTCATATGAAGAAGATAGAACTCAAATGGGTTTTTATGGAGAGCCCTTAGAAATGGCTAGATCTTCAAAGTAAATGATGAAATATGTTAGATCCATTATCTAAAAAGTATATTATACAAGTTTCTACGTATTTTGATGGGTTTTTATGAAGATCTCTTAGAAATGGCTAGATCTGAAAAGAAAATGATGAAATATGTTAGATCCATATTCTAAAAAGTATATTATACAAGTTTCTATGTATTTTGATGGGTTTTTATGAGGATCTCTTAGAAATGGCTAGATCTGAAAAGAAAAGGATGAAATACGTTAGATCCATTATTTTTAAAAGTATATTGGCAAGTTTTATGTATTTTGGTGGGTTTATCTCAAAACCCCAAATTTGAGTTCATATGAACCCTATGTAATCTAAAAAGATGAAATGATGTTTTGATGGTTAAAAATGGGTTAAGATATATATATATATATATATATATATATATATATATATATATATATATATATATATATATATATATATATATATATATATATATATATATATATATATATATATATATATGTTGGGAATAATTTTACAACTCTTTATAATAAATATAGAGAAGTTTTAGTATTTTTGACATTAAATCTGTAAGGCAGAAAGTGCAGTTCAGCCTTGAAATATTCTGAAAAATTCGCTAAGTACGAATTTCGGATGACCCGAAATTCGGATGGTCTTTGTCCGAATTTCGGATGGCCTTGGACCGAAATTGTAATTTTAATTATTTTTATTCTATGAGATCTTTTGTCATAATAGTCTATGACATCTAATACGGAGAATAATTAGACCAAAATATTTATTGAGGTTTAATGCCGAAACTAGTTAAGTCTTACGACTAATGTATCCGGATCAATGTTAAGAAATTATAAGATGTGAGACTTATAAATATTGCATTATGAACCTATTTGTAGGGGTTTGACGGGTTAAGGTCCCTTGGAGACTATTAATCATATTTTGACGATTATAACTCGGTTTCGAGGCCAAGAGCTTGTTGTACACCACAGTGAGTTCTAGCATTAATGTATTTATATGCATATCATGAATTGTATGTTATCGCTTTCGTATCATTCTTGTCATTTACATGCCTTGCCATCACATATATTATTGTTATCATATTATCACTCGATTGATAAGTTGTTGAACATTCATTTGACCTCTCCGCCGAGACGGTAAGCCTGAGTGTGGTAACCTAGCGGAATCATAATGGTAAGCCTGAGTGTGGTAATCATTATTGCCTGTAAAACGATAAGCCTGTGTGTGGTAATCGTATGGCATCACTATAAACTGCATATCGATAAGCCTGTGTCTGTGGTAATCGAGCAGTAGATTGTAAACCCATTGTACGGTAAGCTTGTGTGTGGTAACCGCAATGTGGTAGCTTATTAGCCATTAGTTGGCCTCCTGAGATTGTTAGCTAAATTCATGGCATTGCATGGCATCATTCATATATCGCATGATACTTTAATCTAGAAACTCACTAAACAACTTTGTTGTTTACCCGTTAGTTGATTATTCTTTTCAGGATCTGTTAAGGGCAAAGGCCCGGCTGGCCTTTGATTGGAGCACGGATAGGAGCTCCATATTTTGTTGATGATTGGGGTGGGAGTAGCAGACTTCCATTTTGGACTTACGCGAATTAGTTAATGATTATTAATTCGTTTGTAATCACACTGATGATTTAACATTGTGACCCCAATTACATTACTCCGTGATTCTAGACACTCTGTTGTGTTATATGTAAAGTGTTTGGAATCACGTTGATGATTGTTAAAGTATTAAAAGTTTTAAATTGACCGTATTTCCGCAAGTACTATGTATAAATTAATGTATAATGGTATCGAAATACTCGTATTAGTTGTATGGGTGTTTCAATTTGGTATCAGAGATGGAGCTCATAGACAGAGTATAGTCGACGATACTCTACTCTGAGCACGGTTTCAGATGCTGGTATTGACCCACCTAGGCGGCAATATTATAACAAATTCAATTGACCTTTGGCCTAGGATGAGATATTAATGGGTAGACTTTTAAGGTTTTAACTTAATGAAAGTATAATTGTGTATACGTATAAATGTTAAATGCACACTTTGGTGTGAAAGAAGCGTTGAACCGACTTGTAACTGTTTGTTGCAGACAATGTCGGATAGCCAGTCGAATCGCGTTCTACACCAGGAGGTAGAACATTCAAATGATGGGGGAGGCAGAGATCAGTCTCCAGATTATGAAAATGAATCCAGTTTCCGTACTGGTGGAGGGTCTCGAGAGAACCAGATGATGCAGATGATGGCTCAGATGCTGGAGCAAAATCGCCAGCAGAATGAGCTAATGACCCAATTACTTGCTTCCCAGAACGTGCAGGGAAAGAAAAATAATGCTGAGGGGGAGCAAGCAAGTAACGATAATACTGAAATCGCTGGAAGTGGAAGTAGGGCGGAAAGGCCCAAGAAAGATAAAGAACGGAAGCACGGCTCCTCTAAGTCAAAAAGGGGAATGTCGTACAAGAATTTTATTGGTTGTCGTCCTCCAGCGTTCAATGGACGGGCAACTACTGTGGAGGCCTTGGACTGGATCAAGGCAATCGAAAAATTGTTCCGAGTCACCGACGTCAGCGACGACAAAAAGGTGCAGTACGCGACTGCACAATTTGTTGGTCCTGCTTTAACTTGGTGGGATTCCGAAGCGGAAATTTTGGGCTTGGTTGCCGTGGCTAAGATGACCTGGGAAGAGTTCAAAACCAGGTTTGACAAGCATTTCTGTCCGGCTGTTGCGGTACAGAAGATTAAAAGAGACTTTCTCACGTTTCAGCAAGGAGACTTGTCGGTTGATGATTATCTGATCGAGTTTAACTCGAAAGCAATGTTTGTGGGGACGGTAATTGCGGACGAAAAGTAAAAGACCGACTATTTTGTGGAAGGACTGCGAAGTGAAATTCGCGAGATGGTGACTGTTCGCGCGGTGGAATCTTTTGAGAAAGCTGTGGAGTATGCGCGACTCCGAGAATATGAATTGTTCCGTAGGGAGCAGGAATCAGCGGGATCGAAGAAAGCGAAGGTTGAATCTTCGTCGGGGACGTTTAAACAACCCCAATAATCGTTCTCAAAGAACGTGGACTCTCGTTCACGTTCCCAATCCTCCCGACATTCAAAGAAACCTGCTAATTCCAATAACTCTCAGTCCAAATCTCAGTTTTCCAATTCGATGCCTGCGTGTAACCGTTGCGGGAAACTTCATCGTGGGGAATGTTTGTCCCCTATTGTGTGCCATGGCTGTGGAGAAGAGGGACACATACGTCCTGCGTGCCCTAAGCGAACTGATGCGTGCTACGAATGTGGCCAGGTGGGCCACCTTGCTCGGAGTTGTCCAAAGAAGAGGTTGGCGACGTCCGAAAGTAAAGGCTCGGTCGCAAAGCCTAATTTTGTGGGTGGTTCCTCCCAATCAAAGGGGAATCCACCTAAGCCTCAAGCCAGGGTTTATCAGATCACAGCTGCCGAGGCGCAGGATGTGCCGGATGTCGTAACCGGTACTTTTCTCCTGAACTCTTTACCTGCTGTAGTATTATTTGATTCCGGTGCAAGTGTGTCTTTTGTTTCTAAATCATTTGCACAAAAGTTAGATGTTATACCCTCTTTGATGCCTTTCCCTCTATCTGTTGATGTGGCAAGCGGGAAATCGGTTTGTGCCACCCAAATATATCATGACTGTGTGCTAACCTTAGATGGACATAACTTTGATATCGACCTTGTCCCCATAGATACGAAAGAATTTGACGTAATAGTTGGCATGGATTGGTTGGCCAATAATCTTGCCACTATTGCTTGTGCGAAACGAATCCTTCGTTTGTTCACGCCGGAAGGCGAAGAAATATTTGTGTATGGGGATAGACGTAAAAGGGAAGCCGCAGTGATTTCGGTAGCTAAGGCTCGGAAAAATTTAAGTAAAGGTTGTCAATGCTTCTTGGCTTGTGTGTTGAATACTAAGAAAGAAGGGAAAAACCTCAAGGATGTACCAGTGGTTAATGAATATCCCGACGTGTTTCCTGATGACTTACCGGGATTACCACCGGATCGATCCGTAGATTTTCGGATTGAATTGGTGCCGGGAGCTGCACCAATTGCGCGTGCCCCGTATCGTTTAGCACCTTCGGAAATGAAGGAAATGATGGCACAATTGGAAGAATTATTAGAGAAAGAGTTCATTCAGCCGAGTACCTCGCCTTGGGGTGCTCCAGTTCTATTCGTACGAAAGAAAGATGGAACCTTACGAATGTGCATAGATTATAGAGAATTGAACAAGGTGACTATAAAGAATAAGTATCCTTTGCCTCGTATTGATGACTTGTTCGATCAACTACAAGGAGCTGCTTATTTTTCGAAAATAGACCTTCGTTCAGGTTATCATCAACTTAAAGTCCGTGAGGAAGATGTGCCAAAAACGGCTTTTCGGACCCGATATGGACACTATGAGTTCTTAGTGATGCCTTTTGGGCTCACTAATGCTCCTGCAGCTTTTATGGACTTGATGAATCGGGTGTGCTGTCCAATGCTTGACAAGTCGGTCATAGTGTTTATCTACGATATCTTAGTGTATTCCAAGACGGAGGAGGATCATGCAGTTCATCTGAGACAATTGCTCGAACTTCTTCGAGGCGAACAGTTGTATGCCAAATTCTCCAAGTGCGAGTTTTGGCTACGACAAGTGCAATTTTTAGGACATGTTATATCTTGTGAGGGTGTTTCTGTGGATCCCTCCAAGATCGAGGCCATTAAAAGTTGGGAAGCGCCGAGAAATGTTGCTGAAATTCGTAGCTTCCTTGGATTGGCCGGCTATTACCGACGATTTATTCAGGATTTCTCTAAAATAGCCGTCCCACTCACTTCGTTGACTCGTAAGAATGCGAAGTTTGTGTGGGGAAAGCCACAGATGGAGGCATTTCAAACTTTGAAGAGTTGTTTGACGGACGCTCCTGTGCTTGCGTTGCCGGAAGGAAACGAAGATTTTGCCGTTTATAGCGATGCCTCGATAAATGGGTTGGGTTGTGTGCTAATGCAGCGAGGAAAAGTGATAGCGTATGCATCAAGACAGTTAAAGGATTATGAAAAGAGTCGTCCGACTCATGACTTGGAGTTAGATGCTGTAACGTTTGCTTTAAAAATCTGGCGACATTACCTGTACGGTACGAAATGCCAGTTATTCACTGATCATAAGAGTTTGAGGCATATCTTTGATCAGAAAGAGTTAAATATGCGACAGAGGCGCGCTGTGGAGTTGATTAAGGATTATGACTGTGAAATCCTTTATCACCCTGGAAAAGCCAATGTAGTGGCTGATGCTTTGAGCCGAAAGAGATACCCGGACGCGACTTGCTATGCGCTAACGCATGTAGTTGTGACTTCTTCTATCCTTGACGACATACGGAAATGGCAAATCGAGGGTCTTAAAGAGGAAAATATTAAGTCTGAGAGAATGGTTGGTCAAAACGTGCTGCTAACCGAAAGCAGCAACGGGTTGAAAATGTTTAGGGATCGTATTTGGGTGCCGAAGATTGGTGATGTGCGCAAAATAATTTTAGAGGATGGTCACAACTCGAAGTTCACGATTCACCCCGGGAGTTCGAAAATGTATCAGGATTTGAAATCCGAATATTGGTGGCCCGGAATGAAGCGAGACGTTGGTAATCATGTCGATCGGTGTCTGACTTGCTTGCGAGTCAAGGCCGAACATCAAAAACCATCTGGAAATTTGCAACCCCTCGAGATACCCGAATGGAAGTGGGATCACATCACGATGGATTTTGTGGTAAAGCTTCCGAAGACCCAAAGACAACATGATGCTATATGGGTTATTGTGGATCGACTGACGAAATCCGCACACTTCTTGCCGATACGAGAAAACATTCCTTTGGAAAGACTGGCGCGAATGTATATTGATGAGATTATTGTACGCCATGGAATTCCAAAGTCCATTGTGTCGGATCGTGATTCGAGGTTTACTTCGAGATTTTGGCAAAGTATGCAAGATCAGTTGGGGACGCGTGTTAATTTGAGTACGGCGTTTCGTCCCCAGACCGACGGCCAGACTGAGCGCACTAACCAAACGATGGAAGATATGTTACGTGCGTGCGTGATCGAGCTTGGCGGAAATTGGGATACGCACCTACCGCTGGTGGAATTTGCCTACAACAATAGTTATCATTCTTCGATAAAGATGGCTCCGTATGAGTCGTTGTATGGCCGAAAGTGTCGAACTCCGACGTGTTGGCGTGAAGCAGGCGAGAAACCGTTAGCGGGCCCCGAATTGCTTCAAGAGACGCATGATAAGATCCAGATTATTCGTGAGCGGATCAAAGCTGCCCAAGATCGACAGAAAGCATATTCGGACAAACGTCATAAAGATATTGAGTTTGCAGTGGGAGATTCAGTAATGCTGAAAGTATCTCCGTGGAAGGGAGTTATGAGATTCGGGAAGCGAGGAAAGTTGAGTCCTCGATATGTTGGACCGTTCCCTATTACCGAGCGGGTCGGTGCCCAAGCTTATAAATTAGAGCTGCCCGCTGAGCTGGCAGGAATTCATAATACCTTTCACGTTAGCTATTTGAAGCGAAGTCCGATCAATCCTGCAGTGACCGTTCCTTTGGATGATGTGCAGATCGATGAGCGGTTGCGTTATGTCGAGGAACCAGAAAAGATTATCGGCGATAAAGTAATTAACCTAAGGAATAAGGAGATCGAGATGATGCTCGTTTGTTGGAAGCACCACCGTGGATCTCTGATGACTTGGGAGACGAAGGCTGAAATGATGGCCAAATACCCCGCTCTATTTGAAAGAACTTGATTCCGTGGGCGGAATCCTTTTAAGAGGGGAGGAATTGTAACGACCTGATTATTTAATAAAATTGATATTTAATATTATTACGAAGAAATACAAATTCAGAATATTAATTAATATTGGAACATATAAATGAATGGTTGTGTAAATTATAATAAATGAAGTATTGTTTTATGAAGTATGGATTTTAAAAGAAATGGAAATAATTATAGGGTTTAAATGGTAAATAATTGAAAGTAGAAGGGTTAAAAGATAAAGGAAAAAGAAAAGCCACCTTTTCTTGCTTAATACCAACGCACACACACATTGTGTGTTCATCTTTTCAAACTTTCAAAATTTGAGAGAAAAGAGAGAAAAGAGAAGAAGAAGAAGAAAGTTAAAATCAGTTTTTGTTGGAAGTTTTTCACGATTTGAAAGATCCAAGAGGTACCAACTTTTATTATTTGTAAATCTCTTACTCTTTTTCTCCTCTCCATTTTTCATATGAAGAAGATAGAACTCAAATGGGTTTTTATGGAGAGCCCTTAGAAATGGCTAGATCTTCAAAGTAAATGATGAAATATGTTAGATCCATTATCTAAAAAGTATATTATACAAGTTTCTACGTATTTTGATGGGTTTTTATGAAGATCTCTTAGAAATGGCTAGATCTGAAAAGAAAATGATGAAATATGTTAGATCCATATTCTAAAAAGTATATTATACAAGTTTCTATGTATTTTAATGGGTTTTTATGAGGATCTCTTAGAAATGGCTAGATCTGAAAAGAAAAGGATGAAATACGTTAGATCCATTATTTTTAAAAGTATATTGGCAAGTTTTATGTATTTTTGTGGGTTTATCTCAAAACCCCAAATTTGAGTTCATATGAACCCTATGTAATCTAAAAAGATGAAATGATGTTTTGATGGTTAAAAATGGGTTAAGATATATATATATATATATATATATATATATATATATATATATATATATATATATATATATATATATATATATATATATATATATATATATATATATATCTATATATATATATGTTGGGAATAATTTTACAACTCTTTATAATAAATATAGAGAAGTTTTAGTATTTTTGACATTAAATCTGTAAGGCAGAAAGTGCAGTTCAGCCTTGAAATATTCTGAAAAATTCGCTAAGTACGAATTTCGGATGACCCGAAATTCGGATGGTCTTTGTCCGAATTTCGGATGGCCTTGGACCGAAATTGTAATTTTAATTATTTTTATTCTATGAGATCTTTTGTCATAATAGTCTATGACATCTAATACGGAGAATAATTAGACCAAAATATTTATTGAGGTTTAATGCCGAAACTAGTTAAGTCTTACGACTAATGTATCCGGATCAATGTTAAGAAATTATAAGATGTGAGACTTATAAATATTGCATTATGAACCTATTTGTAGGGGTTTGACGGGTTAAGGTCCCTTGGAGACTATTAATCATATTTTGACGATTATAACTCGGTTTCGAGGCCAAGAGCTTGTTGTACACCACAGTGAGTTCTAGCATTAATGTATTTATATGCATATCATGAATTGTATGTTATCGCTTTCGTATCATTCTTGTCATTTACATGCCTTGCCATCACATATATTATTGTTATCATATTATCACTCGATTGATAAGTTGTTGAACATTCATTTGACCTCTCCGCCGAGACGGTAAGCCTGAGTGTGGTAACCTAGCGGAATCATAATGGTAAGCCTGAGTGTGGTAACCATTATTGCCTGTAAAACGATAAGCCTGTGTGTGGTAATCGTATGGCATCACTGTAAACTGCATATCGATAAGCCTGTGTCTGTGGTAATCGAGCAGTAGATTGTAAACCCATTGTACGGTAAGCTTGTGTGTGGTAACCACAATGTGGTAGCTTATTAGCCATTAATTGGCCTCCTGAGATTGTTAGCTAAATTCATGGCATTGCATGACATCATTCATATATCGCATGATACTTTAATCTAGAAACTCACTAAACAACTTTGTTGTTTACCCGTTAGTTGATTATTCTTTTCAGGATCTGTTAAGGGCAAAGGCCCGGCTGGCCTTTGATTGGAGCACGGATAGGAGCTCCATATTTTGTTGATGATTGGGGTGGGAGTAGCAGACTTCCATTTTGGACTTACGCGAATTAGTTAATGATTATTAATTTGTTTGTAATCACACTGATGATTTAACATTGTGACCCCAATTACATTACTCCGTGATTCTAGACACTCTGTTGTGTTATATGTAAAGTGTTTGGAATCACGTTAATGATTGTTAAAGTATTAAAAGTTTTAAATTGACCGTATTTCCGCAAGTACTCTGTATAAATTAATGTATAATGGTATCGAAATACTCGTATTAGTTGTATGGGTGTTTCAGTTTAACTTAATCGGGTTCGGGGAAACCCGCCCTGATTAGATCAGTTTTCGGTTTTCCACGTCGGGTTCTGTTTTTATTGACATCCCTAGACAAAACCAATATTAACTTCAATAATTAAAATCATTCATATACATCTCCGCCAACTTTAATAACTTTGATGCATCAAAGTCCCTAAAAGAATCACACGGTTAGGGGTTTTCAACATATTTAAGCACCTCCTAACCGATGAGAAGCGATGATATCGATTAGGGGTTTTTCAATTAAATGGATCGGTGTCTTCAACAAGGTTTGGGTTAATTTTTTCGGGTTTTTTATAATCTTTTTGGTTGATTCTTGAATCTTGTCTCTTATACTTTTTTTTTTTATTGGACTCCTGTTTTTCTTTTAAGTTTTTATGATTAAACTCAGTAATATTTTAATAAGTTTGGGTAACAAAATCGACAAATATAAATTAGATTTGTGTATAATACTTTTACAAATATTTCGTAGGTGTCACTTAAAAAAAATCCTAGGTGTTACTCGAATTTTTGATACATACGTAACTCAGTATTTTGAAATTTATCGGTGTCAAGTGACACCCATTGTAACACACTACATCCGCCACTGTAAGGAAATAATTACCCTTCATATATATTTAGAAATATACAAAATCAATAGATCATGATAAACAATAATATCATCTTATATACTTTTGTTTAAAAAATAATATTTATATCTTTATCTTTTTATTTATTATATTTTATATATATTAAAAATATATGCGTAATACGCGGATAATAAACTAGTTATTATTATAGGAGGAAACTTATTGCATTACAACATGTACTACGTATGATCTATTGTAAAATATATTTTAGAAAAAGTAATCTACTTAAATAAATATACTAGTTTATGAACTCATACTACAAGGATCTTTTTTTAAATAAATAATTAGTTACATAAAATATGTGTAAATTTAAAATTTACTACATATTTAATTAATTCTTATAAAAAAAATTATAACAAAGTATAGTTATTTATCATAGATGTTATTTTACCTACATTTTTAAATATGTGTAAAAAGTTTTTTTTTATAAGTTCTTTATAATTGTAAATTTTACATATATGTAATGGATATAATTCGAAATTTCAATTTTACTAAAACATAATGTTTATATGTATTTAGTAACAATAAATAGAATGCCGCTATATATGATTTTATTAATAATGTATCACGTTTAGTTTTTAAATATTTAATATTGTTTATATAACATGTATTTGCTTTTAATATTACTAATACACACACACACACACACACACACACACACACACACATATATATATATATATATATATATATATATATATATATATATATATATATATATATATATATATATATATATATATATATATAGGGTTGGGATCATTGCAGAACCTTAATTTAGTGCAGAACCATGAAACCAATCTAAACCATTAGATTATAATATAACACTAGGGATAAGATGGTAATTATACAATTAACATTGAATTAATAGCAGCCTACCAAGTTTGACTGTCCACTTTGACTTTTTTTTTACTCTTTTAATATATAATGGACATGCAGTGTTGCATCGACGTTAAATATACGATATCAAATTGTTCATTCGACATCGAATGGTCGTATGGGTAAAAAAAATTTACGAAAAATAAACACGTAAATTTTTTTTCAAAAAAATATATTCATGACCATTCTCGTTAAATCCACCAACTTTGACTACTAATTTTGACTATTATTTATCTCTGTTAATAATGAACGTATATGCAGTGTTGCATCGACGTTAAATATACGGTATCAAAGTGTTCATTCGATATCGAATGATATCATGATCTCACCATGATATATTGCATCGTGGTCTGGGTAAAATTTTTTTTACGAAAAATAAAAAAATATATATCATAACCGTTCTCGTTAAATCCACCAACTTTGACTACTAATTGTAACTATTATTTTGGCTTTGTTAGTAATGAACGTATATGCAATGTTGCATTGACGTTAAATATACGATATCAAAGTGTTCATTCGATATCGAATGAACTCATGATCTCACCATGATATATTGCATCGTGGTCTGGGTAAAATTTTTTTTACGAAAAATAAAAAATATATATCATAACCGTTCTCGTTAAATCCACCAACTTTGACTACTAATTGTAACTATTATTTTAGCTCTGTTAATAATGAGCGTATATGCAGTGTTGCATTGACGCTAAATATACGATATAAAAGTGTTCATTCGATATCGAATGATCTCATTATCTCACCATGATATATTGCATCGTGGTCAGGGTAATTTTTTTTTACGAAAAATAAACACGTAAAATTTTTTTCGAAAAAAATATATCATGACCGGTCTCGTTTTAAAGAGTATAAATTTCTCGTTTTTATGGTATAATTTTTTTGATTTAAAAATTAATAATATTAATGTTATTTTAATTTAAAGAAAAAGGATATTTATTTTGGTAATGTCAATCTTTTTGCTATTTCCAATCTTTTCCTTTTTTACCCCTCCAAGAATTAAAATATCACTATTACCAATCTTTTTTTCGCTAATTCCAAACTTAACTCTTTTAATCAAGACCATTAGATTATTCTAATCTATGGACGATATTGGTTCTACAGTTCTACACTAAATTTAGGTTCTGCAATGATCCCATCTATATATATATATAGGATTGGGTTCTTTTAAGAACCTTAAATAATGTGGGAACATAAGAACCAATTTCAGCCATTGGATAAATAAGATCAAGGGTGGATAATCAATGACATTGTTGTAAATATTTTCAAGTATGGTTGGGTCCACTAAGGGCAAATCAGTCATTTTTCCTCCTTCCTTTAATGCAACTTTTCAGAAAAGTTTCCATCTTGCTGTCCTTTTATTAAACTATGTAATCATCAATGAGTTTGTCATTAATTTTTTCTTTTTCTTCCATTTTTTCCGGCAAGAAGAAGCTCGATTCCGTCGCCGGAAAACCATTTCATTTTTTTTATTTCACCTGAATCCATGGAGTCGATCGACACATTTCAACAGACCCCGTGTAATATTTTTCCAAATGGTTTTGCAGCCGATGAGGAGGTCGACGATTGTTTTTCTCCTAATCCAGGTCATGTTTATATTTGATTCGAGTATTCGTTGCTTTATTTAACGTTTTTTCTACGTAGAATATGTTGCATTCTACGTAGAATATGTTGCATTCTAAGTAGAATATCTTCCATTCTACGTAGAATATGTTGCATTCTACGTAGAATATCTTGCATTCTACGTAGAATATATTGCATTCTATGTTGTCTGTAACTCTATATATATTTTTGTATACTATGTTATCTGAATAGAATTTTTATAAACATTTATAGATTTTGAATTTTTTAATCTGTATTCTACTCATATTTTATGTTATATTATGATGTTCATATTTTCTAGTCTATTTTATATTTTGAAATCGCAGAATCGGGTAAAGATGAAACGCTCAAGACCTTGCTAAAACGACGAGAGCTCTGAGCAAGACAATAGGAAAGGCACAGCAAAAAAGATATATTCTACGTAGATTATTTTGTATTCTTTGTAGTTTTTTATTGATTGTCTGTAATTGTATATAGATTTTTGTATTCTATGTTTGAATAGATCTTCAATAAACATTTATAGATTTTGGATTTTTTAATCTGTATTCTTCTCAGATTTTATGTTATCTTATGATGTTCATATTTTGTATCAGTGTAAATCTATATAGATCTTCTCACATTTATAGTTTTTTACAGATTGTTTGCAAATTTATATAGATCTTAGGTAAGTGTCACATATTCTATATAGAATACCCCAATTCTACGCAGAATGTTTACATATTTTTCATAGAATACCACTAATCTAAGTAGATTGTTCACATTCTACGTAGATAGTTCACATATTCTACATAGAATATTGTTATTCTATGTAACTAGAATTGTTATACATTTTTTTTACATCATAGTTTTGAATACGTTGTTTTAATGCAATTTGTAAAAGATTCCATCATGGGCACCATTGATTGTGATTGTCGAATGTTCGATCGGATTGTGTTGCTTTGTATCTCCGTCATATAATGTTGTATATTCACCATAGAATATTATGTTGACTCCATAGAATATATTTTAATATACATATAAAGTTGTATAGTATTCATTAAAAAAAAAGGATGAAGAGAAAAACTCTGGTGGTTTTTTTTTTTTTTGGGAGGAAAAAAAGGATGAAGAGAAAAACGAGGAGAGAATTAATTGTGTGTGGAAAAACGTGCAGCTCCTTTTTCAATGTTATCCCCAATATACCCCTTACTCACCCATTTTTCAACAAAAAAACCCCTAAAGTCTTCTTAATTTCAAAAATGACATCTTACATCTAAGCCATTGATTTCATGAAATCAATGGATGAGATTAGTTCTTAGGTTCCCACATTATTTAAGGTTCTTAGAAGAACCCTCCCCTATATATATATATATATATATATATATATATATATATATATATATATATATATATATATATATATATATATATATATATATATATATATATATAATGAGAACATCAAATAGCACATGTCACATTCATATTTCACCGACAATGATATATACTGTTATTATAAAAAAGAAGATGAATACAATTTATTATTTTTAGAAAAATAAATATACTCTATTATTTTTTAATGTATATATAATAAAAAATAAATACAATTTATTGTTTTTTAAAAAAATACACTCTATTTTTTTAATTTATAAATATTAATTTGAAATAAAATATATAAATATTATATTGTACATAAACTTAAAGCTCATTTTATATCAATTTATCATAAAAGATAAATACAACTTATCATTATAGAAAATAAGATAAATACAATTATTACTTCTAAAAAGATAAATACACTCTGTTATTTTTTTAATTTATAAATTTAAAAGATAATTATAATTTATTATTTTAAAAAGAAACTACATTTTATTAGTTTTTAATCTATAAATATTACATCAAACGTAATTACTTTGATTGTAACCACGTCTACTTTTTTTAACGTTTAACTTGTCAATTTTTATCAATTACAAGATTAAATTGTAACTTGAGAGTTGGTATACCAACTAATAACTAACAGTGAATAACATCTGATAAATATTTTTGTTATTTATGAATTTAACATTATTATATTCAATCGACCATACCATTAAAGTGTTTATCAATTATAATAAGTAACTGAGTTTAAAATTTATTTTACTTGAAGTTTTATGTAATACTAATTTTGAAATTCACACGATATTAATTTGAAAATTAAATTCATGCATTCTTTATTCTTCTAAATTTAAATATATGATTATATTAAACTAATGATAGCACCATGAGTTGATGGTTATAAAGTTGTTAGAAATATAACACCATCAGTCTTTTTTATATTTTACATAATATAATAAATAAAAGATATTTCATAATTGGAAACAATAATAATGAGTAGTACATCTTTCACAATGTATCGAACGTATCACTCTAAATGATAAATTTTTATAATTTTATATAATTTTATTAAGTAAAATTATATAAAAATCATGTGAATATGACATTCATTCATACTATCATTCATACATTAACATGATTGTTTGATTCATTTTGCTTAATAAAATCTTATGACACTAATTTATATTTACTTAAATGTTATTTTACGTATTTAAAAAAAAATTAACAATTCATTTTACGTGTTACTTCCTGGTAGATAGAGTATCATTAAAATAATGTTATTTTATGATACATCTTTTGATTTTTAAAATAAACTACAGACTTATTTCATTTAGCTACTAAGTAACTTTTAAACAAGTTCAGTGATTAAAACTTTAGTTTATCATTCTATTTTTGAAAAAATAAGCAAGTCTAACGGCAAAATGTGTATAAATATGATAGTTTAGTACTAAATATGTATAGTTTTAATGACTAAATTTGTATAAAAATAGTTTAATGGTTACGTGTGTGTAAAAAAATAATTTTATGACTATATATATATAAATATGAAAATTAGATAATAAAATATGTACTTAACGTATCATATTTGAAAATGTTGTGTTAGAAAACGTAATTTAACAAAGCTTTAATGCAAACATGAACACCCATTAACCGAGCTAAACTCCTTATTTACCTAAGCAAATAACAATTATATATACAAATAAAATCATATTAAGAGGTGTTTGGTTTTGCGTTATGAACAAGATTATTAGCTTATTACGTTACAATGACGTAAATAATTAGTTTAAAGTGTTTGGATTACATACGTTAATAAGTGATTATTTGCGTTTAGAGTTGATGCTACTACAATTTTTTATAAGATAAAAAATGTAGCTTATTTGCTTAATAAACGTTTATTTGGTCAATTTACAAGTGAAAATGGAAATCCAAACACACTAAAAACTGATTATTTGATGATCATGATAGCAAACAGCAAAAGCTAATCCAAACACTACATTTTTTACAGTACTTTTTGTTACATCTATTATTTGATTATTAGTTACCAAAACACTACAACACTTTTTTAAAGGCAAATCCAAACATTATCTAAAAGGTATCTATACTAATGTCTAAGAATTATAATAAGTTAACAGATTTATACAATGTTATGCATAGGTGGTGATCAATCTAACAATGGGACCTGTATTTAATTGGTGCTTTGATTGGAGATTTTGGACTTGATTGTAACAACTATTGATGTCCAACAAGCAAAATAATTATGTTTATGATTGCTATTTTGTGTATACGTATTTATATGATTAGATTGCACAAAAACTTCAAAATCAATCAATGATGAAAAATTACAGCCATAACGTGACTTTTAGGGGATTTTTGTGTAAAAGAACTCTTAAGTTGAATAATTTTTGTGATTAAAACCTCTAGTCACTTTTGTTGCTACAAAAAAACATCCAACCGACTAAAACTCATCAAAATAATGATTTTTCTCAAAGAGATGACCTGCAACATGTTTAACTGTAACATCCTCGAATTCAATTACTGTAATTTGGATCTATTTAGGCGGATAATTTATAATTAAGTTAAATTATGAGCAATTATTATATATTTGGGATATTTATAAAGTTTGTTGTTAATTTAAGAAAATTTGAACTCTGAATTATTATTATGGAGTATTAAGATTATAAAAGTTAGTAATGATAAATTTAAGAATAAATCAGTATTTTATGGAACCGGTTAAGTTGAGGGGTAAAATGTGCAAAATGGTGAAAATGAGAATAAAAAGGCAAAAGCCTATCATTTTGATGGTCACTCACTCTCTCTCTACAACTTTCTCTCTCTAGATTCTCTCTACATCTCTCTAAGATATCTCACAAACCGACCGGCCGATTATCGAGATTTATACGTCATCGGAAAGATCTCGAGGAGTACAACAACAATCTACGGTTGGATTTTCGATTTCGTACGAATTGAGGTAAGAATCGACCCTTTTAAGTTTGTTTATTTCGGTTTTGAAGAACTTAGATTCGAATCTGCCATTTTTACGAGATTTGGAGCTAGTTTTGCTTGAAATCTTGCAAGAATGTGATAGTATATGTGTAATAGAATCAAGCCTAGGTATAATACTTGATATATTCATGATTTTAGGCTTTGAAATGAAGGATTTAAGTTGTAAAGATGAACAAACTCGAAAATACCAAGAACACAGTCGAAATGCAAGAACAAACTCGATTTTTGTACTAAATTCGAGCATGAATTCGAGTTTGACACCATGGATTCGAATCTAAGGCCCTAGATTCAAATATGGTTCGAATCTATCCTTAGGAGTTCGAGTATAGTCATTAAATTCGAAGGAAATTCGAATTTAACCCCTGAAATTCGAGTTTAATGCCTAAAATTTAGAAATCTACTCTCTAAACTCGAGTATTTTGAATAAAACTCATAAATAACACATAAAATGACAAGAGTTATTCAAAGGACAAGGTGTGAACTTGAAATGGGTTCAAACCTAGTTGTAGTTCGAATTTGGACATAGACCCGAAATGGGGAAAAATATTGCAAAACTTACGAAACTTGGTTTTATGGATTTAAACGGTTTTTGACTCGAAATATTGTTGTAACTAATTTAACAGGTCCCTTGTGGTGTTGTTTAACCCACAGTGGGGTACTTGGCGGATCCGGTTGAAAGCCCGAGGAGAAATAATATCGGTTAAAAGTCTAATTTACGCACCCACTGTGAGTACAGTAGATTTCGCATGTTTATATCTGTTTTATGTTAAGCTTTGCCTGCTGAGACCTGTTGCTTCAATTATTTGTTTGGAATTCTACTAACTTGCGTAGATTTAGATGCACATTCCTACTTGTTGCATGTCCTTTCGATTGTTGTGCATCTATTGATGGACCGGTGGGTCGCATCGATTACTCTGATGTTACTGTGCTATATGACCTGGAGCTGATCCACTCCTAGGCCCGGTAGGCAGTATGTCATCCCCGATCGTACGTTTGTCTCAGATGGTATGTTTAAATGCCGAGCTTTGGGCTCGAAGGGGCTGCGACTCTGGTCCGTACTTAGTGTACGAAGAGGATATCCGATGTTGGTCATCTGTGTTATCCTTGGGCTTCATAAAAATTTATAAAATGCGTAATCTTTGTATTCACTAAGCATCCGCTTATTCCCCAGTTGTTTATTTTTATTTTACAGGAAAAGGGAAGTCTACCGCCGGTCCTTCTAGTTAGGACATATTGAAGATTCGGAAGATTTGG
The DNA here is from genome assembly GCA_020465985.1 of Centrapalus pauciflorus. Classification (NCBI taxonomy): domain Eukaryota; kingdom Viridiplantae; phylum Streptophyta; class Magnoliopsida; order Asterales; family Asteraceae; genus Centrapalus; species Centrapalus pauciflorus. The sequence continues at coordinate 12,318 of JAANYP010002344.1, read as the reverse complement.
TGTTGGAATATGTTTTAGTTGATGAAACTTCAAAGTCTAGGGACTTAATGTGTAATTTCCTTATAGTTTGTAATTTTGTATAAATAGTCATGTTGACTTTCTAAAATTGGAATCAGTCAGATCTGTCAGAGATATCATTTTTTACGCATTCAATTCTAGAACAGCTCTGTACGAAGTGAATATTCAGTTCATCATTTTGTAATCATCAAGTTCTTCAATCAAATCATTCGGTCAGTATTGATTACATTTATTGTTCTTATTAATTGCATCTAATTGATTGAATTGGTAGAAACTACTTTTCACAATTGGTATCAGAGCCTTAGGAATGAATCATTCTGTTTGAGATTGAATCTGTTCTTCGTGTTCTTGAGCATTTTTCGGAAAAACCCTAAAATCACTAGGGGTTTTGATTCTGTTGTTCATTCAAAGTGTAAATTGGATCGAAGGTTCAGGTTTCAAAGACGAATCAACTGAATACAAACTTGTTTTGATTTTCAAAACACAGAAAAAGATCTGAGCAATTTTCTGAAATTTTGAAAAAGTCCAAAAACCGGTACTGTTTCATTGAAAAAGTCTGGTTTAGATCCATTTTTACATAAAAGAGCTTTACAAAAACTGTTTGTATTCAAAAACCTTACCTTCGATTACAATTTGAATGAAATTGGGTAAAATTTGGATTTAATCTGAATTTAAGACTTGAAAAACTGCAAATTCTAAGAAACTCGAATTATACACATCTTGTGTGTAAATCGAGTTGAATATAACAGTTAATCGAATCGGGTGCCTTAGTTAATCGAGTCGGGAATCTTAGTTAATCGAGTCGGTTAGCTTTGTCATTCGAGTTGTGTCTTACTATTACTCGAGTTGCCAAACTGTAATATTCGAGTTGACAACTAGAATTTCAGAACAATTCGAGTTTTATATAAGACTAAATCGAGTTTTATACAAGACTCTTTCGAGTTTTGTATAAGACCAATTCGAGTTTTATATAAGACTCATTCGAGTTTTATATAAGACTCATTCGAGTTTTATATAAGACACATTCGAGTTCTATATAAAGCCCATTCGAGTTTTGTATAAGACTCATTCGAGTTTTATATAAGACACATTCGAGTTCTATATAAAGCCCATTCGAGTTTTGTATAAGACTCATTCGAGTTTTATATAAGACACATTCGAGTTCTATATAAAGCCCATTCGAGTTTTATATAAGACCCATTCGAGATTTATAAAAGACCCATTCAAGTTGTATTCACTCGAGTTTTGCAACAGACACATTCGAGTTTTCTATAACATTGATTCGAGTTTTACAAAACACTCATTCGAGTTTTGTATAACATTCATTCGTGTTTAACAGAAGACTCATTCGAGAGTGAATTTCATATACTTGATTCAAATTTGATCAAACACACATTCGAGTTTGTTCAAAGAATCAATCGAGTTTGATCAAAGATCCAATCGAGTTTGGGAAAAGACACAATCGAGTTTCACACAACATTCATTCAAGTTTCACTCATAACACAAGAATCATTCAAGTCTGTCACACACATTAATCCAAACACAATTCACTGCTTGATTCAAACTGCTAATTGCTACTAACAAGTCATTGTGTTGTAGATTTCAGTACTAATCTGTATTTCAAGGTGTGATCAAAGTTTTCAATCTCATTCGGAGTTCATTTGATCTTGGTTAAAGTTTCCCAACGAACAATCAACATGTCTAAAGATGCACTTGCTATGGGATCAGAAACCAAACCCCCAATCTTATACAGAGGGGAATATGTTCAATGGCGGGAGCGGTTTCTGGAATTTATAAGTTTCCATGATTTGTCTGAAGAAATGTTGAAATCATTAACTGAAGGACCAGCAATCTTTATGGAAACAATCCCAGGAGTACCAACTGGCAATCCCCCAATACCACCAAGGACTGTTGAGGTAACAAACCTAACAGAGGCCCAGAAAAAGAGAAAGTTAGGGGACAAGACTGCAAGAAAGTTATTGTTAATTTCAATCCCCAATGAAATATACACTTGTCTGACAAATACAAAGACTGCTAAATCCATCTGGGATGAAGTATGCAAAATCATGCGGGGATCAGACAGAGCTGCTACTAATAGGGCTAGGAATAGTCTAATGACATTTGAGAACTTTAGAGCCCGTGAAGGTGAACTTCTGGAAAACACTTATCTCAGATTTGTAAATCTGGTAAGTGAAGTAAAAAGAAACGGAGTGACGAAGTCCAACTTGGACATCAATGTCAAATTTTTGAATGTCCTAAATCCAGAATGGGAAAAATATGCTATGATCATCCAACAAACGAAAGATATAGAGGAGATGTATTTTCATATGCTATTTGAAAACCTCAACAACTACCAAGAAGTTGTTTTGAGGAAAATATCTGGAAAGAAGAAAGCGGAAAAAGAAACTGCTGATCCACTAGCTCTACTGGCGGAGAAAAAGTATAAATACAAGCTCAAAAAGGAGAAAAGAGCGGTAATCAGCAGTACATCATCAGAATCAGAATCATCAGATTCATCTGCAGATTCAGAGATTGAAGAGATGAAAAAACAGATGGCACTGCTTACAAAGGCATTTCAAAAGAAATTTTACAGGAAGCCAACAAACAAAAAAATGCGCTACAAAACAGGCTCAAGGAAAGTTGAGAAAAAGGATAAGTATGAGAAGGCTGGAGAAAGTAGTGCACGAAAGTCTGACAAATATGAGAAGTCAGATAAATCAACCAAGAAGGAATCTGAACAGAAATGCTATAACTGTGGAAAACCAGGTCACTATGCCAGGGAATGCAGATCTCTAGTAGTAAAAAATTCAGACTACTATACAAGAAAGGCCCTCTTAGCCAAAGAGAAAGAGTCAGGCAAAGCTCTTATGGCGGAGGATGATCATTGGTTACAGTTATCCGAAGATGATGACATTTTAGATGAAGATGTCCATATCTGTTTAAAGTCAGAAATCTTCAATGAATCTGAATTGAGTGAATCAGCTATGATAGCTGAAGATGAGGTGTGGGTTGGACTGACGGATGAAGAGGATGAAGAGCAGAGAGAATCTGATTCTGATGAAGAGGAAGAAAAAGAAGAAGTTGCATTAATGGCATCTGGCCAAAATAAAGCTGAAAATGAGGAGGATTCAGAGTCTGATAACTCAGAGGATTCAGAAGGACAAGAGGTAAATTCTATTTCAGATTCTGATATTGACGACTCATGCATATTAGAAGAAAAACTAACTAATATGGCTTTCATGCTTAAAAAGTTTGAAAAATCCTTAAAAGCAGAAAAGAAAAAGGTTCATTCTTTGGAAAACAAACTTCTAAATGAACACAATTTAGTCCTAGATTTTTCCAAAGATAAAGCCTTAGCTTTACGAGCTGTCTCAGACTTACAAGATAAGGAAAAAGAACTTCAAAGCAATATACTCAATCTGAATCACAAAATATCTGATTTACAAGAAAGTCTGCGAATAGCTGAATTAGAAGCCTCAAACTTTTCTGTAAAATATCATGCCATATTTGAAGAAAGAACTAAACTCTATGAGAAAATAAAGAAGATGGAGGATGAATTTATTAAAAGAGGGCAAACAGATCAAACAATATATTTAAATCAACCAAAAGATACAGAGTTTTATAACTCTAAATCTGGTATTGGTTGGGAAAATCCTAAGTATCTGACAAAAGCTATATCACATTCACCAACATTATATGATGTCAGATACATGAATTTAGGATTAAAAATGACATTCTTGAAAGCATCTGAAGAAGTAGAATCCAGTGAAGAAATCAAAAGGTCAAGATCAGACAAAATGCAAAATTATGTTGACTATACCAAGATAAATGAAATCAGCAACATTGTTGATACTAAAGAAGAGTACATTCAAACTTATTCTGAAAAGGATTTGTCTGAATTACCAACTCAGTCTCAAAAACTATATTTACCAAATTCAATTTTAGAACAGATAAATTCTGATTTAGAAATGAAAATTAAAAGTTTTGAGACAGAGAATGGAACACTCAAGTCTGAATTACTAAAAATAGAACAAAAGTTGCAAGATAAGTCTAAAAACATAAATGTGTCTGATCCACATTCATCTATTTCTCTGGATTCTATAAATTCAGAAAAAGAATTTGATCTGTTCATGCACTCTGATATTAATTCATTAGATCAAAAATTCGGTAAAATTGGTGAATTTATCAAACCTTTGACTAACAAACTATCAACTGGTAATAAAGAATCTGTTAAAATTCTGCAAAGAATGACTACAGACTCTTTAAAACCATCTGAATATTCACCATCAGTGAAACAAAAGAAGGAGAAAACAAAACTGTTTGTTCAGTCTCCTAGTTTTGAAAAGGGTGAATCATCCTCATCAACGGACTCTTTTGCACGTAAAGTCAAATCTTCAACAGGTATGAAAATGTTACAGAAAATACAAGCATCTAAATCTTCTAATTCTCAAACTTCTTTTATGTCAGATAACGTTGTGAACGGGTCGAGAAAACAAGTGTGGCGAAAGAAGCAAAGAGAAGAGAAAAACAAGATTATAAAACAAGAATGGCGCGTGAAAGAAAAAATTGTTACAGATAGAAATAGCAAAATTGAACATTCTGTCTGTAATAATGATAAAATTGTTAATAATTCTTGTATTAAGTTTTCAAGATCGAAATTAATTGCTTTGAATTCTTATGTTTGTAAGTCTGAAACTGTGAAGTATAATAAGCTTGAGAGGCAACCAAAGAAAAGGGACTCATTGTATGAACAGAAAAAGGATCCACAGATAAAAATTTCAAAAACAATTCCACAGCAAATTGAAGTGGATACCCAAAAGAACAATTCAAAAATGGGTACCTAAAATAAATTCAAACGATAAGCCTAACGCCATATCAGTTAGAAAAACAAATGATACTATGCATGTTTTACCTAAAACTAAAGTACCCAACTACAAGTGGGTACCTCATGTGCTATTACGTTTTATAGGTAAACCATGTCTGGTACCTTGATTCGGGATGCTCCAAACACATGACCGGACAACGAGACACACTCACGGACTTTGTAGAAAAGTTCTGTGGGACGGTAAGATTTGGAAACGATCAGTTTTGTCCGATCAAGGGATACGGAAGTCTGAAGTACGACAAAATCACAATCCAAAAGGTCTTTTATGTTGACGGTCTTGGTCATAATCTATTCAGTATTGGACAACTGTGTGATAAGGGGTTAGAAGTCAACTTTAAAGCCAATCGGTGCAGCATCAGATCAGCACAAGGAAAAGAAATTCTAGCAGGAAACAGGAAAACAAATCTATACTCCATTGATTTAGCCTCGATCAATCTGAAGAAAGATGTCTGCTTATTGTCAAAAGCAACATCTAAAAAAGCATGGTTGTGGCATCGTCGCCTTTCACATCTAAATTTCAATGAACTGACCAACCTAGCAAAAGGAGGGTTAGTTAAAGGGCTGCCGGCGCTTAAATTTCAAAAAGAGCAACTATGTGCGGCATGTGAAAAAGGAAAGATGACAAAAGCCACACACAAATCCAAAACAGTACACTCATCCACAAGAGCATTAGAGTTACTGCATATGGATTTGTGTGGACCAATGAGAATACAAAGTATAAATAAGAAAAGATATGTATTGGTGATAGTTGATGACTACTCACGATACACATGGGTGTTTTTCCTGAAATCCAAATCAGATGCAACCGAATCTATCATCGACTTCATCCGAAAAATACAAGTAAAGTTGCAACTCACCATCCAGACAATTCGCTCAGACAATGGAACAGAATTCAAGAACAAATCATTGGACTCGTTCTTAAATTCAGTTGGAATTACACATCAATTCTCAGCTGCTCGGACTCCACAACAAAACGGTGTCGTTGAAAGAAGAAATCGGACACTAGTGGAAGCAGCTAGGACGATGTTGGCCTACTCCAATTTACCATTGTTCTTGTGGGCAGAAGCGGTTGCAACAGCATGTTTCACACAAAACCGTTCAATAATAAATAAAAGATTCGGAAAGACTCCGTATGAGCTAATCAATAAACGAATACCTAATGTTAAATTTTTCCATGTCTTTGGTTGCAGATGCTTTATATTGAATGATAAAGACAATCTGGGAAAGTTTAATCAAAAGGCGGATGAAGGAATCTTCATCGGGTATTCAAAGGAGTCGGTTGCTTTCCGAATCTACAACAAGAGAACCAAGATAGTCAACGAGAGCGTAAATGTTAAATTTGACGAAGGAGTGGTAATGGCTTCTGAACACACCAGTTCAGAACCCGGACCTAACATGCAGACTTCACTGGAGTCAAATAAACAAAATGCTGAACAAAATGAATTAAATAAGTTGTTTGAGAACTTTTATGATGATTATTTTGAAACTCCCAAATCTAATGTTCAAAATTTGGTGCCTGACAGGATCACTGAAGATCCAGTCGTAGTTTCAGATCTCTCTCAACAACAAAGTTCAGAAGAAACTGGAGAAGCTTCAACAGCAAAGGTGCAGTCAACTACTGAGACTGTACAACCAATTGAACCTCCACATACTTCTGAAACCCCTATTACTTCTGAACAGTCAGAAGCTCCTACCTCAGATGTTCCACCTACAACATCTGCAACAACTCCCGAACCATATTTCGATTCCAATCCCAACCAAGACCCAATAGAACCGTTTCCACATACAGTTAAGTGGACAAGAAATCACCCAATAGAGAATATCATTGGTGATCCATCTTCATCAGTCCAAACCAGAAGGGCTACAATAAATGAATGCTTATTTTCAAATTTTTTGAGTAAGATTGAGCCTAAAAATGTAAAAGAAGCCCTTCTGGATGCTGATTGGATTGTGGCAATGCAAGAGGAACTCAACCAGTTCGAACGGTTAAAGGTCTGGAGGCTTGTTGAGCGACCAAAAGACAAATCTATAATTGGCACGAAATGGATCTTCAAGAACAAGAAAGATGAACATGGTGTCATTATTCGGAATAAAGCTCGTCTCGTGGCCAAAGGATACAGTCAACAAGAAGGAATTGATTATGATGAAACATTCGCACCAGTTGCACGCATTGAAGCTATAAGGATGTTTTTAGCTTTTGCTGCACATAAAAATTTTACAGTATACCAAATGGATGTCAAAACTGCGTTTTTAAACGGGGAGCTAACAGATGAAGTATATACATATCAGCCCGAAGGGTTTACTGATCCTTCGAAACCTGATCATGTATATATTTTGGATAAGTCACTGTATGGCCTTAAACAAGCACCTCGTGCTTGGTATGATGCACTTTCAACATATCTGTTGAAATGTGGATTTACAAAAGGTGCAGTTGACACAACCCTGTTTATAAAACGTCAGGGGCCAGATATCATAGTAATACAGATATATGTAGATGATATAATATTTGGGTCTACAAATCCAGAATTTTGTAAGAAATTCGCGTTTTTAATGTCCCAGAAATTTGAAATGAGCATGATGGGGGAAATAAATTTTTTCTTAGGTTTACAAGTAAAACAATTGACTGATGGTATTTTTATCAATCAGTCAAAATATATCCAAGACATGTTAAAGAAATTTAACATGGTCAATAGTACTCCTATGAAAACTCCCATGGCTCCGGATTCAAAATCAAAACTCGATGCGGACATCTCAGGAAAACCTGTAGATGTAACCCATTATCGAGGTATAATTGGGTCATTAATGTACTTAACAGCCAGTAGACCAGATATTATGTTTGCTACATGTGTATGTGCTAGATATCAGGCAAATCCAAAAGAATCACACTTAACTGCTGCAAAACGAATTTTAAGATATCTCAAAGGTACTCCAAATCTTGGTTTGTGGTATCCTAGGGAGTCTTCATTTCATCTGACTGCTTTTTCTGACGCTGATCACGCAGGTGATAAGATGGACAGAAAAAGTACGTCAGGAGCAGTACAATTCTTAGGTGACAAACCCGTATGTTGGTCATCCAAGAAACAACACTGTGTTTCATTGTCAACAGCTGAAGCAGAGTACGTGGCTGTATCTTCGTGCTGTTCTCAAGTGTTGTGGATGAAAAGCCAACTACGTGATTACGGGTTTACACCAAACAAGATTCCAATATACTGTGATTCTCAGAGCGCAATCGCTATTGCATCAAATCCGGTGCAACATTCAAAAACGAAACACATCGACATTCGGTATCATTTCATTAAAGATCATGTAGAAAATGGAAATATAGAATTATATTTTGTACCTACTGAATATCAACTAGCTGATTTGTTTACCAAAGCATTAGATGAAAAGCGGTTTAATTTTTTGGTATACAAATTGGGTATGTTGAATAGTTAGATTTAATAATTCAGTAGTTTCAATTTATAATTTTAAATTTACATTTTTATTGATTCTAATCTGATGTTAAATTCTTGAATCTTAAAAGTTCAAATTTTTTGGAATTTAACAGATCTGGATTGTCATGTGCAGGGGGAGCAGAAAATGCTTTTATCTGATTTTGAGAAAATCTGATAAAATAAAATTGATATTTTGTAGGGGGAGCTGATTTGAGAAATATGATACATCTGAGGGGGAGCAGCATTCTAAAATTCAAGGGGGTGCACTTTTAATTTTTTTTGTTTTTTTTTTTTTTGTTTGTGTGTATTTTCAAATTTTTTTGTTGTTTTTGTTTCAGCATGTTTTATTATTTTTTTTTTGTTTGTTTTGTGTTTAGTTTTGTTTTATATGTCAAAATTTTTTTTAGTTACAATTTTTTTTTTATTTGTTAAAAGATATTGGGTTTTGAATACATGGGTTTCTATTTGGTGAATGTGGGCCGGTTTTGTCAAACTTAAAATTCAAATATGGGCCGGGTATTTTCAACTATAAATTGAATTTTGAATTTCAAATTCAACTTTTCTGAAAATCCCATCGTCTTCTTCGAACCTTTTCTTCACCATTAAGAAACCTCAATATCTCAATATCTTCGATTGTTTCAAGAAAGTAACATCATATTGTGAGTGATTTTTTTTTTGTTTTTCTTGTTTTTAAGTAGTTAATTTCAGTTTCTGTTGTATATGTAAAAGTGTTCGTATATTCGTATTTGAGTGTTCATGGTGAATCAACATTTCTGTTCCTTAAACTGAAATTAAATTTGTGGTGTTTTAGGGTTTATGAATCTGAACATGAATCTGAAATTTTATGGTTCAAATCCAATCACACACACAGAAATGTGAAATTCTATTTCAAAAAGCTTCGAGTTCATGTATTTCTGAAATTTGGATTTTTGACAACTTTGATGTTGTTTTTAATCAAAGTTCAGTAAAACAAAGTTGATTAAAATTGTTTTTCGAGAGAGATACAAGTTTTTAATCAGTGAGAAGTCCTTGGAATCAATATTTGAAAAATCAGTGTATAAGGACTTGTAAATATTTTCAAAATAATGTCTCGATTGACAGCATAATCGAGAAATGACTAAGTGTCAATCGAGTTGATTGATACTTCAATCGAGAAAAGTTGTGGTTAATTCGAGTTGACCATATACGTTAATCGAGTTGGACATAAGAAATGTTCGAGTTGCCTTATGGTTCCATTCGAGTTGTATCATAGTTCCATTCGAGTTGCATGGAAGTTTCATTCAAGTTGACGTAAGAGTAATTCGAGTTGCATTTGAGAGTTATTCGAGTTTCATGATGACTCATTCGAGTTGATGTATATTAAACTCAGAGTTAATCAAGTTTAATACACCTTACATTCAAGAAAGGGTTGTGCTTTATGCGAGTTGACAAGTGTGTGTAACACTTAGAAAATTTTCGGCACATAAGGATTTACAGCTTATTCGAGTTTAGGGAATATATCATTCGAGTTTTACATGTCTTCATTCGAGAAACTTCAAGACTCATTCGAGTTGAGTCAAACTTCATTCGAGTTGTATATAGATTGATTCGAGTTTCATAGACTCATCATTCGAGTTTTACAGACTATTATTCGAGTTTCATGAATATATCATTCGAGTTGTATATAGACTTGGTCGAGTTTCATGTATACATCATTCGAGTTGGGTGTAGACTTATTCGAGTTGTTTCATGTGTCACCCGAGGTTGTTAAACAGTCATTCGAGAAACGTGTAGTTTCATTCGAGTTTCATCAGAAAATTTTTCTAAGTGTAGTATTTTAAAGTTTTAAGAAAAAATGTCACATTTTTTAAGAAATTGTTATAAATTTGTGTTTTTCTAACATTGGTCTCTAAACGATTGACTTTGGAGTCCTCTCAATAATTTTCAATTATTGTCAGGAATCCCGATGCTTTAAACAGAAAATCACAAGTTTTTGCAATTTCTGCTAAAATGTTACAAGTTTTTCTACATTTTGAAGGTTATCCTTTGTGTACTTGGTAAGCCTAACATGAATTTTATTTTTTACAGGTATTCAAATGGCATCTCCTGTGCAATCCCAAAATTCAAATTCCTCTGATGCTCAATCATCATCAAATCATACCCTCGTTTCTACCCCAGTCAGATCAACCTCTGTAGCCCGTTCTTCACAAACCCATATTATTCCAGATAATCAACTTGTCAAGCCAAAACATTGCCTTCCTTTCAGGGACAATAACCACCGTTTAGATCCCAAAGTTATAAAAGTAAGCCATCCGATCATTGTGGACATTCTAAAAGGCCATCCTCTTGGTTATCTGCTTCAGTATAAGCCGTCTATTCCACAAGTATACTTACAACAATTTTGGCACACTGTCAAATTTGTTCCTGCGGACGGTAATCACCATTTCAAAGTGACGATTGATCAATTCAAGACGAAGATCACTCTTGCAAGGCTACGTCACAATTTATTTCTTCCACGGCGAATAGACACTGTAAACTTTCCAGAGTTAGCAGATTTTGAGGATTTTGTTTCTGATGAAGAGCTTGTTCATGATTTGATTTGTCTAGGCTACTCAAAGCCACTTCCGAAAAGCTCTAAATTTCACAGAAATGGTTTAAATGGCGAATGGTACACACTGTTTGGTATCATTAATCGTTGCATGACTTCAAAACATACTGGAATTGACCGATGCAGCATCCATTGCCTAAGGATATTTCATGGGATCGCATTCAACAAACATTATGACTTTGCTCTGTGTATCTGGGAGGATCTAAAGGAGATAGTACTGGCTAAGACTACAAATAGAGCAAGGAAGTTCGTTCCTCTTCAACGGTTTATCCAGATTCTGATCCGAGGGACCTTACGGGCCAATGAAAATATTCCAAAGAGAGCCAATTCTCAGAGATGCCCAGACTACGTCATGATGAGTTTGCATGAAGTGCCAGACTCCCCGAATGCTAATATAATGCCAATTCCAGAGTCATTACTCAAATATGCTGATCAAGAGAGTGAAAATGTGAAATTATATCGAATAGATCATGCTCCGATAGAGACCCAAGAACCGGGTTCTCTTAGCCCAGGAGCTTTAAGGATCGAGGAACCTCAGCAAGGGGCTGAAGTTCAGGTTACCCAGTCTGTGTCTGAGGGAGTAGGAAGTGTGAGGGGTGGTGAGGAAGAAGCAGAAAAGTCAGATTCTGAGAGGACATTATCTGATATTCAAGAAGGAGAGGGAGAAGGAGCTGATGATGATGATGATGATGATGATGGAGGTGATCATCATGAGGGAGGAGGTTTGATGATTGACATAGTACAGATAGCTGAACAGAGTGTGAGGGAGGTCCTAAGCCCAGAAAGCCGGGAAATAGCTACATCTGCTGTTAGCTCTCCTATGAGAGTTAGCATTGAACAAGTCAGTATCCCACTGACGACTGCACACCTTCCTATCCACTCAGTCTCCTCTCAACAGGAGATTGTTTCATTTGAACACCGGGATGAAACACATGATCTATCCGAAAGTCACTTGGACTTGATGGATATTGAAACAAGTACACAACTGCCCGTGTGTACGAATTCATTTGAATCACAAAGTCTAGATCCTATACACTTTAGGACACTTGAGTCAACTTCATTCGTTGAAGTAAGTGTGGCTGAACTTAGTGTTTCCACCGGAACACCCTTAGTAACGGAAGCATTTGTTGCTCCGTCACTTGAAGAGGGTGGAAGTCCAGTCAGAGAAACGCCAATACCACCTCTGAGCACTGGCCACACAGAAGTTCTTTTTACAAGTTCGACTGTTGTGTCAACTGGAAGTCTACGTGACCCAGTGGTGAGTTTATCCCCTTTTGTTACAGAGTCAACCTTGACAAGTGCACTGAGTGCAGCTGTGTCTGGTGTCAATTTGCATGTTTCTAATCAGTTAGCGGAAGTAATGGCTCAAATGACAAATATTCAGAAATTTTTAA
>JAANYP010002343.1:0-18660 GCA_020465985.1 Centrapalus pauciflorus | reverse complement strand
GGCCACATTTGGCATAATTTAATATTACCAAAGCCCACAAGAAGACACTCGTTGTGTGACCAAATGGTTGCAATAAGCCACACATACTTAAAAATAAAGTGGTCATTGCATGGACAATACTCACCTAGAATACAAGTTTACCTCACTCAAAAGAGCAAATGGTCACACTTTTTAACAACTAATGCCACATGTGACATAATTTTATGTGACCAAAGCGCACAAGAAGACACTCGTTCTGTGACCAAATGGTTGCAATCAGCCACACATACATAAAAATAAAGTGGACATTGCATGGACAATAGTCACAGAAATTACAAGTTTACTTCACTAAAAAGAGCATATGGTCAGACTTTTTAACACCTACGGCCACATTTGGCATAATTTTATTAGACCAAAGCCCACAAGAAGACACTCGTTATGTGACCAAATGATTGCAATTATCCACACAAACATAATTAAAATGGTCATTGCATGGACAATAGTCACACAAAATACACTTTCTCTTGATTTTAAAGAGCAAATGGTCCCACTTTTTAACACCTACGACCACATTTGGCGTAATTTTATGTGTCCAAAGCCCACAAGAAGACGCTCGTTGTGTGACCAAATGGTTGCAATCAGCCACACATACATAAAAATAAAGTGGTCATTGCATGGACAATAGTCACACAAAATACAAGTTTACCTCACTTAAAAGATCGTATGGTTACACTTTTTAACACCTAAGGCCACATCTGGCATAGTTTTATGCGACCAAAGCCCTCAAGAAGACACTCGTTGTGTGACCAAATGGTTGCAATCAGCCACACATACATAAAAATAAAGTGGACATTGCATGGACAATAGTGACAGAAAATACAAGTTTACTTCACTAAAAAGAGCGTATGTATAGAATTTTTAACACCTACGGCCACATTTGGCATAATTTTATATTACCAAAGCCCACAAGAAGACACTCGTTGTGTGACCAAATGCTTGCAATAAGCCACACATACATAAAAATAAAGTGGTCATTGCATGGACAATAGTCACCCAGAATACAAGTTTACCTTACTTAAAAGAGCATATGGTCACACTTTTTAACAACTAATGCCACATTTGACACAATTTTATGTGACCAAAGCCCACAAGAAGACACTCGTTCTGTGACCAAATGGTTGCAATCAGCCACACATACATAAAAATAAAGTGGACATTGCATGGACAATAGTCACAGAAAATACAAGTTTACTTCACTAAAAAGAGCATATGGTCAGACTTTATAACACCTACGGCAACATTTGGCATAATTTTATGTACCAAAGCCCACAAGAAGACACTCGTTATGTGACCAAATGGTTGCAATAAGCCACACATACTTAAAAATAAAGTGGTCATTGCATGGACAATACTCACCCAGAATACAAGTTTACCTCACTCAAAAGAGCATATGGTCACACTTTTTAACAACTAATGCCACATGTGACATAATTTTATGTGACCAAAGCCCACAAGAAGACACTCGTTCTGTGACCAAATGGTTGCAATCAGCCACACATACATAAAAATAAAGTGGACATTGCATGGACAATAGTCACAGAAAATACAAGTTTACTTCACTAAAAAGAGCATATGGTCAGACTTTTTAACACCTACGGCCACATTTGGCATAATTTTATTAGACCAAAGCCCACAAGAAGACACTCGTTATGTGACCAAATGGTTGCAATTATCCACACATACATAAAAATACAATGGTCATTGCATGGACAATAGTCACAGAAAATACAAGTTTACTTCACTAAAAAGAGCATATGGTCAGACTTTTTAACACCTACGACCACATTTGGCGTAATTTTATGTGTCCAAAGCCCACAAGAAGACGCTCGTTGTGTGACCAAATGGTTGCAATCAGCGACACATACATAATAATAAAGTGGTCACTGCATGGACAATAGTCACACAAAATACAAGTTTACCTCACTTAAAAGTGCATATGGTTACACTTTTTAACACCTAAGGCCACATCTGGCATAATTTTATGCGACCAAAGAACTCAAGAAGACACTCCTCGTGTGACCAAATGGTTGCAATCAGCCACACATACATAAAAATAAAGTGGACATTGCATGGACAATAGTCACAGAAAATACAAGTTTACTTCACTAAAAAGAGCATATGTTCAGACTTTTTAACACCTACGGCCACATTTGGCATAATTTTATATTACCAAAGCCCACAAGAAGACACTCGTTGTGTGACCAAATGCTTGCAATAAGCCACACATACATAAAAATAAAGTGGTCATTGCATGGACAATAGTCACCCAGAATACAAGTTTACCTTACTTAAAAGAGCATATGGTCACACTTTTTAACAACTAATGCCACATTTGACACAATTTTATGTGACCAAAGCCCACAAGAAGACACTCGTTCTGTGACCAAATGGTTGCAATCAGCCACACATACATAAAAATAAAGTGGACATTGCATGGACAATAGTCACAGAAAATACAAGTTTACTTCACTAAAAAGAGCATATGGTCAGACTTTTTAACACCTACGGCCACATTTGGCATAATTTAATATTACCAAAGCCCACAAGAAGACACTCGTTGTGTGACCAAATGGTTGCAATAAGCCACACATACTTAAAAATAAAGTGGTCATTGCATGGACAATACTCACCCAGAATACAAGTTTACCTCACTCAAAAGAGCATATGGTCACACTTTTTAACAACTAATGCCACATGTGACATAATTTTATGTGACCAAAGCCCACAAGAAGACACTCGTTCTGTGACCAAATGGTTGCAATCAGCCACACATACATAAAAATAAAGTGGACATTGCATGGACAATAGTCACAGAAAATACAAGTTTACTTCACTAAAAAGAGCATATGGTCAGACTTTTTAACACCTACGGCCACATTTGGCATAATTTTATTAGACCAAAGCCCACAAGAAGACACTCGTTATGTGACCAAATGGTTGCAATTATCCACACATACATAAAAATACAATGGTCATTGCATGGACAATAGTCACAGAAAATACAAGTTTACTTCACTAAAAAGGGCATATGGTCAGACTTTTTAACACCTACGACCACATTTGGCGTAATTTTATGTGTCCAAAGCCCACAAGAAGACGCTCGTTGTGTGACCAAATGGTTGCAATCAGCGACACATACATAAAAATAAAGTGGTCACTGCATGGACAATAGTCACACAAAATACAAGTTTACCTCACTTAAAAGTGCATATGGTTACACTTTTTAACACCTAAGGCCACATCTGGCATTATTTTATGCGACCAAAGAACTCAAGAAGACACTCCTCGTGTGACCAAATGGTTGCAATCAGCCACACATACATAAAAATAAAGTGGACATTGCATGGACAATAGTCACAGAAAATACAAGTTTACTTCACTAAAAAGAGCATATGTTCAGACTTTTTAACACCTACGGCCACATTTGGCATAATTTTATATTACCAAAGCCCACAAGAAGACACTCGTTGTGTGACCAAATGCTTGCAATAAGCCACACATACATAAAAATAAAGTGGTCATTGCATGGACAATACTCACCCAGAATACAAGTTTACCTCACTCAAAAGAGCATATGGTCACACTTTTTAACAACTAATGCCACATGTGACATAATTTTATGTGACCAAAGCCCACAAGAAGACACTCGTTCTGTGACCAAATGGTTGCAATCAGCCACACATACATAAAAATAAAGTGGACATTGCATGGACAATAGTCACAGAAAATACAAGTTTACTTCACTAAAAAGAGCATATGGTCAGACTTTTTAACACCTACGGCCACATTTGGCATAATTTAATATTACCAAAGCCCACAAGAAGACACTCGTTGTGTGACCAAATGGTTGCAATAAGCCACACATACTTAAAAATAAAGTGGTCATTGCATGGACAATACTCACCCAGAATACAAGTTTACCTCACTCAAAAGAGCATATGGTCACAGTTTTTAACAACTAATGCCACATGTGACATAATTTTATGTGACCAAAGCCCACAAGAAGACACTCGTTCTGTGACCAAATGGTTGCAATCAGCCACACATACATAAAAATAAAGTGGACATTGCATGGACAATAGTCACAGAAAATACAAGTTTACTTCACTAAAAAGAGCATATGGTAAGACTTTTTAACACCTACGACCACATTTGGCATAATTTTATTAGACCAAAGCCCACAAGAAGACACTCGTTATGTGACCAAATGGTTGCAATTATCCACACATACATAAAAATACAATGGTCATTGCATGGACAATAGTCACAGAAAATACAAGTTTACTTCACTAAAAAGAGCATATGGTCAGACTTTTTAACACCTACGACCACATTTGGCGTAATTTTATGTGTCCAAAGCCCACAAGAAGACGCTCGTTGTGTGACCAAATGGTTGCAATCAGCGACACATACATAATAATAAAGTGGTCACTGCATGGACAATAGTCACACAAAATACAAGTTTACCTCACTTAAAAGTGCATATGGTTACACTTTTTAACACCTAAGGCCACATCTGGCATAATTTTATGCGACCAAAGAACTCAAGAAGACACTCCTCGTGTGACCAAATGGTTGCAATCAGCCACACATACATAAAAATAAAGTGGACATTGCATGGACAATAGTCACAGAAAATACAAGTTTACTTCACTAAAAAGAGCATATGTTCAGACTTTTTAACACCTACGGCCACATTTGGCATAATTTTATATTACCAAAGCCCACAAGAAGACACTCGTTGTGTGACCAAATGCTTGCAATAAGCCACACATACATAAAAATAAAGTGGTCATTGCATGGACAATAGTCACCCAGAATACAAGTTTACCTTACTTAAAAGAGCATATGGTCACACTTTTTAACAACTAATGCCACATTTGACACAATTTTATGTGACCATAGCCCACAAGAAGACACTCGTTCTGTGACCAAATGGTTGCAATCAGCCACACATACATAAAAATAAAGTGGACATTGCATGGACAATAGTCACAGAAAATACAAGTTTACTTCACTAAAAAGAGCATATGGTCAGACTTTTTAACACCTACGGCCACATTTGGCATAATTTAATATTACCAAAGCCCACAAGAAGACACTCGTTGTGTGACCAAATGGTTGCAATAAGCCACACATACTTAAAAATAAAGTGGTCATTGCATGGACAATACTCACCCAGAATACAAGTTTACCTCACTCAAAAGAGCATATGGTCACACTTTTTAACAACTAATGCCACATGTGACATAATTTTATGTGACCAAAGCCCACAAGAAGACACTCGTTCTGTGACCAAATGGTTGCAATCAGCCACACATACATAAAAATAAAGTGGACATTGCATGGACAATAGTCACAGAAATTACAAGTTTACTTCACTAAAAAGAGTATATGGTCAGACTTTTTAACACCTACGGCCACATTTGGCGTAATTTTATTAGACCAAAGCCCACAAGAAGACACTCGTTATGTGACCAAATGGTTGCAATTATCCACACATACATAAAAATACAATGGTCATTGCATGGACAATTGTCACAGAAAATACAAGTTTACTTCACTAAAAAGAGCATATGGTCAGACTTTTTAACACCTACGACCACATTTGGCGTAATTTTATGTGTCCAAAGCCCACAAGAAGACGCTCGTTGTGTGACCAAATGGTTGCAATCAGCGACACATACATAAAAATAAAGTGGTCACTGCATGGACAATAGTCACACAAAATACAAGTTTACCTCACTTAAAAGTGCATATGGTTACACTTTTTAACACCTAAGGCCACATCTGGCATAATTTTATGCGACCAAAGAACTCAAGAAGACACTCCTCGTGTGACCAAATGGTTGCAATCAGCCACACATACATAAAAATAAAGTGGACATTGCATGGACAATAGTCACAGAAAATACAAGTTTACTTCACTAAAAAGAGCATATGTTCAGACTTTTTAACACCTACGGCCACATTTGGCATAATTTTTATATTACCAAAGCCCACAAGAAGACACTCGTTGTGTGACCAAATGCTTGCAATAAGCCACACATACATAAAAATAAAGTGGTCATTGCATGGACAATAGTCACCCAGAATACAAGTTTACCTACTTAAAAGAGCATATGGTCACACTTTTTAACAACTAATGCCACATTTGACACAATTTTATGTGACCAAAGCCCACAAGAAGACACTCGTTCTGTGACCAAATGGTTGCAATCAGCCACACATACATAAAAATAAAGTGGACATTGCATGGACAATAGTCACAGAAAATACAAGTTTACTTCACTAAAAAGAGCATATGGTCAGACTTTTTAACACCTACGGCCACATTTGGCATAATTTAATATTACCAAAGCCCACAAGAAGACACTCGTTGTGTGACCAAATGGTTGCAATAAGCCACACATACTTAAAAATAAAGTGGTCATTGCATGGACAATACTCACCCAGAATACAAGTTTACCTCACTCAAAAGAGCATATGGTCACACTTTTTAACAACTAAGGCCACATGTGACATAATTTAATGTGACCAAAGCCCACAAGAAGACACTCGTTCTGTGACCAAATGGTTGCAATCAGCCACACATACATAAAAATAAAGTGGACATTGCATTGACAATAGTCACAGAAAATACAAGTTTACTTCACTAAAAAGAGCATATGGTCAGACTTTTTAACACCTACGACCACATTTGGCATAATTTTATTAGACCAAAGACCACAAGAAGACACTCGTTATGTGACCAAATGGTTGCAATTATCCACACATTCATAAAAATACAATGGTCATTGCATGGACAATAGTCACAGAAAATACAAGTTTACTTCACTAAAAAGAGCATATGGTCAGACTTTTTAACACCAACGACCACATTTGGCGTAATTTTATGTGTCCAAAGCCCACAAGAAGACGCTCGTTGTGTGACCAAATGGTTGCAATCAGCGACACATACATAATAATAAAGTGGTCACTGCATGGACAATAGTCACACAAAATACAAGTTTACCTCACTTAAAAGTGCATATGGTTACACTTTTTAACACCTAAGGCCACATCTGGCATAATTTTATGCGACCAAAGAACTCAAGAGGACACTCCTCGTGTGACCAAATGGTTGCAATCAGCCACACATACATAAAAATAAAGTGGACATTGGATGGACAATAGTCACAGAAAATACAAGTTTACTTCACTAAAAAGAGCATATGTTCAGACTTTTTAACACCTACGGCCACATTTGGCATAATTTTATATTACCAAAGCCCACAAGAAGACACTCGTTGTGTGACCAAATGCTTGCAATAAGCCACACATACATAAAAATAAAGTGGTCATTGCATGGACAATAGTCACCCAGAATACAAGTTTACCTTACTTAAAAGAGCATATGGTCACACTTTTTAACAACTAATGCCACATTTGACACAATTTTATGTGACCAAAGCCCACAAGAAGACACTCGTTCTGTGACCAAATGGTTGCAATCAGCCACACATACATAAAAATAAAGTGGATATTGCATGGACAATAGTCACAGAAAATACAAGTTTACTTCACTAAAAAGAGCATATGGTCAGACTTTTTAACACCTACGGCCACATTTGGCATAATTTAATATTACCAAAGCCCACAAGAAGACACTCGTTGTGTGACCAAATGGTTGCAATAAGCCACACATACTTAAAAATAAAGTGGTCATTGCATGGACAATACTCACCCAGAATACAAGTTTACCTCACTCAAAAGAGCATATGGTCACACTTTTTAACAACTAATGCCACATGTGACATAATTTTATGTGACCAAAGCCCACAAGAAGACACTCGTTCTGTGACCTAATGGTTGCAATCAGCCACACATACATAAAAATAAAGTGGACATTGCATGGACAATAGTCACAGAAAATACAAGTTTACTTCACTAAAAAGAGCCTATGGTCAGACTTTTTAACACCTACGACCACATTTGGCATAATTTTATTACACCAAAGCCCACAAGAAGACACTCGTTTTGTGACCAAATGGTTGCAATTATCCACACATACATAAAAATACAATGGTCATTGCATGGACAATAGTCACAGAAAATACAAGTTTACTTCACTAAAAAGAGCATATGGTCAGACTTTTTAACACCTACGACCACATTTGGCGTAATTTTATGTGTCCAAAGCCCACAAGAAGACGCTCGTTGTGTGACCAAATGGTTGCAATCAGCGACACATACATAATAATAAAGTGGTCACTGCATGGACAATAGTCACACAAAATACAAGTTTACCTCACTTAAAAGTGCATATGGTTACACTTTTTAACACCTAAGGCCACATCTGGCATAATTTTATGCGACCAAAGAACTCAAGAAGACACTCCTCGTGTGACCAAATGGTTGCAATCAGCCACACATACATAAAAATAAAGTGGACATTGCATGGACAATAGTCACAGAAAATACAAGTTTACTTCACTAAAAAGAGCATATGTTCAGACTTTTTAACACCTACGGCCACATTTGGCATAATTTATATTACCAAAGCCCACAAGAAGACACTCGTTGTGTGACCAAATGCTTGCAATAAGCCACACATACATAAAAATAAAGTGGTCATTGCATGGACAATAGTCAACCAGAATACAAGTTTACCTTACTTAAAAGAGCATATGGTCACACTTTTTAACAACTAATGCCACATTTGACACAATTTTATGTGACCAAAGCCCACAAGAAGACACTCGTTCTGTGACCAAATGGTTGCAATCAGCCACACATACATAAAAATAAAGTGGACATTGCATGGACAATAGTCACAGAAAATACAAGTTTACTTCACTAAAAAGAGCATATGGTCAGACTTTTTAACACCTACGGCCACATTTGGCATAATTTTATTAGACCAAAGCCCACAAGAAGACACTCGTTATGTGACCAAATGGTTGCAATTATCCACACATACATAAAAATACAATGGTCATTGCATGGACAATAGTCACAGAAAATACAAGTTTACTTCACTAAAAAGAGCATATGGTCAGACTTTTTAACACCTACGACCACATTTGGCGTAATTTTATGTGTCCAAAGCCCACAAGAAGACGCTCGTTGTGTGACCAAATGGTTGCAATCAGCGACACATACATAATAATAAAGTGGTCACTGCATGGACAATAGTCACACAAAATACAAGTTTACCTCACTTAAAAGTGCATATGGTTACACTTTTTAACACCTAAGGCCACATCTGGCATAATTTTATGCGACCAAAGAACTCAAGAAGACACTCCTCGTGTGACCAAATGGTTGCAATCAGCCACACATACATAAAAATAAAGTGGACATTGCATGGACAATAGTCACAGAAAATACAAGTTTACTTCACTAAAAAGAGCATATGTTCAGACTTTTTAACACCTACGGCCACATTTGGCATAATTTTATATTACCAAAGCCCACAAGAAGACACTCGTTGTGTGACCAAATGCTTGCAATAAGCCACACATACATAAAAATAAAGTGGTCATTGCATGGACAATAGTCAACCAGAATACAAGTTTACCTTACTTAAAAGAGCATATGGTCACACTTTTTAACAACTAATGCCACATTTGACACAATTTTATGTGACCAAAGCCCACAAGAAGACACTCGTTCTGTGACCAAATGGTTGCAATCAGCCACACATACATAAAAATAAAGTGGACATTGCATGGACAATAGTCACAGAAAATACAAGTTTACTTCACTAAAAAGAGCATATGGTCAGACTTTTTAACACCTACGGCCACATTTGGCATAATTTTATTAGACCAAAGCCCACAAGAAGACACTCGTTATGTGACCAAATGGTTGCAATTATCCACACATACATAAAAATACAATGGTCATTGCATGGACAATAGTCACAGAAAATACAAGTTTACTTCACTAAAAAGAGCATATGGTCAGACTTTTTAACACCTACGACCACATTTGGCGTAATTTTATGTGTCCAAAGCCCACAAGAAGACGCTCGTTGTGTGACCAAATGGTTGCAATCAGCGACACATACATAATAATAAAGTGGTCACTGCATGGACAATAGTCACACAAAATACAAGTTTATCTCACTTAAAAGTGCATATGGTTACACTTTTTAACACCTAAGGCCACATCTGGCATAATTTTATGCGACCAAAGAACTCAAGAAGACACTCCTCGTGTGACCAAATGGTTGCAATCAGCCACACATACATAAAAATAAAGTGGACATTGCATGGACAATAGTCACAGAAAATACAAGTTTACTTCACTAAAAAGAGCATATGTTCAGACTTTTTAACACCTACGGCCACATTTGGCATAATTTTACATTACCAAAGCCCACAAGAAGACACTCGTTGTGTGACCAAATGCTTGCAATAAGCCACACATACATAAAAATAAAGTGGTCATTGCATGGACAATAGTCACCCAGAATACAAGTTTACCTTACTTAAAAGAGCATATGGTCACACTTTTTAACAGCTAATGCCACATTTGACACAATTTTAAGTGACCAAATCCCACAAGAAGACACTCGTTCTGTGACCAAATGGTTGCAATCACCCACACATACATAAAAATAAAGTGGACATTTCATGGACAATAGTCACAGAAAATACAAGTTTACTTCACTAAAAAGAGCATATGGAAAGACTTTTTAACACCTACGGCCACATTTGGCATAATTTTATGTTACCAAAGCCCACGCGAAGACACTCGTTGTGTGACCAAATGGTTTCAATAAGCCACACATACTTAAAAATAAAGTGGTCAATTCATGGACAATACTCACCCACAATACAAGTTAACCTCACTTAAAAGAGCATATGGTCACACTTTTTAACAACTAATGCCACATCTGGCATAATTTTATGCGACCAAAGCCCACAAGAAGACACTCGTTGTGTGACCAAATGGTTGCAATCAGCCACACATACATAAAAATAAAGGGGACATTGCATAGACAATAGTCACAGAAAATACAAGTTTACTTCACTATAAAGAGCATATGGTCTGACTTTTTAACACCTACGGCCACATTTGGCATAATTTTGTTAGACCAAAGCCCAAAAGAAGACACTCGTTGTGTGACCAAATGGTTGCAATCAGCCACACATACATAAAAATAAAATGGACATTGCGTGGACAATAATCACACAAAATACAAGTTTACCTCACTTAAA
Organism: Centrapalus pauciflorus; assembly: GCA_020465985.1. NCBI lineage: Eukaryota > Viridiplantae > Streptophyta > Magnoliopsida > Asterales > Asteraceae > Centrapalus > Centrapalus pauciflorus. Next base: position 7,411 of record JAANYP010002343.1, on the reverse strand, counting down.
GAGCATATGGTCACACTTTTTGACACCTAAGGCCACATCTGGCATAACTTTATGCGACCAAAGCCCTCAAGAAGACACTCGTTGTGTGACCAAATGGTTGCAATCAGCCACACATACATAAAAATAAAGTGGTCATTGCATGGACAATAGTCACCCAGAATACAAGTTTACCTTACTTAAAAGAGCATATGGTCACACTTTTTAACAACTAATGCCACATTTGACATATGTGACCAAAGCTCACAAGAAGACACTCGTTCTGTGACCAAATGGTTGCAATCAACCACACATACATAAAAATAAAGTGGACATTGCATGGATAATAGTCACAGAAAATACAAGTTTACTTCACTAAAAAGAGCATATGGTTAGACCTTTTAACACCTACGGCCACATTTGGCATAATTTTATATTACCAAAGCCCACAAGAAGACACTCGTTGTGTGACCAAATGCTTGCAATAAGCCACACATACATAAAAATAAAGTGGTCATTGCGTGGACAATAGTCACCCAGAATACAAGTTTACCTTACTTAAAAGAGTATATGGTCACACTTTTTAACAACTAATGCCACATTTGACACAATTTTATGAGACCAAAGCCCACCAGAAGACACTCGTTGTCTGAACAAATGGTTGCAATCAGCTACACATACATAAAAATAAAGTGGTCATTGCATGGACAATAGTCACCCAAAATACAAGTTTACCTCACTTAAAAGTGCATATGGTTACACTTTTTAACACCTAAGGCCACATCTGGCATATTTTTATGCGACCAAAGCCCTCAAGAAGACACTCGTTGTGTGACCAAATGGTTGCAATCAGCCACACATACATAAAAATAAAGTGGACATTGCATGGACAATAGTCACAAAAAATACAAGTTTACTTCACTAAAAAGAGCATATGGTCAGACTTTTTAACACCTACGGCCACATTTGGCATAATTTAGTATTACCAAAGCCCACAAGAAGACACTCGTTGTGTGACCAAATGCTTGCAATAGGCCACACATACATAGAAATAAAGTGGTCATTGCATGGACAATAGTCACCCAGAATACAAGTTTACCTTACTTAAAAGAGCATATGGTCTCACTTTTTAACAACTAATGCCACATTTGACACAATTTTATGTGACCAAAGCCCACAAGAAGACACTCGTTCTGTGACCAAATGGTTGCAATCAGCCACACATACATAAAAATAAAGTGGACATTGCATGGACAATAGTCACAGAAAATACGAGTTTACTTCACTAAAAAGAGCATATGGTCAGACTTTTTAACACCTACGACCACATTTGGCATAATTTTATATTACCAAAGCCCACAATAAGACACTCGTTGTGTGACCAATTGGTTGCAATCAGCCACACATACATAAAAATAAAGAGGACATTGCGTGGACAATAATCACACAAAATACAAGTTTACCTCACTCAAAAGAGCATATGGTCACACTTTTTAACATCTAATGCCACATGTGACATAATTTTATGTGACCAAAGCCCACAAGAAGGCACTCGTTCTGTGACCAAATGGTTGCAATCAGCCACACATACATAAAAATAAAGTGGACATTGCATGGACAATAGTCACAGAAAATACAAGTTTACGTCACTAAAAAGAGCATATGGTCAGACTTTTTAACACCTACGGCCACATTTGGCATAATTTTATTAGACCAAAGCCCACAAGAAGACACTCGTTATGTGACCAAATGGTCGCAATTATCCACACATACATAAAAATACAATGGTCATTGCATGGACAATAGTCACAGAAAATACAAGTTTACTTCACTAAAAAGAGCATATGGTCAGACTTTTTAACACCTACAGCCACATTTGGCATAATTTTATGTTACCACTGCCCACGCGAAGACACTCGTTGTGTGACAAAATGGTTTCAATAAGCCACACATACTTAAAAATAAAGTGGTCATTGCTGTCAAGACCGTCCCTTACGGGGCAGTCCTGAATGACTAAGTCCCAAGGAGCAATACAGCATCAATCACAACTAAGATAGAATTAATAAAATGTGGAATTAAGTCATTACAGAAATTAGGATTATTTTACAATAAGTTTAAAAGTAAACTATAAAGGGCACAAGGACACTAATCTAGTACATAACCACAATGCATGTAAGTGCCTCTACCCAAACCACCACCATAATCAATTCATTCGATACCAATTTTAGTTGAAGTAGTGGTCTAGTGACTTCAAATTCGAGCGAGCAGATCCTAAAGACTTGGGTCAGCTGGACCTTTTCCTTTGATTAAACCTGTAAAAAGATTCAACAACAACTGTAAGCGGGGCTTAGTGAGATTATAGATTTAACAGTTTACATGCCATGACAATTTTAAGCGGAGACTTGACTTTGACTTTTGACTTTTATCTCTGACTTTGACTTTAAGCGCGATTTTGACATGACTGCCGCTATCAGCCAGACATTGTGAGACATAGGACTTAAGATCGGATGATGTTTAATCCCACGCACACGCTTTTAATAGTGGGGGCCAACCACATACTGGGCTAGCTACCAGTAAGACAACGTGGGCAAACATCGGAGTAGACTTAATCATAGACTGACATAGACTTTCTCAGACTTGAATTATGCGGAAGCATATGAAAGCATTGATATCAAGGCAAATGACTGAAAATATTCAAGTAATGAATCAAGATAGCAACAATAATATATCCAAGACTAATTCAGATTGTAAAGACAAGTGTGCATGATGACATATTAAAAGCTATCATGATCCACTGGGCATCACCGTACCAAGGTGTGCACAGGTCACATTCTAGCTGAGCATATAAGACTTTCAAATAAAGCTAGAACAACAATATGTCTCACATGAAGACAAGCATGTATACAGTTATATCTATAACTCACAGTTACTGGTTTTATTGCACGACTGTTGACTTTGACTTTCGCAAGCGGATTGGATCCACCACCTGAGTTATCTCAGGATTTAGCAATTGACTTTACGGACTTTAGCTTTGACTTTAGTGACTTTGGCTCTGACTTTGGCTTTGACTTGCTTCTCTGACTTTGGCTTGACTTTATTAACTGATCTTGGCTTTAATTGCTTTAACTTGACTTTCCTGGCTTGGCTTTACGGACTTTGACTTTACAACATGGTTCAGATTTAGCTGAACCTATTAATTGTACGACAATTTAATTACATAAGCTTTTATTGACTTTACACAACATAATTTATGTAAATCTGATGCATTCTCTGACTTTCTGAAACTTATGTATAGACTTATACCTTTATTGAGTTTTTCGTGTTATCTCAGACTTTATTACTTTGTTACTTTATTACTTTGTTCAGAATTATGTGAACCTATCCAGAATTTTATCATGTCATATGTGATATTAAGTCCTATTTAAGGATCATTATATTGTCACCATGTTTAATTTCATGTTGTCGATTCCTTTATGCCTTTAATTACCTTTTAATGCATATTTTGTATGTATGTGTTCATGAATGATCATACAAGCATACATATGCAATATTAATCACTATGGGGTGGTTTAATGTATACTTGCACATCCCATGACTTACTTTGATTTATGTTCTATTTTCATGATAATAAGCCTTAAGGCTCATTTATAAGGAGTCACATGTATATGCATTGCATTCAAGGATACCCCTTATCATGTATATACTTTCTAAAGTATACAAATAGCACACTTTTACACCTCTTACACTCCTATTTTTATCATTTTTCAGGCCTTAATGAGAAGGCCAAAGGTTAAGGCGATTAATGCAAGAACTCACAGACTTAGGCTACGAAATAAAGCATTAAACCGTTGTCAATTTAAAGCTATGTTTTGCTGCTGTTATATCCCATCTTTAGGACCTAACGACAGCCATAATACAAGCTAAAAACAAGTTATTAAAGGGTCTAAAGGCTAGGGCCAAAGGCTAAAAGAAATGGTTGAGGATTCGAGAGACTTTTAGCCAAGGGTCAAGTCATAACGTGAGTTCTTTGGGGACTGTTTGTGACTGTTTTTGCTGCTGCTCTTGCAGCTTTTATGGTTCATATTTGGGGTTCTATATCAGCCATGCAACATGGTTATACAGTACTATTAAAGATTCCATTTGTCTTGGCCGAAGGCCAAAAGAATTGAGCCATAAAATGAGGCTTTCGGCCTAAGGCCAAGCCATCTTTGGATGTCGTTATGTAACTGATTTATGCTGCTGTCCACAGCTTCTAGTTGCTGTCTGTGCTTCGAAATTACAGCAGCAACACCCCTTAGGTTAGCCAACAAATTCATGTTACATGTTCAAGGTTAAGGATCAATATTGAGGTCCATTTGAGACTAAAAATGGAGGCTGAAATGGTTAAAAGAAAAGGTTGCTGTTTTCTGTTTTAACTCTCAGCATACACACCTGCATCTATATATAAAAGGTTGCTGTCTTTCTCTGCACACAACATACACACTATACACGCACACACACTGCACAAATCAGATTCTGTTTCTGTTTCACATCGATACACACACACATAACACATACTATATCTATGAAACCAAATGAAAATGGAAGAAAGCTGCTGTCATCTTTCCGATTTGGACAGCCACATATCGACACACACATATCCACAATTCGGTAATTAAAATGTGCTTAAAAAAAAGAAAGGAAAGGCTGCTGCCTTTCCTGTTTTCGACAGACATACACATAACCCTTTTTATGCAAATAAAAGTGACTTAATTGGTTGCTGACTTGAGCCACAAACATCCGAGAAAACAATAAAAGTATGCTGCTGGATAGATTTCGGTTTCTTTTCACAGCTCCATCTATCCGAGATTGTTAATATAAGAATTGGGCTACTTTTGTTTTATTAAGACTGCACACACAAGACTGCAGTTTCAGATTATACTTTCTGTTTTTATCTAATTTCCAGCAGCAATTCATGAAGATTTAATGGAGAATTAGATGCAAAATTTATCAAGCAAAGACACATGAATAGAATGGAGTCAAGGCCGAAGGCCTATTGGCCTTCTTGGCCTGTCATTCTCGACAAAACAGGACACGACACACATATGCAGAAACATATATTTTAATCCTTAAAATGCTAAACATCTTCAATTAACCACATATTAATCACATGCATGCATTTAATTTCTGATTTTTAACATAAGTTGATGATGAATTTGAACTTTTGAAGAAGATTCAAACATGTAAAATTCCCAGGAAACCGTGGGTTTCCATCCCACATTCAAGAACAATATATTTGTGAAATTACCTTGAATCTTTGTAATTTCTTGTTGCTTGATTCTTGTATCTTGTTTAAAACTTGAATCCTTGAATTGTAGGTTGAAATCCTGTTGATTATCTTGAAAGAACCGTGAGTTCTTGTGAGGGTTAGATAGAATACAATTTTCTCTTATTGATGATATGGAGTGCAGCTCAATTTAGGGGTTTTTAATTATATCAAGTTTGTTAGATTTTTCATTTAGCCCCAAATTTTTTTTTTTTTTATTTTTAATTTAGCATCAAAATACATAACTACTTATATAATTAAACCATATGACTTGTTGTAACTTTTATTATCTTCTATAAAAATCCTTTTGCTAATTATGTAATTAAAATTACTTTTAACATATAGTTAACTTTAAACTTAATAATTAATGCTAATCATGTTTGTTGTTGCTGATTGACGTTAATTAAAGTTTAGGTTGTTACAGAATGGGCTCCATCACGCATAACTTCGTCCCCGAAGTTGTCTATGTTCAGATAAACGTAACTGAGGAATAACAAAGTAGCTATGTATTCCCATAATCTGACATAAATGTTCTGGTGTTTATTGAGCACCATCTGTATTTCATAGCTTTTGCCTCTTTGGCTTTTATAACCAGTACATATACTGATTTTTCAGTATCATATAGCTTATAAGCTGACTTATGCGATGATGTAAGTAAATTTTAGGATTTCTGCTTATCGCTTATACTTTTACTGTGTCAACTTACGCTTTGAGATCCAGTATGACTTTTAATTCATTTGGATATCAATCTAATTAAAACAGATTATATCTCATTTCTTTTGATCTTGAACCAGTTGTGGCCTTTTGAATCTCACATCAGTTGTATTGAACATTTACATTCATTGATGACGTTTTTATCATCAATCGTTTCGCAGACTTTTGACTTGAGCCGACTATTATTAAGATTTGAGATGACTTTTCATTTGTAATCCCTGAGTCCAGGGTTACTTCATTTGTTTTAGCCAAGACTTTTATTGACAAGACAATGGAATATGAATTCCATATATATATATATATATATATATATATATATATATATATATATATATATATATATATATATATATATATATATATATATATATATATATATATATATATGCGTATAGACTTTTAATTGACTTTCATTGGTCATTCAAGACCAAATTCTTCATTCTTATGAATTTCACTTTATTTCTCGTTTGACTCTAGCTTTGTGCCTCTGACTTCTTTTGATTTCAATTCAAGCTGACATTGGGTGCTTAACAAACTGGTTCAAAGATCATCTTCTCATTTTATTGGATCAGCAACTTCTACCTCTGCCTCGTTATGAGACACGTTGTAATCCTTCAGATTACCAGGCTTTACGAAGAAGCTTGTATTTAAAAATTCAGTTTTGGGTTTCCTTATAACTTTTGAATCACACATGATTCAGGCACTGATACCTATATTGCTTATAGGTAAAATTTCTGATTTGAAAGAAACATTTAAGTCATAGCTTCAACTGATACAACCTATATGTCATCCGTATAATCACTATCGATGACGAAGCTGTACAGTTGAACTCATGACTTGTTTTGATATCACTAGTTGATTTAAATGAAGAATAAAAAAAATATTTCTCCTGATCTCCTTAGCGATCCTATTTTTTAAATGTTTCTATGGAATCGGAATGATGTCGATATTGAAGACTATGCTATTAATGAGTAAATCATGTTTATTTGTGGCTGTTTCAATACTTGGTTAATCGATATGAAAGTGCTGTAGAGATAATTGAACAGTTTGTAGTAAAACCAAATGATGCATGATAGGTATTCAATTAGCAAACGTACTCATGGCTGCATTTGGCATGTCCTCTGTTTCCTCGTCTGCGATATGATAAGCACGGGCTTTAGCTGATGGTGTTGCAGCAGTGCTCTTCATTGTTGAACCTCCGGCATATGACACGGATTGACTGTTGCTTCTCATTGGACATTGATAATTAAAGTGTCCCGGTTTTCCACACGTGGAACAACCAAGACCCTTCGTTGGGCATTCCTCGCTGCTATGACCTATTTTGCTGCAAACATAACATATCACATCCATTGGATTACATAACCCAATATGTGATTTCCTACACCTTTTGCACACTCGTTGTTCTGATTGAATCGC
>JAANYP010002342.1:263672-349659 GCA_020465985.1 Centrapalus pauciflorus | reverse complement strand
CAGGACCTGCTTGAAGATGTTACAAACTCAGGAAAGTCCTCATTGCAAAATGACCTAAGGGATCAAGGTGTCACCCCAATGATCAAATAATGGTGACATCACTAAAGGCTACAAACTCGGTGGAGACAGCTTTAGGGAACTTTTGTATGTCTCTCTAGCTTTGTTTCACTGATGGAGCCAAAGAAGGTGGATGAAGCACTAAGATCGCAATTGGGATACATGCACATCAGAGAGAACTCAATCAGTTTGAGAGAAACAAAGTATGGAGAGTGGTCCCCTGCTTCCTAAAGGCAAAACTATAATTGGCACAAAATGGGTTTTCAGAACAAGATGACTGAGCAAGGTGCATGTTCATTAGAAATAAGGCAGAGACTTGTTGCTCAGGCTACAGACGAGGACAGGCATTGGGCACTATATGCAACATTGCTCCTGTGGCCAGGCCAAAATAGAAGCAATATCGTTTTATCTAGCCTACGCTGCTCATTAAGAGCATAGAAAGGTATTTCAAATGGAATGTGAAGAGTGCATTTTTTGAATGTGGAAGCTGCAAGAAGAAGTATATGTCGCAGCCTCCAGGTTTTGAAAATGAACACACCCAGGTTTTTGTCTATAAGGTTGGAAAACTTCTATGGGTTCTCAAACAAGCCCCAGAGCCTGGTATAAGAGACACTCTTACTGATTCCTTATGAGGCAATGAGTGGGTACTCCAGAGGTAACAGTGGATACCACACTGTGTCCTAAAGAAGGTGAAGTCTGATATTATGCTTGTTCAAATTTATGTGGATGACATAATATTCGGTTCTACTAATGAGCAGTTATGCAAGAATTTTTCATTACTCATGAAATCTAAGTATGAGATGAGTATGATGGGAGAACTAACTTTCTTTTTAGGATTACAGGTTAAACAAACCTCAACTGGAATTTTTATAAATCAAAGAAAGTATACTTTAGATCTTTTGAAAAAGTTTAAATTTGATCAAAGTTCTCCTATTAAAACCCCAATGGCAACCAATGTAAAATTGGATGCTGATGCCAGTGGCAAATCTGTTTCAGTAACAGCTTACAGAGGCATGATTGGGAGCTTGCTATACTTGACTGCTAGTAGACCTGATATTATGTTTGCCACCTGTTTATGTGCTAGGTTCCAAGCTGATCCAAAGGAATCACATCTAGCAGCTGTTAAAAGAATCTTCAGATACCTGAAGGGTACTCCAGGTTTGGGTCTTTGGTATCCCAAAGACTCAAGTCTTGAACTAACAGGCTATTCAGATTCTGATTTTGCAGGCTGCAGGTTAGATAGGAAAAGCACAACCGGTGGATGTCAACTCCTTGGTGGAAAAGTGATCAGTTGGAGTGCAAGAATGACAGAACTCAGTGTACACTTCTATGCTGAAGCTGAATACATTGCTGCTGGAAGCTCTGTGGGCCGATTCTGTGGATGCAGCATCAGCTTGAAGACTATGGGCTTGTGTATCGGAAAAAATCCTATTCTGTGTGATAACACAAGTGCCATATCCATCTCCACAATCCAGTATTTCCCCTCAAGAACAAAGCATATTGAAGTCAGACATCACTTCATCAGGGATCACATCCAAAAAGGTAATGTGGAGGTAAGTTTTATTTCCACAAATGAACAGCTTGCAGACATTTTCACCAAACCTCTGGATGAAACAAGGTTTAATTACCTTGTCAGCAAGCTGGGCATGTTAAACAAGAGTGACTAAGTGTCTCTCAAAGGTCTAAAAATTTGCATGTTTCACACTGCTAAAGTTTCTCTAAACAGCTTAGACAGAACAGGTTATACATGTTCTGTACTTAGTCATTTGTCTGAAAAACTTGAACAGCTTGAGCATACAACAGGCTGAACAAAAACAGTTTAACCTGTTTATTCGTCCAGCCTGCTCTGATAGTTCAGTCTTCAACCTGTTCACTTCTTCACACTGTAACCTGTTCATCTATTGAACTCAACCTGTTCTCACAAAGGAGAGCAGGCTGAAGGAACAGTTTGAAGGAAGAACAGCTTGAAGACTGAGAACCTTGTTGACCCTGATCATCACAGGTTTGACCATCAGCGTAGACCAGCAGTTTAATTACCTTTCTTCATAATTAAGTTTCTTAAATTATGTTTTATTTAACTTAATTACTGCGGATAATGTGTGTTACGTGTGTTAGTGATCAAAAAGGTCAAGTGGTCTGACAATGTTTCTGACATGGACAACCGTTCCGTTTTCCATTAACAAACATTTCAAATCAAACCGCCCAAATCTTTTCTCTCTCATACACACGACCATTCAAAATCCTATAAATACCAACATACTGTTTCATCTTCGTCTTCCTCATCATTTCCAGAAATCCTCAAGAACCCTAAAATCGACTAAGTGTCTTTTGCTTCCCCAAACCTTCAAAATTCCCAAATGGCTCACAGACCAAATCCTTTTCTACCAGTCTTCGTTGGTGAGGATGTTGTTAAACATCCTTCTGTCACCACGATGCTGACCCTCAAGCCCACCAACTACATTGCAAACCTCACTATCCCCAAAAACTATGTGGGGAAGGGGTACGATCGAATGGTGGAATTTCTGCAAGTTCATCCGTTGAACTATGCACTGACTGCATCTCCTGGTGTCCTGTACCAGGAGATGGTATACGAATTCTGGTATACCTGCTCCTACAATCCAAACACTCAGGTTATCAAAGGTACTATTCTTAATGGGACTCAAACCATTGAGATTACAGCCGATCTTCTGAGGGAAGTTCTTCATCTTCCAGTTGCTGAGAACTATGATCTCCCTCAGCCTGAAAATGAGCAAATGGGCAATCTGCTACGCTTCTGTGGTGTGGCAGAACCCAAGGTTGGAGCTACTTTGTACAGGAAGGAGCTGTCACCCACTTACAGCTTCTTATTTGCCTCTGTGGTAATGGCATTCAGCAGCAAGGTTGGTTCCTTTGACAAACTTAGTAGAGATGAAGTGCCTATAGTCCTTCAGCTGGTGGATGGGACTACACTTGACATGGCCAAATGGATTTTCTTGCACATGAGAAACCTGGTGCAGCAAGAAACAAGACCAGCTGCTGTCCGATATCCCAGGTTCCTCAGTCTCATCTTCTGCCATGTCTGTGGTGAGCATCTATATCATTCTCAACCTCTACTTAAAACTGCTGCCTTCCCTGTCATAGGGAATAGAGTTTTTCATACTCCTGTACTGGCAAATGAGCCTCCTCTATCAACACCTATGAGGAGACTGTTGGGTTTAGTGGAAGGACCCTCTGCTGTGAGGGTGGATCCAGTCACTGCTGCTCCCACTGGAAAATCCAAAGCCAGGTCCAAGCTTGTGAAAAGGACCATGGCAGCTGAAGCTGGGCCTGCTAAAAAGAAGGCCAAAACAGCTCAGGCTGAGTCTGCTCCCTTAGCCTCTGTGGCTGAGGAAGAGCAGATTCCTCACCCTGGCTCATCTGTTGAGCCTGAAGCCTTTGTGGCTGGTGCCTCTGTGGCACAAGAGACTATGGAACACTCCAGCCCCACTGTTCCTGACCCAGTCTCACATCCAGTCCAAACAGATCCTCTCTCCTCTCCACAATCACCCACATCATCCATCCATTACCAAAGAAAATCAATAGCCAAAAAGAAACCAGCCCAGAAAACCACCTCCTCTGTTCCCTCTCAACAGGGTTCAGTTGTAAAAGAAGCAACCCAAGCTGCCTCTCCTATTTTGGGAGAAGGTTCAGCTCATTTGGAGCCTGCTTCACTCCAGCCTGAGTCACCCTTGAGTCAGCCTAGACCCTCTGGTTCCTCCCAACAGGAACCAGTTGTACCAATGGAGATACCCACATCAACTATCCCAGCCTCCCAACAGGCTGAGGATATTGAAAGACAGGAGCCCTCTCCACTCCACACTGAGTCCACACTGTCCCCCACTCATACCTCCTTACACCCTGAGTCTGCACGAGGTGCCCACGCTGCTGATATAGACCAATCAGCAGCTCAGCCTCAATCTTCTGTTCCCCATGATTCAGCTGTTCAACACCAAACAGCTGCTGAGGGACCAACAACCCAAGCTGATGAACCTCAGGGATCATACCATCCCTCTGGTGAGGCTGCTCCCTCAATGCAAATTCCATCAGCAGGTTTCACCACTGCTGATGTTGAAATGCATATCCCATCTCCCCATGATGAGGTTCCTTTAGACCAAGGCACTGCAGAGGGAACCTCCACTGGTCTTCATGAGGGTGCTGCAACACAAGCAGCATCTGAAAGGCCCCAAACATCATTCCCTTCTCCTAATGATGCAGCTACAGCCGCTGCTGAAGGACCCCTTGATCCCTCTAACCTGGGCCACCTTACTTTTGCCCAGGCTATGGAACTATTATCCAAAGTTTCTCTTCCTTCTCCATCTCATCCTCAAACACCAGCCTCATCATCATCTTCTCCATCCACTCACTCCAAACAGTCTACACATACACCTCCATCTCCCAAAGACCTGCCTTTGAAGGATCAGCTTTCATTGCTGACCAACAAAGTTGGTTCTTTGGAAAATACCATGCACTCCCTACCATCCATCATCTCAGACTCTGTGTCTGAGCAGCTCAAAGGATTCTTTGATACGTTTAAAGAATCCTTCCCAGTTACTCCTCAAACTGACAATTCTCCACAGCTGCTTGCACTCACTGCACAGCTGCAAAATGTATCCACCTCTCTCTCCTCTATCCTCTCCTTACAGCAGGACTCTGTGTCCTCTATGACAGCCATTTCTCAACAGATGTCCTCTCTTCTCACTTCTTGCAATACTACCCTTCCTTCAACATTGGCCAGCCTGAACACTCTTATGGGCTCTCTATCAAATTCTGTGTCATCAAACCTTGCTGATGTGCAAGATTCTCTTGAACTTCATCTTGCACAGCTCCAAAGTTTGTTGTTCACAGCTTCTGATAGAGACAATATTGTTAAGCTGACCACTTTTGCTGATTCCCAAGCTTCTTCTCTTCAAAACTGTCTTTCCCAACTTGGTGAGGTGAAGGATAACTTGGCTTACTTAGTGAACAGCCTTGTTGGTCCTAAACCTTCCAAAACTGCTGGCAAGCCTGCTGACTTTGTGTCTTCAGGCAGACCAGGGGTTGAAGTCGCTGCCTCATCTCCTTCAAAGGGGGAGAAAGCATCTGCCTCGAAGACTAAGTCTAAGGGGGAGAAGATTCCTTCTCCTAAGGAGATACCAGTGTCTGCAACCCAAACTGATCAACCAGCAGAAACAGGTGCAGCTGAAGGTCTTTCTCAAGCTGCTATGCCTACTCAGGCTGGCTCTCCAAACCCTGCTCAGTCTAAGGGGGAGGAAGTCATTCCTGAGGACAGGCCTAGCAGCAAAAGGAGGCACCTTATCCTAGAAGAAGAAGAAGAAGAAGAAGAAACTTCTGAAGCTGCTGTCACTAAAGCAGCAGCTAAAGGCAAAGAAAAAGCAGCTGAAGATCCTATTGAGCAGAAACAGGCAGAAACACAGTTTCACAAAGCCAGAGCCAAAGAGATGGGCCTCCCTATGCACAAGTACTTTGAGTTTAGGGAAGAACAGCTTAATGCTCTGGAAGAGTTAAGAAAAGAAGAACAATCTGCCAAAGCTGCTAAGTCCTTTGCCCTCCAAGAAGCAAAGAAAGTTAAAATGTCTACCTTGGAGGTGCAAAAGAAAATAATGGAAGCTGCCAGGAAATCAGCAGAAGAGAAAGAGAAGGAAGGAGAAAAGGGTACTCAGGTCTCTGTGACCAAGTCTCAAGTACCCTCTGCCAGAGCCAAATTCCACTTTGACAACTTGGCCAGAAAGAAATTTCATGATGTTGCTACTAGAAGGCTGGCCAAGGAAGCAATCGTCAAAGCTGTTCCCATATCAAGAAAAGGCACACAGTGGAAACTTCAGATCACCAGGATGGGTGCAACAGGCCCTGAAATGGAATCATATGATCACACTGATGTTACTCAAATGGGTTACAGGGAATGGTTGGAACTGGCAGTTGCCCTGAGCCAGTCTAAGTCAGAAACGGCTAAGACTATCAGGGCATACATCAAGAAGCTGATGGAAAGAGTAAAGGAGCTGGGCCTGATTCCAAAAGAAATAAGTGAAGGTGTCTCTGTGACACATCCAAAGATAAAGGCCAGGAGAACAAAGAGGGATACAGAGCTGGAAGAACTCCTTATGATGATTGAACAAGGAGATTATGCTGTGGAAATCAAAGGAGTTGACCACAGCCTGCCTGAAGGAGTTGAATTTGAAGATGGCAAAGTGATTGAAGAGCCTGAGTTAGGGGCATTTTTTGTAGATCCCCTATCTCAGAAGAAATGTTTTCAAAGAGCTTCAGACCTACACAAAGTTGGTCTTAAGCAACTTGCAGCCTTCAGAATTGCCGCCTCCTTCAGTCAGTCCAGCCTATGGAGAGCAGCTGTCTGGGAAGAGCTGAGAGGTTTTTATGACAGAGGTGAACTTCAAAGTTCTAACTTTATGTTTCTTACAGCTGAAATTGAAGAACACGTAGAAACAAGGGAAGAACTTGTGAAAAGATTCAAAGAAGGAATACCACCTCCCGTCGAATGAAGTCCACCTGCCATCTGGGTAGGTGAAGAATGGAAGCTGTCCATCAGTTGGACAGGCTTGCCATTATTTGCTCCCAAATCAAACAGTCCAAACATTTTGTACATTAGTTGTACATTCTGTACATTAGTTGTACATTTTTACATAAGTTGTAATTTCTGATTTTACATTAGTTGTAAAATACATTAGCACATTAGTTGTACTTTTGTAAGAACATATGTTGTTCAAGTATAGTCAAGAATCAGTGTATATATAAACTGATCTTTTACTTTACTGTAATGTTGGACTGGTTATTGCAAATAGGGGGAGATTGTTAGGCACAAAAAGGCCTCAGTCAAACCTGTTCTATATCTGAGGGGGAGATTTTATAATCAAACCTGTTGATACATTTGAAGGTTGAATTTAAGGCCTGTTATATGCCTTATTGAAACCTGAAAATGATTTGCAATATCAGTCTAAAGCTGTTCTATATGTTGCATGTGTTGCAACCAAGACAGTTTGTCCAAGCTGCTCAGTCTGCTGATCAGGCTGGACATAAACTGTCTACGCTGCTCTACACTGTTGAGCAGCTTGGGCATTTTTAAAAGTGTTCTGTTCTTTGTGAACAGAACCTGTTCTTTGTGAACAGGCTAAACACTTTATGGAATTTGTTTCCAAGTCATCATGTATTGTTTTTGACTACAAGATCAGTTTACAAGTCGAAGACAAAGTGGAAAGCAGAACCGCTCAGCCTGCCCAAGCTGTTCTGTTACATGAAGACAAAAAGGATATTTGAAAAAGGGTGACAGACCTTTTTCTTATATCAAAATAGGCCTTTACAAGGAAGAAAGACGCAAAGTTGACATTCCTAAAATGGTTAAAGGCAATACAACAGTAGAAAGTAAAAAGACAAAAGTTCTGTACAAGAGAGGGCAAGTCTGCTTTTCAGAAAAGTGCAGAAAAGTTATATTGTCTTTTCAAACAAGACTTCTCCTTTTTCATTCCGTCCAATGAAGATGTTTCTCTTAGATCCTCTAAGTGAGTATAAAAGGAAGCTTCCAAGGTCAGAAAGAATGTGAAGAAAGCTAAGTGCTTAAACCAAGAGTGAACGTGCAAGTGTGATCTTCATGCATGCAAGTCTTCTGTAAACCAGCATCTGTGTGTCTAAGCTGATTTACCTAAGCTGTTCCTTGAGTCTTGTAAAACACAGTGAGTGCATCTTAGTGAGTGTGTTCATTGTAATCTAGTTTGAGTCTGTCTTAGACTAGTAAGCATACTGTTGTATTCTGTCATCTCAGCTTGAACCATTCCGCATTCAAGCTTGTTTGTAATTAACAATTGTTGATAATACATACAAACATTGAGAAAAAGAGTGTGTAGTTTTTAAAGTGCTGTATTCACCCCCCCTCTACAGCTTATAACTATATACTTTGGGAACCTTTCGGGACCTACAATATATATATATATATATATATATATATATATATATATATATATATATATATATATATATATATATATATATATATATATCAGTCTGACAAATACAAGCAATGTCAAATCCATCTGGGATGAGGTGTGTAAACTTATGAGAGGGTCAGACAAAGCAACTACGAATAGAGCGAGAAACAGTCTGATGATTTTTGAAAATTTTAGAGCGAGAGAAGGAGAGTTGCTGGAAAGCACCTATCTGTGATTTGTCAATGTTGTGAGTGAGATGAAGAGGAATGGGGGTGACAAAATCCAATCTAGATATAAACATCAAATTCCTAAATGTGCTCAATCTGTGATGGGATAAATACACGATGATTATCCAACAAGCGAAAGAAATTGATGATATGGATTTTCATATGGTGTTTGAAAATCTCAACAACTATCAAGAGGTTGTTCTTAGGAAGATGTCTGGGAAGAAACAAGCTGAAAAGGCAACAATTGATCCTCTGGCTCTCCTAGCAGATAAGAAATAAAAATACAAGCTGAAAAAGGAGAAGCGGGTTGTGATAAGCAGTAGTTCCTAAGAATCAGAATCAGCCGATTCTTCAGCTGACTCCGAGATAGAGGAGATGAAAAAGCAAAAGGCCTTACTGACAAAGGCATTCCAGAGAAAGTTCTATCGCAAACTGACAAATAACAAGATGCGATACAAGATAGACTCCAGGAAATATGAAAAGAGAGATAAGTATGAAAAATCTGGAGAGAGCAGTGGTAAAAAGGCTGAAAAATATGAAAAGCCTAATAAGCGGCCAAGAAAGATGCTGATCAGAAATGTAATAACTGTGGCAAACCAGGTCACTTTGCAAGAGAATGCAGATTTCCAGTTGGTAAGAACTCTGACTATTATACTCGGAAGGCACTGCTGGCAAAGGAAAAGGAGGCTGGTAAAGCATTAATGGCTGAGGATGACCACTGGCTGCAACTGTCTGAGGATGAAGACGCTCATATCTGCCTGAAGTCAGAAGCGTTTAATGAATCTGAATTGAGTGAATCTGCAATGTCGGCTGAGGATGAGGTTTGGATAGGCTTGACTGATGATGAAACTGAAGAGTCAAAGGATTCTGTTTCTGACAACGAACTAAGAGAGGATATGGCATTGATGGCCACAGGAGAAGTAGGTTGCAGTAAAGATCAGGAAGATGACGGATCAGATACAGATGCCTCAGACAGTTCAGAGACACTCGAGGTACAATCTAATTCTGATTCTGATGATGATAACTTCTGTGTGCTAGAACAGAAACTTACTCAGATGGCTTATACGCTAAAAAGATTTGAAAAATCATTAAAATCCGAAAAGAAAAATGTCCATTCCTTGGAAAACAAATTAAGACAAGAACAAGCTTTAGTGTTAGAATTTTCCAAGGATAAGGCATTAGCATTAAGATCAGTTTTTGATTTGCAAGATAAATACAAAGAAATTGAAAGTGAGAATCAAAAGTTGAGTAACAATATATCTGACTTAAAAGAAAAACTGAAATTAGCTGAGTTAGAATCATCAACTTATTCTGTAAAATATCATTCCATCTTTGATGAAAGAACAAAGTTGTATGAAAAAATCAAATCCTTGGAAGATGAGTTCATTAAAAAAGGTCAAACAGATCAAACAATATATTTGAATCAACCAAAACATACCGAATTTTATAATTCAAAAACAGGTATTGGTTGGACAAATCCTAAATATCTAACAAAAGCTATTTTGTCATCACCAACTCGTTATGATGTTAGATATATGAATTTAGGATTGAAAATGGTATTATTAAAAACTTCAGATGAGGTTGAATCAGCTGAAGATCTGAAAAGGCTGAGAAACGACAAAATGCAAATTACTTTGGACTATAACAAGCTAAAAACTTGATACGAAAATATCAGTCTTAAATTTATAAACTCTAATCCAACCAAATGGACCGATAAACCCTCGGGCAAGTGTACCCGATCGTATAGCAATAAATTGGTAAGACCAGGATCGTTTCCACAGGAAAAGAAAAATGCAATTTATACCAACTAAAATTATTCTAGCAAAAATATAATGGACAAAATGCAAATGAGTAAAAAGGGGGGTTTTGTTTTTAGATTTTTTGATACCGTTGACATGGAAAAGTAAACGAAATTACTAAAACTAAATTGACGATTAGTAGCAAATAACGAAAATTTTAAACGACTATGAAATAACTAATTAAGAGAATAAAGTCAAATAACTAAAAGGTATTCGTCATTTAATCACTCCCCCTAGATTTGGTATGTTCCAAAAGTACAATTAATTGATAGAGTTTCTAAGGAATTTTGAGCTAACATACACCATCAACTCTATTAATCCGATTATAACCTTATCTATTCAAAACACGTTAACTCTCTTTATTGGTGAATTGAACTCAAACTTTTGTCTGGGTTATTAGAGAAGTAGTTTCAACTATCATAATTTCAGAATAATTGTTTACCCTAACTGCATGCAACCGTCATAATTTCAGAACAAGCAAACAATAAGATAAAACTAATTACATGTGCAAATCATAATTTCAGAACATAACACAATGTAATAGTAAACTACTCAATAATTACTAAGATGAAAAATTCGAGGTTCACAACTAAGCAAAAACAAAACTCAATCAATAATAAAAACTAAACCTAAATCTAGGGTTCGTTCATCAATGACAAATACAATAAACTTAGCCCATAATTAAATTAATAACTAACAATAGTAAATAACAAATAAAACTAAACATAATTACTCAAATAAAACTAGACAAATCCAAAAATAATGTTGGTTACTTGCAGCGTAAAACCCCACAAAGAGAAAAATAAAAAATAGAATAACTAAATATTATTGATTTGGTACCTGCGCATGAACCTAAAAGAGATGAACACATAACGATTCAAACTGTGGATGTTGTTTCTTGCTTATTTACTTCTGCGCCACCACCAAACAAGAAGGAGAACAAAAAAAATATATAAAACTCATTTTCTTTCAATCCTTGCGCCGCCAACCAGCAGAGAAGAAAAAAACAATAAAAAAAATAAAAAATCATCAATATTGATTGTTGTTCTCCTTTCTCTCTTCTGTGTCAAACCCGAAACCAAACAAATATATAATATAATTTTTTATCCAATGTTCCCTCCTCTCTTGTTCTCGCCGCCGCAACAGAAGACAAAAAGAAACCAAAAAATATGATCAAACTAATTCCTCATGCGTCTCCTTTTTAAATAAAAAATAATAATAATATTAAATCCAACCGAAACGCTAATGGACTAAAAAAATGAAATATGGACTTTGGCCCGTTGGATATTCGACTTGGAGAAGCTCAAATCTCAAACTTTCTTTGGACTTGCTTGCATGCTCTCCTATTTTTCACTTTAAGCCCAAATAATTATCTTATTTTCTTGTCTTGTACCCAATTAAACCTGCAAATAAAAATGACAAGCAAATGAACTTTTAGTACCAAAACTTATATGTTTAAGCGCATAAAAAGAATGATATTGTTGAATAAATATATGAATAAATTAAGACAATATCAAAACTTCCCACACTTAAACTTTGCTTGTCCTCAAGCAAATCATCTCAAAAGAAACAGATTAAACAAGCATACATAACTCAGACGCATACGAAGCTCAAACAGTTAAACGGGACGCCTGCGAAAATAACTCAACTTCAACAAACAAACGATAACTTAGATCCATGCACATGCTTGTGTACCGATCCGCTCTAACTTTTCACCGACTCCAACCGAATTCAAAAATCACTTGACTAAACCCATCTGACCTACAAATCACTCATCCTTGCATGCTTTATTAAACTTTTCCCTTCAAACGTTTCTGACTCTAGGCTTATTGATGATTTCTCAACTTTTTTTTGGTTTTTTTTATTCAAGAAACCTATGACTTTCGATGGATCCCATGTAACGAAACTTGACCGATCCCAAACCAGATGGTTTTAGGTGATCAGGTGTAGAACACCCCTCGAAGTTTACTCGTTCGAGAACCAAAGGCCACATTTAGTTACTTAATCACTTTTTTCTTAGAAAATCAATCTCAACCTCTTTTGTCAGAATTCAGCTGTTTGTAATTTAAGATGGTATCTCAGGATACCAACACGCTGACAATAAACCCAGGGATTAACATAACATGCAAGACTTTTTGTAATTTTCAGGCCATTAGAGCTCATAATGATCAAGAAAATAGTTAGAAATCAGCAAAAAGCCACAAACACTTCAACATGAAAGCTAAGCTAACCGATGATGTTGAAGACAAATACTTTTCACAGACTAACTCTTACTTATTTAAGCATCACTATGCAAATGAAGTTTATGAACTTGATAAAATAAAAGAAATTAAAGTGCATAGAGATGATATACTAACAAAACAAACAATGGTTTAAGTATTTAACCCCCTTCCCACACTTAAAATTTTGCATTGTCCCCAATGCAATCACAGATAGAGCACAGATATATGGAAAGAAAAGGGAGAGTAAAGGAACAATACTCCCTTGGGGTTAGCAGCAATAACGTGATACAGTGGCGGTAGATGTCAAATCACAGCAGCAAGCATCAATAACTGAAAAAAAAACACACATGACAAAGAAAAGCATAAAACCTGCAAAAACAGAAGCAACACACATTAGAGTAAACACACGAATAAAATCAAAATAAGTAGGATAATGCAAGACACAATAAACTAAAATAAAACTAAAGAAACAGAAATTCGGGCTGCCTCCCGAGAGCGCCTTGTTTATTTTCGAGTCCTGAGCTCGACTCTCCCCTAAAATTAATTATTTGGGGAAGGTGTCCATGACCTCCTCTTGTTCAAGTCCTTCTGACTCATTGTATAACTTCAAATGATGACCGTTAACGCGAAAAGAGCTAGTATCAGACTGGAGATCAACGAAACCAGATTGGAAAGCTTTAATGACTGTATAAAGACCAGTCCATCGCGATTTCAGCTTACCTGGAGTGAGTTTCAGACGAGATTTTAATAATAGAACTTTGTCCCCTGCTTTGAAATCCTTGACAGTCTTCAAACAACTATCATGCAACACCTTTGATCTCTCCTTATATAATCGTGAGTTATCATAGGCTTGGAGCCTCAACTAGTCTACCTCGTTCAACTGGAGAAACCGGTGTTTTCCAGCCTCATGATAATCGAGATTTGCAATTTTCAAGACCCAGAATGCCTTGTGCTCGACTTCAAGAGGGAGATGACATGCTTTTCCATAAACCATTCGAAACGGTATCGTGCCGGTAGGAGTTTAGTAGGCAGTACGGAATGCCCACAACGAGCACAATTTGGTGTTGAAGCCAATAGTGCGCTCGAGAATACGTTTAAGTCCTCTATTCGTGTTCTCGACTTGCCCACTCGTTTACGGGTGATACGGCGTCGAGAACCTGTGATTCACTCATAGCGTTTCAGGACCTTCTCCAACTGCTGATTACAGAAATGTGATCCGCGATCACTAATCAACGCTTTAGGACAAATGAATCGAGAGAATAAGCTTTTATGAAAATTCACAACTACTCAGGCATCATTAGTTGGGAGGGCCTTTGCCTCAGCCCATTTCGACAAATAATCTACAGCCACAAGTATTATTTGTTGTTACGGGATGTCGGGAAAGGACCCATGAAGTCGATTCCCCAAACATCAATGATCTCGCAAATCTGAATTCCTTGTTGGGGCATGTCATCCCTTTTCGAGATATTTCTTGCGCGCTGACAAGCATCACAGGTCTTAACCATGGAATGAGCATCTTTGAAGAGTGTGGGCCAATAGAAACCACAATCTAAGACCTTTTTCGTAGTGTAGTTTGGCCCGAAGTGTCCTCCGGTCGATCCTTTGTGACATTCAATCAAGATTTGTCTGGCATCAGTACCAGACACGCAACGACGCATCACATAGTCGGCACCTAAACGGAAGAGATATGGTGGATACCAATGACAGAACATGGAATCACTCAAAAGCTTTCGCTTCTGCTAGTATGTCAACCCTTTTTCTATGATTCCTGCTGCCAGGTAGTTTGCTATGCTAGCAAACCATGGGTCATCGTCCTCACGAGACTCAATCATCTGTAAGAACTCATCAGGGAATGTGTCCTTGATGGTGGACTCCTTAAGCTCCTCGAGATTTGGGTTCTCGAGTCGAGAGAGATGATCAGCAGCTAGTCTCGGCTTTGCATCTTGTTTGGCAAACTGATATTTGAGGGCAGAATGGTCAAGGTAGACTATGGTCTTTGAAAGCACCAAGTACTGACGAAACTTTTCGAATGCGAAAACTACCACTAGGAGCTCTTTCTCAGTGGTAGTGTACTGGGCCGCGGTCTGAGTGCGACTCGCATAGTAGATAGGCCGAAAATGATTATTCTTTCTTTGGCCCAGGACAGGTCCTAGCGTGTAATCGCTAGCATCACACATGAGCTCGAATAGTGATGACCAATCTGGTGGTATCATGATTGGCGCATGTGTTAGATGATGCTTCAGAAGATCATGTGCCTTCATACACTTTGATGAGAATAAGAATGACACGTCCTTCTCGAGAAGCTGGGTGAGAGGCCGGTCGATCTTAGAAAAATCTTTGATAAACGCCTATAGAACCCGGCCTGACCCAAAAAGCTACGAACCTCTTTGACATTTGTGGGTGGGGGAAGTTTGGAAATCATGTCAATCTTGGATTTATCGACATCCATTCCCACATTTGAGATTTTATAGCCGAGAACTATGCCTTCTCGGACCATAAAGTGGCATTTCTCCCAATGCAACACGAGGTGAGACTCCTCGCATCTAGTCAGGAAACGCTAAAGGCTCAAGAGACATGAATCGAAGGAATTGCCGAATACTAAAAAATTGTCCATGAAAACCTCCATGCAATCCTCGATCATGTCATGGAAGATGGCTGTCATTCAACTGGAAAGTGGCAGGAGCGTTGCAGAGACCAAAAGGCATTCGCCTGTAAGAAAAGGTCCCAAAAGGACAGGTGAATGTGGTCTTCTCCTGATCCTTTGGGTCGATAGTTATCTTAAAGTAACCAGAAAAACCATCAAGGAAGCAGTAGAACTCGTTTCCTGCTAGTCTCTCTAACATCTGGTCAATGAAGGGAAGAGGAAAGTGGTCCTTTCGGGTAGCGTCATTAAGTTTTCGATAATCTATGCATACCCTCAATCTAGCGACCACGCGAGTAGGGATGAGTTTGTCTTTCTCGTTTCGAACAACAGTGGTGCCTCCCTTTTTAGGAACCACCTGAACTGGGCTTACCCATGGGCTATCAGATATAGGGTATATAATCTTGGCATCAAGGAGTTTGATGACTTCCTTCTTGACCACTTCGGACATATTAGGGTTCAGCCGCCTCTGTCTTTGCACACATGACTTATAGTTATCCTTCATGAGAATCTGATGTGTTCAGTAGGAAGGGATGATCCCTGGAATGTCAGCAGTCTTCCAGGCGATTGCCCGCTTATGGGCTATGAGAAGATGAATCAATCTATCTTTCTCATCAGGGGAGAGAGCAGAAGAAATGATGACAAGGAGAGAAGATTCTCCCTGTAAGAACGCATACTCAAGATGATCGGGAAGAGGTTTAAGCTCAAGAGTAGGCGGCTCTTCAAGAGATGTCTTAATACGAATTTGTCATTAAATGCGAGTGGCTCGACTTCTCCATCAGTCTCTTGGGCGTCAACGGCATCTGCACATAGGAGATCTTCGAGATTTCGCATTACCACATAAGGATCAATTGTGCACGCCTCATTACTCATCAAGGTCAGAAGCTGATCCAGCTCAGAATCCAGGCGAACATCTATAACATCAATAGAGAAACACGAATCATCTATCGTTTGTGCGTGTGTCATTGCCTTATCCATGGAGAATGTGACTCTGTCATCAACAATACCTAGGTGGAGTTGTCTCTTAATTACGTGAACTATGGCGTCAGCAGTGTTAAGGAATGGTCGTCCTAGAATGAGTGGAATCTGGCTATATTAATTTCATTTCT
This sequence comes from Centrapalus pauciflorus, assembly GCA_020465985.1. Lineage (NCBI taxonomy): Eukaryota > Viridiplantae > Streptophyta > Magnoliopsida > Asterales > Asteraceae > Centrapalus > Centrapalus pauciflorus. The sequence goes on along the minus strand of JAANYP010002342.1, from coordinate 333,655 downwards.
AGGATGACAAAGTTAGCAGGAAAGACAAACCTATCTACCTTAACTGGGACACTCTCCGCTATGCCTAAAGGATACTTAAAGCTATGGACTGCAAGCTGAAGGCACATCCTGGTATTCTTAAGTTCACCTAGGTCTAGCTTAGAGTATAAGGTGAATGACATGAGATTAATGCTATCACCTAGATCAGCTGATGCATTACATACAGTATGAGAACCAAGAAAGCAAGGGATAATGAAACTCCCTGGATCTCCATACTTAGGAGGCATGTCCTGCGTCTGTAGAATGGCTGAACACTGCTCACTGAGTAGCAATGTGGTCGCGTCCTCCAACTTCTTCCGATTCGACAGTAGATCCTTCAGAAACTTTCCGTAGTAAGGCATACCTGCAATCACATCAACAAGAGGCACGTTAATCCTAAATTGCTTCAATAAGTCAACAAACTTACCATATTGCTCTTGCATGCGCTCTTTCCGTAGACGATTAGGATATGGAATTTTTGGCTGGTAATCCCTGAGAGGCGCTTGCTTTGGCTTTGATGGCTTAGAAACTGGTGGTGGCGTCTCCTTCTCCACTGAATCAGCTGTAGGTGTTTCCGTTTGGCTAGGTTTCTCCGTCTTATCCTCGTCATCTGAAATCCAATCCTGCACAATAACAGAGTGGTCAGAATGTGATATATCCATAACTCCGACTACCTTACCTGAGCGAGTGGTAATCGGGTTAACATGCTCATTGTGATTCGAATTCACGTTGGGCTTCTTTTGGGTATTTCTTGGTAGTGACCCACTTTGACGTCCTAATACGACCTCAGCTAATCTACCTAAGTCACGCTCAATATTCTGGATTGACGCTTGCTGATTCCTTTGAACTTGCTCGTTATATCTTGATTATGTTGCACAGTCAGCATGAAACTCTTCAATATATCTTCCATGTTGCTGCTTGATCTTACTGCTGGCTGAGTAATCTGTACTGGTGGCTGAGGATTCGGGTTGGCGTTTCCCTGGTTAAACCGATAGAAGCCTGGTGGGTTCTGTCTTAGGAAATTTTCTCGGTTGTTTCCCTGCTAATTCGAATTACCCCCAGGTAGCTATTTCCCAGCTTCTGGTTCATAAAGTTAACACTCTGTGTCTGGATCATCGGTCGATCCATGCAGTCTTTCGTCAGGTGATGTCCTCCACAAGTTTCACATCCTACCTGCATAGCGTGAATACTTTGGATCAAGTTATCAACTTTTTGCTCCAATGACTTTTGACTGTTAGCAAGAGATGCTACAGTATCACTACCCCCGTCATCCTCTATTGCAGCTATCGTCTTTCTGCCCGACTTCTTCTCGACACTCCATCCTTGCTTAACTAAAGAATGTATTCTAAATGTTTAAAGGCCTCCCTAGGAGTGTTATATTTAAAGATACCGCCACAAGTTGAGTCAATGCGCTCCTTAATCTCTTCATCCATACCCTTGTAGAAAGTCTCGACCTGCTTTCTCTTATTAAGCTCGTGATTTGGACATTCGAGTAACATTTCTTGAATCATGTCCATGAATCAACAAAAGATTCCCCAACTTTCTGGGAGAAGTTTGAAATCTCAGCTATCAATCTTTCTTCCTTAGCCGGAGGGAAGAAGTAGTCAATGAACAAGTTGTTCATGTCTGCTAGGTCGTGATAGAGTCTGGCTCTAAAGTTCTAACCACTCTTGAGCTTCCCCGATCAAGGTGAACGAGAAAACATTAAGTCTCGCGGCATCGGAGTTAGCCCTGAATAAGTCACAGATAGAAAGGAATGACTGAATATATCGGTTAGGGTCATGCTTTAACCTCCCATCAAAATTCAGCTCCCGAGCCATGCTGACGAACTGCCCTTTGATTTCAAATCTTTCTTCATTAGCAGCTGGGCCTCGGATAGCAGACTGTGTGTTAGTGCATCCTGTGTGACAATAGCAGTCTAGGTATACACAATATTTTGTAATAGTCAATTTGCTCGTTATTGCATATTAACAAGTGTTTGATATATATTTGTTATATGTTCGATTATATATTGTTGATATTGATTGTATGTATGTTTGAACTTGGTGTAATTAATGTGTTACAATAAGTTCAAACATAAGTTCAAAGATAAGTTCAAAGCTCTTGATTCGAATTTATGGAGGACAAGTTATTCGAACTTGTCCTGAGCAAATTCGAACCAGGTGATATAATTAGGTGTTAATTCGATTTAATTAACAACTTTTGCAGAACTTTTGCAGAACTTTTGCAGAATTCGATAACAGATTAGTGCAGAGGCGATCTCGAACTTGCAAGGAGATTGAGTGTTTTGTTCTTCGAGAGAATCACATGTCGGGCGTTCTAGTGTTCGTCTATCACAGTGTGTGTCTCCGTGTTTCGTGTGCGTGGTCTATCCGTCAAACCGCTAACAAGGACTCCGCACTCGTTGGACGGTGTCGCGTCAAGATAGGATCCGTAGGAAGGCGACCTTACAAGTGGTATCAGAGCCATTAGGGTGTTCGTGGTGTTCTTAGTATTCACAAGTAACATCTGTGGTTTCTTGGCGTTTTTGGACGGAAAAATCACTTTTTGGATAAGATTTCGACTTTTTCAAGCACGATAACGGGAAAAGGTTCATATTAGTTCATCATTTTGGTCGAAATCATAGTTTTTTAATCCTAAAAAGTTTGGTTTAAACTGAAAAGTTGAAAAAATCAAACTTTTGGCCGTTTTCCGAACTTGCGGCGCTCGAACATAGGGGAGGGGGTATTAGGGTTTTTTCGAATTTGCTAAAAATTTGAATTTGTCAAAAAATACGCTCCTCTCGAATTAATTTTAGGATTTCATTCGAATTTGACTGCTATTCGAATTTGCTTTCATTCGAATTTGTCTAGATTCGAATTTGTCATAAACTTCGAATTTGTCATATTTTCGAATTTGTTGATTTCAATCTTAATTTCGAATTTAATTTCAAACGAATTTAAATTTAATCAAATTCGAATTTACTCAAGTTCGAAAGGGTTAATTTAAATTAATTTCAAATTAAATTAATTAAGGTTTAATTCAAAAATTTTAGAAAGAATGACCAATTTGCAAAAGTTTATTGAAATGGACCATGAAGTCGGTAAGGCAAATTCACCACCCAAGCTGATGAGGTTGGAAGATTATTACTGGTGGAAGGATAGGTTTGCCGACTTTACCCGTTTTAAGGACATGCGGATGTGGATCTGTATTGACGAGGGATACATTCCGCCTACTCACGAGTTTGAGGGTCGTCAGGGAGTCCTTACTTATCAGAAGATGAAGGATGACGACAAGAAACTATATGAGGCAGAGAACAGAGCGTTTTGTATAATTCGCATGGCACTACCTCAGGAAATTCTACACACATTCAGAAATCATCGAACAACGAAAGAGTTGTGGGATACGCTCGAGAAATGGTGTGAGGGAAATCCAAGGGTTCGGAAGGGTAGAACCGAGATGCTCAAGCAGCAGTTGGATAATCACGATGTTGAGTATCGTGAGTTAGAAAAGATTAAGAAGCTTCTTGATGCTTTACCAGCAAAATGGGAGATGTACGTAGTGCTGATAAAGCATGACGAAGAGAAATTTGTGACTCTTACTCTTGAAGGAGTCATAGGAACGCTGAGGGCTTATAAATTTCAGTTGCTCCAGAAGGAACGGGAATATGACCAAGTACAAGATCCGGACATGTATTTTGGGAAGTCCAAACCTTCAGTCGCGAGTGAACTAAAAACAGCTACAACATTCTACACGGGCGAAGCGTCGACTCCAGCAGAAGTAGAAGACTCAGGCAGTCGGGCTTTCTTAGGGTATTCCAAACCGGAAGAGAAACCGACTGAATCAGCATCTACTTCTCAACCGTACACAAAGATGCCTATGAGTGCACAATCAGCCGAATCTCATCTGAATCTTTTGGCTTCATTTGTTGCAGCATACGGAAACTGTGTGCAAAGTAAAATTAACGATCCTGTGTTTTGGGAAGAGGACTATGATCAGGTGGATCCTGATGATCTGGAGGAAATGGATCTTCAATGGCAACTGGCCATGGTGACTCAGAGGGTCAAGAGATTCATAAAAAGGACAGGCAAAAATCTGAATGTTAGCAACAATAAGATTCGATTCGACAAATCCAAAGTTAAGTGCTATAACTGCCAGGGGTTAGGACATTTTGGTCGAGAGTGTCAAAGACCCAAGGTTGAAAACTATCAGACTTAATCTCAGGGGAGATATCAGCCTACTAATTCGGGTAATCAAGCGAACATTGCTGGTCTATTATCTAACATATCATCGGACAGACAGCTTGATGGGACATACGACTGGAGTTCACATCCAGAGACTAATTCTAGAGCCTTCATGGCTGAAGTAACAGAGTCTGGGGATGTCAGAGTAGAGGAAGAAACAAAGGACAGACACTAGAATGATACAAGTCTTGTGTTAGTGGAAAAGTCAGACAATCAGACTATTCTGGAGTTTGCTGCACAAATGGCAAATGTGGAATCAGATCACACAAAGGTAATTCTGAACTTTTCTACATTCCGTGATTTATGTGTTTTATGTGCTACTTCTAATGATAGATTAAATTTAGTGCTAGAAACGCATAGTAATCTAACTGCTCAAATTGAATCCTTTAAAAAAATAATGCTAGCCTCCTAGATATCAAAGAGGATCTTAGGAATAAGCTGAAAGCAGATGCTCAAGACGTAATCGTTCTAAAAGACAAACTCAGTGAGCAGTGTGTCAGGATAGAAATGATGTATGAGCATGTTGAGGCTTTAACCAAAGACCTAACTATAAAAGAGGTAGAGCTAGCTGAAGCTAAGGTTAAGGTTGCGGAGGTAAATAGTAAGTTAGAAAAGTTTAGGAACTCTTCACTGAATCTAGGGAAAATCTTAGATGCACAACGTCACTCTAAGAAACCAGTAGGTTTAGGTTATAAAGAGACTCCTCCACCTTTTAATGATAACTATGTGCCTCAGCCTCAGGATAAAACTGATAAGCCAGTTGAGTCAAAGGTAGCAACTGAACCTGTATCTGAATCTGATAAGGATAAAGAAACTAAGGTGACTAATACTAATGCTACGATTAAGAAAGTCAAGTTTGTGCAGTCTTCTAGTGACAAAATTCTAGGAGAAGCTAAATCTGAGGTTCATAATCAGAAAGAAGAAAAAGTCACGATAGTTGAGAAGAAAGAACAAGACACTAGTGAGACACCTAAGTCAAAGGGCACTCATAAGAAGTATATTGGCAAAATGTCTTGTTTTAGATGTCATGAAAGGGGTCATGTTGCGTCTAGTTGTCCATATAGGAAGGTAGAATCTACACCTAACGTTGGAAAGCCTGAACAACATAAACCCTTACCAAGTGTAGTAAGCACAAGTGGTTCTCAAAACACTGAGAAGATTGTGCATGCCACACCAAAGACTACTGTTAGGCAAGCACCTGTGTCAGGTAGACCAAATGAAGTGGTTAGGACTAATTCACCGAATAGGGTCCCTAATCAATCTAGGGCAGGACCTCAACAAGTCTATAGGAGTACAACACCTAGAAGAGCTTACACTCCGGTTAGGTCTCACACTACTGTCAGACATCAGACAACAGGTAGAGCCCAATGATATCAATCTGAAATGCCCTATAATAGAAATTATTCGAGGGCTCCACAACAAATGCCTAACCAAAGGCCAAGAGTGAATTTAAATCACTCTGCACCACAACAGGTTCTCAATCAAACACCCAAGTCACGTGAAAGGAGAGATGGGTTTTTGAAGGAGTTCAAGTATGTGGATGAGAACGGTATTACCAAGTCAGTCATGGCTTGGGTTCCCCGTGATATCTAACTTGTTTTCTTTCATGTGCAGGAGCTAACTGTAGGTCTAAACAATAAGTGGTTCGTCGACAGTGGTTGCTCTAGGCACATGACTGGGGAAAGAATTCTACTCATAGACTTCAAGGGAGGGAACAAGGGTTTTGTATCATTTGCCGGGAACAAAGGAGGAAATATCACTGGAACAGGAGTGACTACTAATGGGACTATCACACTTGATCAAGTATATCATGTTGATAGACTTGCTCACAATCACATTAGTGTCTCTCAGATCTGTGATAAGAAGAATTCAGTGTTGTTTACTGTTACTGAGGCGTTAGTCCTGAAGCCAGGATTCCAAATTCCTGAAGAGTGGATTATGATGAGCGCCCCAAGGACGAACGATTTGTACATGCTGGACATGAACATCTCCGATTCATCGATGGGAACAATCTGTCTCTTGTCCAAAGCTTTAGAGACCGAATTAGTCTTATGGCACAGACGCATGGCATACTTGCACCTGAGAAAAATGAACTATATCACTAAACATGGACTTGTGCAAGGTGTTCTGATGAAGAGTTTTCAGTTTGAAGACAAGTGTGTACCGTGCAAGAAAGGCAAACAACACAAGAAGTCACACAAGTCAAAAAATCAGAACTCTATAGCTTCCACTTCCGATTTGTTGCATATGGACCTCTTCGGACCTATCAACAAAAGGAGTATAGGTGGTAGTTGGTACTTTTTAGTTATCACTGATGATTACTCATGATTTTCATGGGTTTTCTTTTTAGGTACGAAGGACGAGACAACTGCAAAGTTGATTGGGTTCTTAGATCAAGTCGAAAACTCCTATGGGACGAGGGTAAAATGTATCAGGAGTGATAATGGGACAGAGTTTAAAAACACAGTAATTGGTGTATATTTCCTATCTAAAGCCATAGTGCATCAATTTAGTGCACCTTATGAGCCACAACAAAATGGGGTGGCAGAACGAAAGAACAGGACTTTGATTGAGGCAGCAAGGACCATGCTCTCGGATTCAAAGCTTCCTACCATGTTTTGGGGGGAGGCAGTGAATACCACTTGTCATGTTTTAAATCGGGTCCTTACTGTCAAATCATTGAACAAAACCTGTTATGAAGTTCTGAATAAAAGGCCACCAAATTTAACTGGCTTCGAACCATTTGGGGTACCATGTACGTTAATGAAAACAAAACATCAACCTAAGTTTGGTGAAAAGGCTGACGAAGGTTATTTCCTAGGTTATGTGCCGAACTCACCAAACAAACGGGTTTTTAACAAATCAAATGGTACAGTAGAGATTGTGTATAACATTGATGTAACAAGTTATACACATGAACCCCAAACTGGTCCGGAATGGATTTTTGATTATGTCAAACTGTTTGGATCATTTAACATTCCTTTGGATGGAAATGCAGGTACAATCGAACATGACTTATCGTCATTAAATCTGAATGACGACGGTCAAGGATTTCCAAAGACGGGCTTTCCATCAACTTCTGAGCCTACAACGACAGAAGATAGATCTCCAGCAGAGAATGATTCTGAGTTGCCTACAAACGAAAATCAGGCTACAAATTCTAACTCCGAGGACAGTGTTCATGAGGAAGAGAATGTAGCATCTGAAGTCGTTCCACCGTTAGGTGAAATAGGATCAAACTTAGGAGATAATCTTAGGGTCGATGAGATAGAAACATCTAGGATTAAAAAGGATCATCCGGTTGAGAGCATCATAGGAAATTCGAATGCTGGTGTGAGGACTAGGAGTAGTTTGAATAACAACACAGTGCTGTTGTCGATGATCAATGACTCCGAGGCTTTTCACACTTGCCTGTATTCATGTTTCATCTCGCAAGTAGAGCCGAAGAATGTGCAAATGGCACTGAAAGACAACTCTTGGGTTGAAGCGATGCAAGAAGAACTGTCACAATTCAGAAAGCTTGAAGTGTGGGAGTTAGTTCCGTTACCTCGAGGAGAAGTTGCAATAGGAACCAAGTCGGTTTTTAAGTGCAAGAGAGATGATCGGGGTATTGTAACTCGCAACAAGGCAAGGCTTGTCGTAAAGGGTTTCAACCAAGAAGAAGGAATCGATTACAACGAAGTGTTTGCGCCAGTGGCAAGGCTTGAGGCAATCCGTTTGTTTCTAGCCTTTGCATCCTTCAAAGGATTTAAAGTCTATCAGTTGGATGTAAAGAGTGCATTCATGTATGGAAAATTAAAGGAACTTATGTATGTCGAACAACCGCCCGGGTTTACAGATCCAAAGTATCTAGACATAGTGTATCGGCTTGATAAGGCTCTATATGGATTACATCAAGCACCAAGGGCATGGTATGAGACACTATCTACTCATCTTTTGGACAACGGGTTTGAAAGAGGGAGAATTGATAGTACACTATTTGTGAAGAGGAAGGGTGAACATTTTATCTTGGTACAAGTGTACGTGGATGACATTATTTTCAGGTCATCAGACAAGCAGATGTGCAAAGATTTCAAGAAGGTGATGAAGTCTAAGTTTGAGATGAGTGCTATGGGAGAGTTGAACTTCTTTCTGGGTTTGCAAGTTGAACAGAGAAAGGAGGGTATGTTTATTTCATCAGACGAAGTATGACTACGACATTCTAGAGCGCTTCAGGATGGAGGGAACAAAACTGACTGCTCACTTTAGCAAACCGATTCAAGTGAATCACAATCTCGGACCGGGTACAGAAAGTGATACTGATGTGGATCCGACTCTATATCGGGCCATGATCGGATCACTCATGTATTTAACTACTTCTAGACCTGACATTATGTTTGTTGTGTGTATTTGTGCTAGGTTCCAAGCCAATACGAAAGAAATGCATATGAAAGCTGTGAAGCGGATTCTGAGATACCTCAAGTCGAAACCGAAGCTGGGACTTTGGTATCACGCTGATGGTGATCTGGAATTGGAAGCATTCACGGATTCAGACTACGGAGGTTGCAACATGAATCGAAAGTCAACAACTGGAGGTTGTCAGTTCCTTGGAGGGAGACTCGTATCCTGGCAATGCAAGAAACAGACTTCGGTAGCCGTGTCAACGTGCGAGGCCGAATATGTAAATGCTGGTAGTTGTTGTTCACAGGTTTTGTGGATACAACAACAATTGTGGGATTACAGTTTGACTTACACTCATACTCCCATTAGGATAGATAACCAATCTACTATTGCTATAACTAATAATCCAGTTAAACACAGTAAAACAAAGCACATAGACATAAGACATCATTTCATATGTGTTTGTGCTGAAAAGAACTTAATAAAGCTGGTAAAAGTAGCAACTAAAGATAATAATGCTGATTTATTTACTAAAGCTTTTGATAAGTCACGCTTTGAGTTGTTAGTTCAACTGAATGGTATGCGTAATCCAGAGTAACTTGGCCTTAGTAGAATTTATTTCTTTTAAGTTAGTAGTTAAGTAGAATTTCTTTCTTTTTATAGTAAGTTAGTACTTTCTTTTTATAGTAAGTTAGTACTTTCCTTTTATAGTAAGTTAATAGGTTACTTTATTAGCTTATCCTTATTTATGAAAAACAAAAGAAAAAAAAGAGAGAAACCATAAAAAGCTAAAAAAAAAGAGAATATTAGAAAATGAGTTAAGTCTTAGATACATAGGTTCAAAGTGACGAAAATTGGCACTGTCGATACTAAGTGTTAAGCTTTCACACATACTACACCATAAACTCTAAGTGATATACATTTTCTCGTTCGATGTGTTGGTAGGCATATTTCACAAAGGGAATCTCAAAAGCTAATAAAATATTCAAGAAAAAGTAATATGCGTAACTAACTTATATGTATGACCAAATGGTCTTAATATTTATGTTAGAGACATACAGACAATGATTCTAAATGAGGTATGCAAATTTTCTGGGGGATGTATAGCCACATCAAATAAATATTAAAGAAAAGAAAAGAAAAGAAAATATTGATAGAAAGGAAAGAGTCAAAAGAAGTCACTTTGTTGTACGTAAGTACAGAATTGTTACCTCTGGTTTGACACGAGTTAGCTAGATAAGTCGCTTTGTTGTACGTCAGTACAGACCTGTCACCGCTGTCTTGCTAGCTTTATATAAACTTTAAGACAAACTAAGACACTCTGTTGTATGTAAATACAGAACTGTGTCCGACGTTTGCCTTTTAAAGAAAATTTGCAATACCGAAAAGTTATAATCATTGTGTGTATGCCTTGATCATAGAAGTATGTCTAAGTATGGGACACGTAAGGTAGTTTCTTCCAATGGATATTCCAAAGTGTAACATGTTTAAAGGGAAAATAATACCGACAATCGCCTTGAAATGTGTATCATGATAATCAATCAAAGGAATAAAAAATTCCTAAGTGTTAAAGTGTAATACTGAAAGTGCGTATCAACACCGCTATCTGATTGAACCTTCTTTGACTTTCTCGCAAAAATATTCTATTAGTTTAGGTTGTAAATTATTAAAAGTAGTTTTGAGTAGCTTAAGTTTAAATTTTATTCAAATTTTACTTTATTTTATTTTACTTTATTTTATTTTATTTTATTTTATTTTATTTTATTTTATTTTAAGTAGGAAAAAGGTTAAAGTTACTAGGATGCATTTTTATTTTATTTTAAACAAACATTGCGTGAAAATCTATTGCTTGGTGTAAATAATTGTGCAAAGATTGTAAAATTCCGTTACACGAAAAAGTTGATAAAGTTGAATTTTATACAAGGATTTTCAAAATTTTCAAATAAATTCGAATTTAAGACATATTCGAATTATCCTTCGAATTTGTCAGTAATTTCGAATTTATGTCAAGTTCGAAGGAGGTTGGTATAAAAAGGTCAACAGTGAATCATTTACTTCACCTACATTCGATTTTATACCTTCGAACTTCTGTCCGGCGATTTCGAACTTACCTATTCGAACTTGTCGTTTCGATTTTGCATCTATTCCTCGAAGTCTTTGCTCACTTTTCTCGAATCTAATCACATCATTAGGTATAGTGATCTCTATTATACAAAGTTTGAGTGGTTTAGAACTCTTTTACCGCAAAAAAATCGAGTTTATTTGAAGATTTTTGGGTTTAAACTATGTAGTTCAAAATCACAAGTTTTAACCGGTGAAACTTCAAATAAAACACATTAAACTTCGATTAGAACCCAATAGGACTAGACTATACTATTTGTTAAGTCAAATGGGGTTAGAATCTTGGAGTTTTGTTTGAAAATGACCGACTTCGAACATGTTCATCATGTTCGAACTTGTCAGAAAGTTAGAATTTGTTAAAATATCTACAAATTCGAAGTCAGTCAAATTCGAACTTAACCTTCGAATTTGTTTTAAATTGGAATGTTTTTATAAAATAAATTCAAACTTGTAGAAATTCGAATGTGTTGGATTTCGAACTTATGTAAGTTCGAAATAAAGCAAATTCAAAATTAAACAAGTTTCATCTTTATTTTTCATTACTAATATTGGTTGTTGTTTTTATGTGCAGATATGGGTGATCGCGCATTCTTCAATAAACATTACATGGTTATGTCAGTTGATCGAGAGCTGCCTGAAGCTCAACCGTATCGTCATATGGTTGATTTTTTGACTCAATCGAGGGTGGCTTACGCGTTAACTCAATCCAGTTCATATAAGGCAAGCGGCCTTTTTGCGAATCGGATATGCCCAAGATATTACAAAAGCCTCGTATGTGAAAAAGTGGTTTAATCGGGCAATGGCGTTACTTGATGCATGTGTTTTTGGTCTGTTTTGCGCCGAAAAAGGCCAGCTTTGATTACATTGTGTCCAAGATGCAATCGGAGGTGATAGCTTTAGTATACAACAAGCGTTACAGTTTTTCAGAGATGTTCTTCGGTGAGTTTGTGCATCAAATCACAGCTCCCGTCCGTGAAAGATTTTTGATGTACCCGCGCTTCACGATGATGATTATCCGCCACTTTTTGCCCAATCTTCCTCAACTTCCAGATACTCATGGCGTTGCTATTATAGATAAAAGGATTTTTGCAGACTGCTAGTCGCATAATGCGCGAAGGGCTGAGCAGGTCAGGCCACAGGTGGCACCTTTGTCCGGAGCAGTGATTGATCCAGATTTTGTAGCTCCAGAAGGAGACAACTGGGTAGGTGAAGCTCCACAGCAGCCACAACCGCAGCAGCAGCAACAACAACAACAACCACAACAGCAACAGTGCTGGAGGCAAAGAGCTCCAGCTAGACAAATTCCGGCAGTCAGGCCATTTTCTAGCAGACATTCCGAGTCTACGGCAGCTGGTCCATCAACGGACGCTGCAAGCCCTTCAACTTCAGCCTCAGTTTTTGGTCAGACAGCGCAGACCTTAGAAGAGATATGGGCACAGGGGACTTCCTCGGAGCTAAACCTCACTGAACAACTGGTTCAGGATGGTTTAGATCCTCCAAAAGAGTTCAATGATATCTTTAAGGAGATCGATGAATACCAGCCACTGGAGGGTGAGGGTATGGACACTGAGGACCAGGTTCAGGAAGCTGCAGAAGGAGAAACTATGCAGACTGAGGCTGAGGGCCAAGCAATGACCGCTTCCGAGTCTGAATTTGATTCTGAGGAAGTAGAAGAAGTTCAGGTTGTTGAACCTGTTGATCCGACTGTCAGAATTGACAGATATGGATCGAGGCTAGTCGTCAGCAGGTAAAAGATGACTAGAAGAGCTGGTCAGGATTCAGAGGATGATGATTCAGATTTCGAAGAGGAAGAAAAAACTCCACTCGTGCCTAGGCATAGGGCGAGGCGGCATCGATTTATGCAGGGAGCTCCATCCACCTCAGCTCCTGCCCCTGTGATACCAGCTGCTCAACCAACCATCACTACATCACCATCTACATCCATTCCATCCACATCATCTACATTCACTGACAATCAGCAGTTCACAGAGCTGAAGGGAAAGGTGGATTTCCAGACAGTCCAAATTTTTCTGCTGTCTACAGCAGTTACAGAGCTTCAAGCACATAATGCCAAACTTGATCAGGAAAATGTTGAGTTGAAAACAACAGTAGCAGATCAAGCGTCTGAGATAAAGACAATGAAGACTCTCTTGGAGCATTTAATGAAAAATCTACAAGCTCAGGGGGAGAGTAGTTGCAGAGAAGCAGAAGTGTTGAGGAAAGAAGATGATGGCAATGATCCAGATACGGAAAGAGATAGTGAGCTAGCAGATTCTTTCACTAAAGACTGCTCAACAGGCTCAAATTCAGGGGGAGCCAAGTCAGTCCGGTATGAGAGAAGGATGAGGTGATAGTGGAACCTCAAAGACTGTTGCGAGCGAAATGATTGAAGCTCTTATGGATATTGAAGAAGAAGAGGTGATATTTGGTTTTGAGGATAAAATTGAAGATCTTGAAGAAGGGGAGTTTGTCCCAGAAGACGTTGCAGAGTGGAAATCTGATGACGAGATATTGGTTCATGAAGAAGATGAAGCCAATGAGATGATCATTCAACAAAATCCTATCACTGATACATACACTACAGCTGAACAGAATTTGATAGACATCGATGCATTTAAAGATGCCTTTAATGTTGAATCAGAGAGTGAGGAGCCTGAAAGGGAACTTACCAATGATGAGAAACGACAGCTGTGGTTTAGAAAGGAAGAGAAGAGAACTGAGAAGGCTGTGAAGAAGAAGATAAGATTGCCAAGTCCAGGAAGGTTGTCTGGAGGCATTCTTAGCTGGTTTTTCGATAGAGAGCTACAACTCTTTGTGCTTAAAAGAGGAGATGGGCTGCAATATCTAAGGAGAACGTTGAAAGTATTTAATACTCTGCCCAAATGCGAGGTCAAAGAACTAGCATCGAAGGATTTGATAAACCTAGGAGATGACCAATACGCTAAAGTGATAGCACGAATCATAAGAAAAGAAGGTCGATCTGGAAGGTTTGAGAGGATAAAGGCGAGAGAAGGAAAGAGAGTGATGGATGAATCAAGAATAGATCCATTGACTGGAAAACCTTGGATGAAGATGTTCTATAAACCAGTCCGATGCTTAAAGAAAGTTCCGTTGAGGACAATGCCACCGGACGTTCTTGCAAACATGAAATGGTGGTACATTGACAACGAAACAGCTGAGGCAGTCATGGAAGATCATGAAGACAAGGTGATTTTGAAAGTATATGATCCTCTGCATCTTGTAAACCTATCTCAAAGCGACCTGCAGAAACTTCATGAACAACCTATCTACTTCCATGAAGGTTGGAAATCGGAAGGCAGGAAGTATGAAAAGGTAGTCAAGGTATGTATAGAGAAGGGATTGTATGCAAGTAGTAATTTATATAGTACTAGTACTTAGACAAAATATAAATAGTTAGAAGCTATCGTCAAGGGGGAGTCTGTTAATGCATCCTGTGTGACGATAGCAGTCTAAGTATAGACAATATTTTGTAATAGTCAATTTGCTCGTTATTGCATATTAACAAGTGTTTGATATATGTTTGTTGTATGTTCGATTATATATGGTTGATATTGATTGTATGTATGTTTGAACTTGGTGTAATTAATGTGTTACAATAAGTTCAAACATAAGTTCAAAGATAAGTTCAAACATAAGTTCAAAGATAAGTTCAAAGCTCTTGATTCGAATTTATGGAGGACAAGTTCGAAAGGCCTTGGGCTTATTCGAACTTGTCCTGAGCAAATTCGAACCAGGTGATATAATTAGGTGTTATTTCGATTTAATTAACAACTTTTGCAGAACTTTTGCAAAATTCGATAAGAGATTAGTGCAGAGGCGATCTCGAACTTGCAAGGAGATTGAGTGTTTTGTTCTTGGAGAGAATCACGTGTCGGGGCGTTCTAGTGTTCGTCTATCACAGTCTGTGTCTCCGTGTTTCGTGTGTGTGGTCTATCCGTCAAACCGCTAATGAGGATTCTGCACTCGTTGGACGGTGTCGCGTCAAGATAGGATCCGTAGGAAGGCGACCTTACACTGTGGAGCTGGTGGTGTAGTCTCGCGAGCTGTCCACATCAAGGTATCATCTTCATTAGCCATTGGTTCCTCCTCAGATTCAGACTCCAAGTGAGTAGCTTCCGTGATTGTTGGTGGTTGACGTAGTCGTAGTCGACGGTGGAATTCTCGTTCAGGCTCTTGAAATGGTTCTAAGAGTTGAGACGATGATCTATGGGTCATAAACTAACCAAACTAAGTAAAACTGGAATATAGAACTAACTAAATAATATAAAATAAATCTAAGAAAACTAAATAACCTACAAATAAAATAAAATAAACTTAATGAGTAAAATATAACTAAATAAAAAAATTAAAATTAAAATTACAAATAAAAATAAGGATAAAAAGAAAATGCTAGAAAAATTCTAAATAGTAAAACTGGAAACCGTTCACCGGCAACGGCGCCAAAAACTTGATACAAAAATATCAGTCTTAAATTTATAAACTCTAATCCAACCAATTCGACCGATAAACTCTCGGGCAAGTGTACCGATCGTTTAGCAATAACTTGGTTAGACCAGGATCGTCTCCACAGGGAACGGAAAATGCAATTTATACCAACTAAAATTATTCTAGAAAAAATAAAATGGACAAAATGCAAATGAGTAAAAAGGGGGGTTTTGTTTTTAGATTTTTTGATACCGTTGACACGGCAAAGTAAACGAAATTACTAAAACTAAATTTACGATTAATAGCAAATAACGAAAATTTAAAACGACTATGAAATAACTAATTAAGAGAATATAGTCAAATAACTAAAAGGTATTCGTCATCGAATCACCCCCTAGATTTGGTTTGTTCCAAAAGTGCAATTAATTGATAGAGTTTCTAAGGAATTTCGTGCTAACATACACCATCAACTCTATTAATACGATTATAACCTAATCTATTCAAAACACGTTAACTCTCGTTATTGGTGAATTGAACTCAAACTTTTATCTGGGTTATTAGAGAAGTAGTTTCAACTATCATAATATCAGAATACATGTTTACCCTAACTGCATGCAACCGTCATAATTTAAGAACAAGCAAACAATAAGATAAAACTAATTACATGTGCAAGTCATAATTTCAGAACATAAAACAATGTAATAGTAAACTACTCAATAATTATTAAGATGAAAAATTCAAGGTTCACAACTAGGCATAAACAAAACTCAATCAATAATAAAAACTAAACCTAAATCTAGGGTTCGTTCATCAATGACAAATACAATAAACTTAGCCCATAATTAAATTAATAACTAACAATAATAAATGACAAATAAAACTAAACATAATTACTCAAATAAAACTAGAAAAATCCAAAAATAATGTTGGTTTCTTGCTGCCTAAAACCCCACAAAGAGAAAAATAAAAAAATAGAATAACTAAATATTATTGATTTGGTACATGCGCATGAACCTAAAAGAGATGAACACATAACAATTCAAACTGTGGATGTTGTTTCTTGCTTATTTACTTCTGCGCCACCACCAAACAAGAAGGAGAAAAAATATATATATATAAAACTTAATTTCTTTCAATCTTTGCGCCGCCATGTTAGTGCACCCTGTGTGACGATAGCAGTCTAAGTATAGATAGTCTTTTGTAATAGTTCAGGCTTTGTAATTACGAGTTAATATATATACTTGATCTTGGTTATATATGTTTGATCTTGTTTGTGTTTGATGTTTACTTAAGTTCAAAGATAAGTTCAAATATAAGTTCAAAGATAAGTTCAACCATAAATTCAAACATAAGTTCAAGAACAAGTTCGAAGACAAGTTCAAAGGCTAGGGTTTGAACTCAGTAAAGCTAAGTTCGAACATGTAGTGGACAAGTTCGTGGGCTTGGGCCTAAACGAACTTGTCTGAGCTAAGTTCGAATTTAACCTCTATAATTAAGAGTTAATGAGTTAGAATTGGGGACTTTTCCAGAAATTAGCATTCAGAGCTCGTATAGTGCACGTACGAACTTGAGAGATTTCAGAGAATCGTTTCGGAGAAATACACGTGTCGGGTCGTTCGTCGTAACGTCTATCATTGTGTTCGTCTCTGGGATTCCGTGCGTGTGATCGATCCGTTAAACCCCTAACGAGGACCGCACTCGTTGGAAGGTGTCGCGTTAAGATCAGATCCGTAGGTAGGTGACCTTACAAGTGGTATCAGAGCAATAAAGAGTGTTCTTCGTGTTGATACAAACATTCTTGGTTTCTTAACGTTCTTACCGGAAAAATCACGTTTTCTTAGTTTTTGTGAGTTCTACAAGCAAGGTAACGGAGAAATATTCACATTAGTTCAATTTTTCAGTGGAAATAAGTGTTTTTAATCTTAAAAACTTTGGTTTAATCTGAAATATTGAAAAAATCGAATTTTTGGCCGTTTCTCGAACTTGTGGCGCTCGAACTTAAGGGGGTATTAGGGTTCATTCGAATTGTCAGAATACGCTCCTCTCGAAGTTGTTTTAGGGCTTTATTCGAACTTAACTGGAAATTCTAAGTTGTCAGAATTTGAACTTGTCAGATTCGAAGTTGTCAGAAAATCTGGGTTTCTTCGAACTTACCTGAGGTTCGAACTTGTCAGAAATTTAGGGTTTCTTCGAACTTACCAGAGGTTCGAATTTGTCAGAATTTCTAGGGTTTTCTCGAACTTACACTCATTCGAACTTGTTGAGTTCGAACTTAAGGCAATTCGAATTTAATTTTCAAACGAATTTAAATTTAAATTATTCGAACTTGCATAAGTTCGAAGGGTTTATTTTAAATTAATTTTTAAATTAAATTGTTTAAGTTCGAAAACAAAAAGTTTAGAAAAAATGTCGAGTTTGCAAATTTTTATAGAATTGGACCACGAGGTCGGCAAAGCAAATTCTTCGCCAAAGCTGATTAAACTGGAGGATTATTATTGGTGGAAGGATATGTTTGCTGATTTTGCTCGATTCAACGACATGAGTATGTGGATATGCAACGATGAGGGATATATTCCTCCTACGCAAGAGCTAGAGGGCCGACAAAGAGTCTTAACTTATCAGAACATGAAAGATGATGACAAGAAACTTTATGAGGCCGAGAACCGAGCTTTCTCAATTATCAGGATGGCGTTACCTCAATAAATCCTACACACTTTAAGAAATTATAGGACTTCTAAAGAGCTATGGGATGCTCTAGAGAAGAGGTGTGTAGGAAATCCAAGGGTTCGCAAGGGTAGAACTGATTTGCTGTCTTCATGGTGTTGTAGAATGAGACGTTAGATGAGACAATCACTAGATTCTATCATCTGTTAACTGAACTTGACAATCACAATGTCGACTATCAAGAGACTGAGAAGATAGAAAAACTTCTAGATGCTTTACCGGCGAAGTGGGAGATGTACACAGCTTTAATAAAGCATGATGAAGAGAAGTTCGAGACTCTCACTCTTGAAGGAGTAATTGGAACGCTGAGGGCATATAACTTCAGGTTACAGAAGAAAGAACGGGAGTTTGAACAGGTTCAAGATCCTGAAATGTATTTTGGAAAATCAAAACCGTCAATTACCGGTGAAGTGAAGTCGGGGGCCACAGCATTCTTCTCGGGAGAAGAATCCATTCCAGTTGAGACAGAGGAGTCTAGCAGCAGAGCACTGTTAGGGTTTTCCAAACCAGAAGAAAAATCAACTCATTCAGCGTCTACTTCTCAAGGATACACAAAGATGCCGATGAGCACAAAATCAGCTGAAGATCATCTGAATCTTTTAGCTTCGTTTGTTGCAGCGTACGACAACTACGTTCAGGAAAAATAAACGATCCTGCACTATGGGAAGAAGATTACGATCAGGTAGATCCTGATGACTGGGAAGAAATGGACCTACAATGGCAACTGGCCATGGTGACTCAAAGGGTCAAGAGGTTCATGAAGACGACATGAAGAAATTTGAACATAGGCAACAACAAAGTTGGTTTTGACAAATCAAAGGCTAAGTGTTACAATTGCCAAGGATTGGGACACTTTGCAAGAGAGTGTCAGAGACCAAAAGTAGATAACCATCAGAATCAGAACCAAGGGAGATATCAATCTGGTGGTTCTGGGAATCAAGTAGCAATCGCCGGTCTGTTAACCAATGTTTCATCTAACAGACAGCTTGATGGAACTTATGATTGGAGTACTCATCCGGAGTCGAATGCTAGAGCCTTTATGGCAGAAGTAACTGAGACTGGGGATGAAAGAGCTGAAGAAGTTGCAAAGGACACCAATTAGAAAGATACAAGTCCTTTGTTGGTCGAAAAGTCAGAGGAGCAGTCCATTCTGGAGTTTGTTGCTAAAATGGCTAACGTGGAATCAGACCACAAAAAGGTAACTCTAAACTTTTCTACATTCCATGACTTATGTGTTTTAAGTGCTACTTGAAATGATAGGTTAAACTTAGTACTAGAAACACATAACAACTCAACTACTCAGATCCAATCGCTAAAATCAGATAACGCTAGTCTTCTAGATATTAAGGAAGATCTAAGGAATATGCTGAAAGCAGATGCTCAGGATGTCATAGTTCTAAAAGACAAGTTAAGTGAACAATGTGTCAGTATAGAACTTATGTACGAGCATGTTGAGGCTTTAACCAAAGAACTCACTCTTAAGGAAGTAGAGCTAGCCGAGTCAAGAGTTAAAGTTGCTGAGGCAAATAACAAGCTGGAAAAGTTTAGGAACTCGTCTCTAAACCTAGGAAAGATCTTAGAAGCTCAACGACAGTCTAAGAAACTAGTAGGACTAGGTTATCAAGAGAGTCCTCCACCATTCAACAATAATTACGTGCCTCAACCTCAGGATAAAACCATTGAACCGGTTGATTCAGAGGTAGCAACTGGAAATGAATCTAATAAGGATAAGTAAACTAAGGTGTCTAATACTACCTCTAAGATTAAGAAAGTCAAGTTTATGCTATACTAGGAGAAGCTAAACCTGAAATTAATAATCAGCATGAGGAAGTAATCACTGTAGTTGAAACGAAAGAGAATGACACTAGTGAGACACCTAAGTCAAAGGGTACATATAAAAAGCTGATTGATAAGATGTCATGCTTTAGATGTCATGAGAATAGACATGTTGCATCTAGCTGTCCTTATAAGAAAGTGGAGTCTACACCCTCTAAACCAGAGTCTCGACCTGCTATAGAAAAGCAAGAACAACAAAGACAAGTACCTAGTATTGCCAGCACTAGTAGTTCTCATCATATACAGAAGAATGTGAATGCAACACCTAGGATATCTGTTAAACAAATACCGGTGTCAGTTAGACAGCAAGAAGTGATTAGGACTAATTCTCTTAATAGAGTTCCTAGTCAGTCTAGGTTAGGACCACAACAAGGATATAGGAGTACAACACCTAGAAGGACTTACACTCCAGTTAGGTCACATACTCCACAAAGACAACAGACACCAGGTAGAGCCCAGGGATATCAGAATGAAATGCATTATAATAGAAACTATTCTAGGGCTCAACCACAAATGACAGCCCAAAGGCCAAGAGTGAATCTAAATCACTCAGCACCACAACAGCCACTCAATCAAAAACCCAAGTCACCTGAAAGGAGAGATGGGTATTTGAAGGAGTTCACGTATGTGGATGAGAATGGTATTACCAAGTCAGTCATGGCTTGGGTTCCCCGTGATAACTAACTTGTTTTCTTTCATGTGCAGGAGCTAACTACATGTCTTAACAACAAGTGGTTCATCCAGTGGTTGCTCTCGTCACATGACTTGGGAAAGGAGTCTACTAACAGACTTCAAGGGAGGGAACAAGGGTTTTGTAGCATTCGCTGGGAACAAGGGAGGTCATATCACCGGAACTGGAGTGGTCACTAATGGGACAACCACACTTGATCAAGTTTACTATGTTGATAAACTAGATCATAATCTCATTAGTGTATCTCAGATTTGTGGTAAGAAGAATTCAGTGATCTTTACTGAACATGAGGCGTTAGTGCTGAAGCCTGGATTCAAAATACCTGAAGATTGGATCATGATGAGAGCCCCAAGGATGAATGATCTGATCTGTACATGTTGGACATGAACATATCAGACTCATCGATGGGAACAATCTGTCTACTATCCAAAGCTTCAGAGTCCGAATCTATCTTATGGCACAGACGCATGGCACACTTGCACCTAAGGAAAATGAACTACATTACTAAACATGGTCTGGTGCAAGGTGTTCCATTGAAGAGTTTTCAGTTCGATGACAAGCGTGTCCCGTGCAAGAAAGGAAAACAACATAAGAAGTTACACAAGTCAAAGACTCAGAACTTGATAGCTTCGACCTTCAATTTGATGTATATGGATCTCTTCGGTCCTATCAACAAAAGGAGCATAGGTGGTAGTTGGTATTGTTTAGTTATCACTGATGATTACTCACGTTTCTCTTGGGTTTTCTATATAGGTACAAAGGATGAAACAGCTGGAAAGCTGATTGGGCTCTTAGACCAAGTCGAGAACTCATACGTGACAAGGGTAAAACGTATCAGGAGTGATAACAGAACTGAATTTGAAAACACAATAATTGGTGTATATTGCTTATCCAAAGGCATAGTGCATCAATTTAATGCACCTTATGAGCCACATCAAAATGGGGTGGCAGAACGTAAGAACAGGACTTTGATTGAGGCAGCAAGGACCATGCTCTCGGATTCAAAGCTTCCTACCATGTTTTGAGGGGAGGCAGTGAATACCGCTTGTCATGTTTTAAATCGGGTCGTTACTGGTCAAATCACTGAACAACCTGTTATGAAGTTCTGAATAAAATACCACCAAATTTAACTGGCTTTGAACAGTTTGGGGTACCGTGTACTTTTTTGTAAACAAAACATCAACCTAAGTTTGGTGAAAAGAATGACGAAGGATACTTCCTAGGTTATGTTCCTAACTCACCAAACAAAAGGGTTTTTAACAAAACGAATGGTACGGTTGAGATTGTGTTTAACATTGATGTAACAAGTTATTCACATGAACCCCAAACAGGTCTTGAATGGTTATTTGATTATGACTCTTTGTTTGAATCATTTAACATACCGTTTAGTGGAAATACAGGTTCAGTGGAAAATGACTTCTCATCATTAAACCTTAATGACGAGTACCAAGGTTTTCCAAAATCAAGAATTCCATCAACATCTGAGCCTACAATGACAGAAGATGGGTCTCCAACGGAGAATGAACCTGAATTACCTACAAATGAAAAATCAGACAAATAATTCTAACTCCGAGGATAGTGATCATGAGGAAGAGAATATACCGTCTGAAGTCATACCCACGTTAGGTGAAATAGAATCAAACATAGGACATAATCTTCAGGTCGATGAGATTGAGACATCAAGGATAAACAAGGATCATCCAATTGAGAGTATCATAGGGAATCCTAATACCGGTGTAAGAACTAGGAGTAGTGTGAGTAATAACACGGTGCCCTTATCGATGATTAACGACTCCGAGGCATTTCACACGTGTTTATACTCGTGCTTCATCTCATAAGTAGAGCCAAAGAATGTGCAAATGGCACTGAAAGACAATTCTTGGGTTGAAGCCATGCAAGAGGAACTGTCACAGTTCAGAAAGGTTAAAGTATGGGAGTTAGTGTCGTTACCTCGAGGATAAGTTGCTATAGGGACCAAATGGGTCTTTAAGTGTAAAAGGGATGATCGTGGTATAGTTACTCGTAACAAGGCAAGACTTGTGGTAAAAGGATTCAACCAGGAAGAGGGAATTGATTACAACGAAGTGTATGCACCAGTGGCAAGGCTTGAGGCGATTCGACTGATTCTGGCTTTCGCGTCCTTCAACGGGTTTAAGGTATATCAACTCGACGTCAATAGTGCATTCTTGTATGGCAAGGTGAAGGAATTGGTGTACGTCGAACAACCGCCAGGGTTTACTGATCCAAAGTATCCCGACAGAGTATATCAACTTGATAAGGCTCTGTATGGATTGCATCAGGCACCTAGGGCTTGGTATGAGACGCTATCAACTCATCTTTTAGACAATGGGTTTGAGAGAGGGAGAATTGATAGTACGCTATTCGTTAAGGGAAAAGGTGAAGATTTTATCTTGGTAAAAGTGTACGTGGACGACATCATCTTCGGGTCGTCAAACGAATAGATGTGCAAAGACTTTGAAAAGGTTATGAAGTCAAAGTTTGAGATGAGTGTTATGGGAGAGCTGAACTTCTTTCTTGGTTTGCAAGTTGAACAAAGGAAAGAAGGAATGTTTATCCATAAGACGAAGTATGTCTATGACATTTTGGAACGCTTCGGGATGGAAGGAACAAAGCTGACCACACATTTTAGTACTCCGATTCAAGTGAATCACAATCTCAGACCGGGTACAGACAGTGATACTGATGTGGATCCGACGTTATATCAGGCCACTTATGTATATGACTGCTTCTAGACCTGACATTATGTTTGCTGTGTGTATTTGTCCTAGGTTTCAAGCAAGTCCAAAGGAGATGCATATAAAAGCCGTGAAGCGAATTCTGAGATACCTGAAGTCAAAACCGAAGCTGGGACTTTGGTATCATGCTGATGGAGATCTGGAATTGGAGGCGTACATGGACTCTTACTATGGTGGATGTAGCTTGAACCGGAAATCAACAACTGGAGGTTGTCAGTTCCTTGGAGGGAGGCTCGTATCCTGGAAATGCAAGAAACAAACTTCTCTAGTAGTATCAACGTGCGAGGCCGAGTATGTAGCTGCTGGTAGTTGCTGTTCACAGGTTTTGTGGATCCAACAACAATTACGGGATTACGGTTTAACTTATACTCATACTCCCATTAGGATAGATAATCAATCTACAATTGCTATAACAAATAATCCAGTTAAACACAGTAAAACAAAGCACATAGACATAAGACATCATTTCATACGTGATTGTGTTGAAAAGAACTTTATAAATCTGGTAAAAGTCGCAACGGAAGACAACAATGCAGACTTATTCACAAAAGCATTTGTTAAGGCACGCTTTGAGTTGTTAGTTCAACTAAATGACATGCGTAATCCAAAGTAACTTGACCATAGAAATTTTTTCTTTGTTTTTATAGTAACTTATTAGTTTAGTTTATCAGCTTATTTTTCTTAAACGTAAAAAAAAATAACAAGAGAAAAAAAAAGAGAAAATCATGAAAATCACAAAAAAGAGAGTATCAAAAAATGAGTTAAGTCTTAATTCGTAGGTTCAAAGTGACGAATATTAGCACCGTCTAAACAAACTCTAAGTGTTGAGCTTTCACACATAATGCACCATAAATTCTAAGTGATATACACATTCTTGTCTGATTTGTTGGTAGACATAATACATGAAGGAAATCCTAACAGCTAATAAGAAAATCAAGAAAATGTCATATGTGTAACTAACTTAGATGTATGACCAAAAGGTCTTAATTTCTATGTTAGAGACATACAGACAATGATTACAAATGAGGTATGCAAATTTATCTGGGGGATGTATAGCAACATCAAAATATATCTTTAACAAAGAGAGAAAAAGTTTTAAAAAGAAAAAGACGTCAAAACAAGTCGCTTTGTTGTACGTGAGTACAGACCTGTCACCGCTGTTTTGACTTAAGCTAGCAAGATAAGTCGCTTTGTTGTACGTGAGTACAGACCTGTGACCGCTGTCTTGCTAACATAAGAGGAACTCTAAGACAAACTAAGACACTCTGTTGTATGTAAATACAGAACTATGTCCGACGTTTGCCTTCTATAGAAAATTTGCAATACCAAAAACTTATAATCACCGTGTGTCTGCCTTGATCATAGAAGTATATCTAAGTATGGGACACGTAAGGTAGTTTCTTGATAAATAAAAAGGCCAAAGGAATTTCCAAAGTGTTGAATGTTTAAAGGGAAAAACATACCAACAATCGACTAGGAATGTATATCACGACAAACAATCAAAGGAATAAAACATTCCTAAGTGTGAAAGTGAAATACTGAAAGTACGTTAGACACCGCTATCTGATTGAACCTTCTCTGACTATCTCGCAAAAGTATTCAGTTAGTATAAATTTTATCTTTAAAGTATTTTTGAGTTAACGTAATTCAATTTTATTTTTTTTAGTTTATCTTATTTTTATTGTATTTTATTTTAACTTTTAATAAATAGGAAATCGTCAAAGTTACTAGGAGCATTTTTAGTTGGAGAAACAAAATTGCATGAAAATCTATTGCTTGGTGTGAATGTTTTGCAAAGTTGACAAAATTTCGTTAACTGAAAAGGTTGAAAAAGTTGGATTTTATTCAAGAATTTTCAATATTTTCAATCAAGTTCGAACATCAAACAAGTTCGAAGCTACATTCGAACTTGTTGCAAGTTCAAACTTGACCTAAGTTCGAATATGGTTGGATATAAATAGGTCAACAGTGCTTCATTCAATGCACTTACCTTCGAACATATTCTCTCGAACTTGTCCAGCGATCTCGAACTTAGCCCTAGAACTTGTCATTCTTTCGAATTTCCCACTATTTCTCGAATTTTTCTACTGGTCCTCAAGCATACACACATACTTGAGTGTTGTGAACAATATAATACTAAGTAAGTGTTAGATTAGCACATTTTTGTGGCTAAAATCGATTTTTTTTAGTTTTGTGTAATTTAAAACTAAGTGACTTAAATCTCACAAGATTTAAAAGCAAAAAATTAATGACATATAATCTTGATTTGAACCCACTAGGACTAGATTCTACTATTAATTAAGTGAAATTGGGTTATAATCATGGTTTAAAAGTTAAATGTGACCGACTTCGAACTTGTTCTTCTGATTCGAACTTGTTAAAATATCTACAAGTTCAAAGTTAGACATGTTCGAATGGGTTTCTCGAACTTAATTAAGTTCGAATGTTGTATAGTCTCGAATTTATGTAAGTTCGAATATTTTGAACTTCGAACTTAATCAAGTTCGAAGTTATACAAGTTCGAATAACACAAATTTATTTTTAATTTAATTTCTAACTTTTTAATTGTGAGTTGTGTGCAGATATGGGAGACAGAGCATTTTTCAATAAACATAATATGGTGATGGCTGTTGATCTCCAGCTGCCGGAGGCTCAGCCATATCGGCAAATGATCGAGTTTTTGAACCATTCCAGGGTGGCCTATGCGTTAACGCACAATCAGCCTATAATTCTTACGTACGTTAGGCAATTTTGGCAACATCTACAAGTTGACTGCTCAGTAACACCTACAGTTTTGCGTACAAGAGTAGGTGGACGCCCGATAGCTTTCTCTGCAGATCTTCTACCCCAAATCTTGCAATTAGGGACAGAAGATCAAGAAGCTGGCCCTATCGACTTCTTGATGCCCATAAGTCAAGCTTCCTTCCTCCGAATGGGCTATGCTCAAGACATAACCAAGGCTTCATATGTGAAGAGCGGCCTCATTGGCCAGTGACGATATTTGGTCCATGTGATCATGGTATGTTTTTGCACCCAAGAAAGCGGGTTTCGACACAATGGTGTCCAAGCTGCAGTCTGCAATGATCTCACTCATCTACAACAAGCAATTCAGCTTCTCAGAAATGTTCTTCGGGGAGTTTGTTCATCAGATTTCTGCTCCCACCGGAGAAAGGTTTCTCATGTACCCGCGCTTCATAACGATGATCATTCGCCACTTCTTGCCAGACCTGCCGACACTGCCACAGCAAACTGGCGTAGCCATCATAGATGCGAAGGGCTGAGCAACTAAGGCCTCAGGTAGCTCCTCTCTTTGGTGCCGTTATAGATCCAGATTTTGTTGCTTCCGAAGGAGATGAATGGATAGGTAATGCACCGCCATAACAACCACAACCGCAGTAACTTCAACCGCAGCAAGCACCGGCTAGGCGAACTCCGGTTGCTAGAACTATTCCACATTCCCGAGCTACTGCAGAGGCAGGTGGGCCATCAACATCGACTTCACAGCCTGATCAAAGGGAACAAACCTTGTTGGATATATTTGAGCAAGGAGCCGCAGCTCAAGAGAATATAGCAGAACAGCTTGTTCAAGAGATTTTGGATCCCCCAACCGGCATGGATGATATATTTAGAGTTGATGAGTATCAGCCTCCAGTCGCTGACACTGCAGGCACAGCTAGTCGGGAAGAAGCTGAAGGTCAGGTGGAGACCGCTTCTGGTTCTGATTCAGAATCTAGCTCAGACGAGGAAGAAGCTGAAGATGATAATC
Organism: Centrapalus pauciflorus; assembly: GCA_020465985.1. NCBI lineage: Eukaryota > Viridiplantae > Streptophyta > Magnoliopsida > Asterales > Asteraceae > Centrapalus > Centrapalus pauciflorus. The sequence continues at coordinate 306,694 of JAANYP010002342.1, read as the reverse complement.
CACCAGTCTCCTTTGAAAGATACGGATCAAGTGTTGTGGTTAGCATGCGAAAGATGACACGCCCTGCTCTTCGAGATGAAGACGAGGGAGATGCAGATTTTGTTATAGAAGAGGAAGCAGTGATTGCTACTCATCATAGATCAAAGAGACAACGCACAGATCAGGGAGCTCCATCTACCTCCACTTTTGTTCCATCTGCCGCAACAACCACTCCGTACACATCCACTACGATGCCATCCACTTCCACTCCATTCACTGAAAACCAGCAGTTCACGGAGTTGAAGAGCAAGGTAGACTTCCAGACAGTCCAAATATCCCAGCTATCTAAAGTCGTTAATGAGTTGCAGCAGCATAACTCAAGACTGGAACAAGAAAATGCTAAGTTACAAACGACAATAGCTGCTCAACAAGAAGCGATGACAACTCAACAGTCTCAAATCCTGACTCTGCAGACCCTGGTGGAGCAAATAATGAAAGATCTACAAGCTCAGGGGGAGAGCAGTTGTCGAGGAGATGAGTTAAGGGGAGTTAGGAGAGACAGTGATGATGAAGGAGGTGACCCCGGCATGCAAAAAGACAGTGAGCTTGCAGATCTTTCACGTGAGACTGCTCAACAAGCTGAGATTCAGGGGGAGCCTGGAACGTCAGGAGGAGGAGGAAGTTAGGATAAAGGAAAGGCTCCCGAAGCGTCATAGTTAGTTGATCAACAAATAATAGGAGCCTTGGCCGATATTGATGATGACGACGAGATAAATTTTGATTTTGAAGATGAGTTGGAAGAACTCGAAGAAGGAGAGTTCATCCCGGAGAATGTTCCCGATTGGAGCACAAACGATGAAATTATAGCTAATGAAGAAAAGAGACAGCTTTGGTTCAGAAAAGAAGAAAAGAAGTATGAGTTGGCTGTGAAAGAGAAAATGGGATTGCCAAGCCCAGGAAAACTGTCTGGAGGCATTCTCAGTTGGTTTTTCGACAGAGAATTACAGCTTTTTATGCTTAAGAGAAGAGATGGGCTCCAGTATCTGAAGAGAAAGCTAAAAGTCTTCAATACATTGCCTAAAGTTGAAGTAAAAGAACTGGAATGGAAGAACCTGATCAACCTAGGAGACGACCAATATGCAGAAGTGATTGCTAGAATCATCAGAAAGGAAGGTCGATCTGGAAGGTTTGAGAGAATAAAGCCTAGGGAAGGAAAGAGAGTAATGGATGAGTCAAGGATGGATTCATTGACCGGAAAGCCTTGATGAAGATGTTTTACAAGCCGGTTCGATGCCTAAAGAAGGTTCCATTGAAGCCAATGCCACAGGATGTTCTGAAAAATATGAAGTGGTGGTACGTTGATAATGAAACAGCTGAGGCAGTTATGGAAGATCTAGATGAAAGAGTTATTTTGAAAGTGTATGACGCTCTGCACCTCGTAAACCTATCTCAGGGCGACTTGCTAAAACTTCATGAGCAACCAATCTATTTTCACGAAGGTTGGAGATCAGAAGGCAAGAAGTACCAGAAGGTTGTAACAGTTTGTGTAGAACAGGGATTGTATGCTGGTAGCATTTTGAATAAGCCTAATTCTATAGATTAATTGAATATCTAGTTAGAAGCTATCGTCAAGAGGTAGTCTGTTAGTGCAGCCTGTGTGACGATAGCAGTCTAAGTATAGATAGTTTTTTGTTATAGTTTAGGCTTTGTAATTACGAGTTAATATATATACTTGATCTTGGTTATATATGTTTGATCTTGTTTATGTTTGATGTTTACTTAAGTTCAATGATAAGTTCAAACATAAGTTCAGAGATAAGTTCAAACATAAGTTCAAACATAAGTTCAAGAACAAGTTGAAAGACAAGTTCAAGATTAAGTTCAAAGGCTAGGGTTTGAACTTAGTAAAGCTAAGTTCGAACATGTAGTGGACAAGTTCGTTGGCTTGGGCCTAAACGAACTTATCTGAGCTAAGTTCGAATTTAGCCTCTATAATTAAGAGTTAATCAGTTCGAATTAGGGACTTTTGCAGAAATTAGCATTCAGAGCTCGTATAGTGCACGTACGAACTTGAGAGATTTCAGAGAGTCATTTTGGAGAAATACACGTGTCGGATCGTTCGTTGTAACGTCTATCATTGTGTTCGTATCCGGGTTTCCGTGTGTATGATCGATCCGTTAAACCCCTAACGAGGATTCCGCACTCGTTGGAAGGTGTCGCATTAATATCAGATCCGTAGGTTGTATGGGTGACCTTACACGCCAACCAGCAGAGAAGGGAAAAAACAATAAAAAAATAAAAAATCATCAACGTTGATTGTTGTTCTCTTTTCTCTCCCCCTGCGCCAAACCCAAAACCAAACAAATATATAGTATAAGTTTTTTCTCCAATGTTCCCTCCTCTCTTGTTCTCGCCGCTGCAAAAGAAGACAAAAAGAAACCAAAAAATATGATCAAACTAATTCCTCCTACGGCTCCTTTTTAAATAAAAATAATAATAATAATAATAAATCCAACCGAAACCCTAATGGACTAAAAAATGAAATATGGACTTTGGCCCGTTGGATATTCGACTTGGAGAAGCTCAAACCTCAAACTTTCTTTGGACCTGCTTGCATGCTCTCATATTAATCACTTTAAGCCCAAATAATTATCTTATTTTCTTGTCTTGTACCCAATTAAACCAGCAAATAAAAATGACAAGCAAATGAACTTTTAGTACCAAAACTTATATGCTTAAACGCATAAAAAGAATGATATTGTTGAATAAATATATGAATAAATAAGACAATATCAGCCATTTGAAACCTGTGAAAACTGATAGACATGTTAGAAACAACATATAATCAAATGAAATCCTGCAAATAGAAAACATTTTACTAGAAATTAGAAAAATATGTGTTTCACTGTTTAAAACATCGGGATTCCAGACAATAATATTAAAATATTATTGTTAGGATTCCAAAGTCAATCGTTAAGAGACCAATGTTAGCAAAACACGGATTTTAAAAAATTTCTTGAAAAATGCGAAATTTTTCTAAAAAATTAGAAGATCCTCAACACTTGTGAAAATTTTGGAAAGGATGAAACTCGAATGACACATGAATTTTCTCGGATGACAAATGAACCAACTCGAATGTCATAAGTATGAAACTCGGATGAAAGAATGAATTTCTCGAATTAATAACTATCCAACTCGAATTAATAATTAGTCAACTCGAATCAAATGAGTGACCAACTCGAATGATATTGACACTTTCTCGAAAGAGACATGAATCCAACTTAAATGAAAGATGTGGATACTCAAATAATGTTGTTATCGAGAGTGGATTGAAAATTTTTCTAAGTCCAAAAAGTTACCTAACTCGAATAACAGGTAAAATTCCTCGAACAAGTTGTGGAATCAAGTCGAATGAAACAAGAATGTACTCGAATCATATTTGTTATCGAGACTTGTTACAAAATTTTCTAAGTCCTTCAAATTAACCAACTCGAATAACAAATACACTATTCTCGAATTATGAAGTATCCAATTCGAATGAAACTAAAAGTTTCTCGAGTGTAACTTCATCCAACTCGATCAAATCTTAAATTTTCTCGAATGAAGTGTTAATCGAGAAAAATCTTAGAAACTTCTCTAAGTCCAGAAAACCACTGATAATTTCAAAAATTCATTTCAAGGACTATTGTGTCTATCCAAAAGTTGTTTCCTACTCGAAAATGGATTTTAAACATTATTTGTTTACTGAACATTGTCCGGAAACAACCATTTCATTCCAAAGAATCCAATTTTCAGTTTCAAAAACTCGAAAACATTTAACACTGAAAAATTCAAATTAGTGTTTGTGTGTTTGGAACTGAGACTTGAAATTTAATATTCATGATCATAAGAGTAATCCGCATACAAACACACAATCAATTTCAAATTATCACCAACAAATCAACAAAACCCATGAACACATATTAAACATACACGAACACACACACAGAGTATAAAACTCGTAAAAAAATGCTGAAAATAAACCAATTAAATCAAAAAACAGTAACATCACTTACAATTTATATTCTGAATTTGAAACACTTTATCAGAGATTGGGTTTCTTTGAGTGTAGAAAATCTTGTGAAGAAGACAAGGGAACAGTAACCGGTGTGAAAAAGTATTTTTGAATTTCAAAATTCAATTTTAATAGTGAAAATTTGAAATTTGAAATTTGGTTTAACCGGCCAATTTGAAACCCATTATATCTAATAACTTCTTAAGCCCATTTTCATTTTAAACATTGTAAGCCCATTTATTGTACAAAAAAATTTCACACAAACACAAACAACTAAAAAAATAACAACTAAAAAAAATTTTTAATGAAAAAAAAATAAAATTTAAAATAAAAAAAATATTAACTAACTAAAAAGAATAAAGGATAAAAAAATTGCTCCCCCATGATTTTTGCAGTTTAGCTCCCCCTCAGATGAATATCTCTTGAAATGACGGCTCCCCCTATAAAAAATCAGATAAAATTTATCAGATTTTTATAAAATCATATAAAATTTTCTGTCTGCTCCCCCTGCAGATGACAATCTGAATATGTTAAACTCTGAAATATTAAACTTTAAAATCACATGAGATTAACAACAAATTTAATCAAATAAAAAATGTAAATTTAAAATTATAATTTGTAACTACTGAATTTTAAATCTAACGATTCAACATACCCAATTTGTATACCAAAAAATTAAATTGTTTTCATCTAAGGCTTTGGTAAACAAATCAGCTAATTGATATTTAGTGGGTACAAAGTAAAATTCAATATTACCATTTTCTACATGATCTTTTATAAAATGAAATCGGATGTCAATGTGTTTGGTTTTTGAGTGTTGCACCGGATTTGAAGCTATGGCTATTGCACTTTGAGAATCAAAATAAATGGAAATCTTTAGCGGTGTAAACACGTACTCTCTAAGTTGACTCTTCATCCACAACACTTGTGAATAGCACGACGATACTGCGACATATTCATCTTCGGTTGTTGACAGTGAAACACAATGTTGTTTCTTGGATGACCAGCAGACGGGTTTGTCACCTAGGATTGTACTCCTCCTAATGTGCTTTTCCGATCCATTTTGTCACCTATGTGATCAGCATCAAAGAAAGAGGTTAATGTAAACGAGGATTCCCGGGGATACCACTAACCTAATTTTGGTGTTCCCTTTAGATATTTTAAAATTCTTTTGGCAACAGCCAAATGTGATTCTTTAGGATGTGTCTGATATCTAGCACAAACAGACGTAACAAACATAATATCTGGTCTACTTGCAGTTAAATATATTAATGACCCAATTATGCCTCGATAATGAGTTACATCTACAGGTTTCCCTGAAATGTCCTCATCGGATTTGGAATCCGGAGCAATGGGAGTTTTCATGGGAGTACTATTTACCATGTTAAATTTCTTTAACATGTCCTAAATATATTTAGACTGATTGTTAAAAATACCATCAGTCAGTTGTTTCGCTTGTAAACCCAAGAAAAAATTAATTTCTCCCATCATGCTCATTTCAAATTTTTAGGACATTAAGAATGCAAATTTATTGCAAAACTCTGGATTTGTAGACTCAAATATTATATCATCTACATATATTTGAATAACTATGGTATCTGGACCCTGGCATTTATAAATAGGGTTGTATCCATTGCACCTTTGTTGAATCCACATTTCAAAAGATAATTTGAAAGTGCATCATACCAAGCACGCGGTGCTTGTTTAAGGCCATACAGGGATTTGTCCAAAATATATACATGTTCAGGCTTCGAGGGATCTATAAACCTTTAGGGCTGATATGTATATACTTGTCTGTCAATTCCCCCTTTATAAAAACGCAGTTTTTACATCCTTTTGATAAACAGTAAAGTTTTCGTCGTAATCAATTCCGTCTTGCTGGCTATATCCTTTGGCAACGAGGCGAGCCTTGTTTCGAATGATGACACCGTGTTCATCCTTCTTATTCTTGAAGATCCACTTCGTGCCAATGATGGATGATTCTTTTGGTCGCTCCACCAATCTCCAGACCTTTAAACTTTCAAATTGATTTAGCTCTTCTTGCATCGCCACTATCCAGTCAGCATCCAGTAGAGCTTCTTTCACATTCTTTGGCTAAAATTACTTAGAAAATTTGAGAATAAGCACTCGTTCATGGTTGCTCTTCTAGTTTTAACTGAAGCTGAAGGATCACCTATTATGTTTTCAGGTGGGTGATTCCTTGTCCATTTAAAAGTATGCGAGTAAGGCTGAAGTTGGTCTTGATTGGGGTTTAAGTCCAGATAGGGAATTCGAGAATTTACTTCTGAAATGGATGGTATATCAACTGAGATCGGGGTTTCTGAATTTTCAGAAGGCAAAGGGGTTTCAAAAGATTCTGGATCTTGGATAGGTTGTACACTGTCAACCGGTAAGTGTACGTCTGTCGTTGAAGCTTCTCTAGTATCTTCTGAAATTGGTTAGTGAGAATACTATGAGACTACGACTGGATCTTCAGTAATCCTGTCAGGAACAAAATTTTAAAACATTAGGTTTGGTCTGTTCAAAGTAGTCTGCATAAAAATTCCTGAACTTTTTATTTAAATCGTTATTTTCTCAACTCTGTTCAGATGACTTCATAGAAGTCGGCTGTTTAAGATCAAGTCCTGAACTGGTATGTTCAGAAGCCATTACAACGCCTTCATCAAATTTAACATTGACGCTCTCGTTAACAGTCTTTGTCCTCTCATTGTAGACTCGGAAGGCTACAGACTCTTTTGAATAGCCAATGAAGATGCCTTCATCCGCTTTCTGACTAAACTTTCCCAAATTGTCTTTTTCGTTTAGGATAAAGCACCTGCATCCGAAGACATGAAAAAATTTCACATTAGGGACTCGTTTATTTATCAGTTCATACGGAGTCTTACTGAATCTCTTGTTAATTATAGATCTGTTCTGCGTAAAACAAGGCGTTATTACAGCTTCAGCCCAGAGAAATAACAGGAGACTTGAATAAGCCAACATCGTTCTTGTAGATTCCACAAGGGTGTGATTTCTGCGTTCGACTACACCATTCTATTGTGGAGTGCGAGCTGATGAGAATTAATGAGTTATTCCCACAGAATTTAGAAACATCTCGAGTGACTTGTTCTTGAATTCTGTCTCATTATCAGATCTAATGCTTTGAACTCAAAATTGCAACTTGACCTGAATTCTGCGAATGAAGTCGATTATGATCTTGGTAGCATTGGACTTGGATCGCAGGAAGAATACCCACGTGTATCTAGAGTAGTCATCAACTATTACAAGCACATATATCTTTTTGTTTATGCTCTGTACTCGCACAGGCCCACACAAGTCCATATGAAGAAGTTCTAATTCTCTCGTTGTAGAGTGTTTAGCTTTTGACATATGGGACGCTCGAACCATCTTTCCATTTTCACAGGCTGCACACAACTGCTCCTTTTGAAATCTGAGAGTTGGAAGCCCTTTGACTAACCCACCTTTTGCAAGGTTGGTTAACTCTTTGAAGTTCAAGTGTGAAAGACGGCGATGTCATAGCCAAGATACTTTATATGTTGCTTTGGATAATAAGCAAACATCTTTCTTCAGATTTATAGCGGCTAGATTTATCGAGTACAGATTTGTTTATCAATTTCCTGCAAGTATCTCCTTCCCTTCCTCAGATCTAATGCTGCACCGATACGCTTTAAAATTGACCACTAATCCTTTGTCGCATAGTTGCCCAATGCTGAACAGATTGTGACCTAGACCGTCAACGTAGAAGGCTTTTTGTATGGTGATCTTGTCGTACTCAAGCCTCCCATACCCTTTGATCAGAGAGAATTGATCGTTTCCAAAGCGAACCGTCCCACGAAATTTATTAACAAAGTTTGTGAGAGTTTCTCCCTGTCCGGTCATATGCTTTGAGCAGCCGGAGTCAAGGTACCTGTTATTCCAGTTAAATCAATCAAACAATCAATATTAAGCAATTCAGAACAAGATTGAACAACTAACCAAATAATTATATTTGCAACAATAAATATTACAGAGATGATCAACGAATGAACAAAACACTGTAGCCCTAACCTCCTTTTTCTAGCTTTCCGTGCAATTACAAATGATGTCCGATCAGTTAACATTTACAAAAGAAAATATCTATTTATAACTACAAGTCAACTAATTGTTAATTACAAAATAAACCCTTGACTTAATTATTTCATCAATCTAAAATTGGTTCTAACATTCTCCCCCTTTGATGAATTAAAGTAAGTCTTCATTTTGAAAGCCCCAACTTCATCTCAAAACGCCTGACGCTCTTTCGGTTAGACAGCCTCCAACTAGTTTTAGAAATGAATTCAACCATGAGTTTTCCGTCATTTACACTCAACGCTCCCTTCTTCGTCTTTCTTTTCTTATCGGCTGCCAACTTTCCTTTCAATCCATTCATCACCTTTTGAAGCGTTCCATCACAGAATTTATTCAGTTAAATGCTTCGTATAGTTCTCAGCTTTCTATCTTTGTCTTTATATATTACAGCAGGATGCTTGTTCATAATGACTTGATATTCTTTTAAGTCTTCTACAAACTTGATAAACCGATTTGGAGCAATAATATTTATCTTTCTCATTCCTCTTTCGACTCCGATCTGTAGATCTTGCACAGACATAAGCACAAGTTTGGTGTGCATGAAGTGAAAAATTGTCTTGAGTGCAAATATACAGTGCTCGTTCCTCTTATTACGGCACAATTCATCAAATAAATCTTCAATATCTACCAAATGCATTCCGAACATGTCAGCTTTAGTGAATGTATAAGTGTTTCCATCAGTTCTTGTCACAGTGAATGTAGGATAGAAGATCTTAACAAAACGATCTTTTTCAATTTTGACCAAATCAACTATCCTAAACTCACTTCTAACTTTATCCACTGACTGAGCTTTATTCTGCAAGAAGCTTGCATAATTCACTACGTTTGGCATATTTGGCTCCAAAACTTTGAAAAGCTTAAAAAACGTACAGGGAGCTTGCTTCTTATAGAAGATTCTCTTCTCCTAGTAATCTTCAAGATATGGAAGTTTATTCCTTTTTCTGATATACTTGGCTGTTTGTTTTGCAGATAAATCAAACACTTTTACCTTCTTCTTACTGATTTCGTCTTTATTGAGCAAAGTTAGCATATCTCTGATTTCTCTCTGAACAATCTGTTGAGCTTCAAATCTTAATCTATGTTGTTATTGTGATTCGTCAGCCAAGATGTATTCATTGAAGAACCTTTCCATTACTTCAACTTCATTTAACTCTGTAACCACTTGTGGCATAACTTTTTCCACAGGGAATGGTTCTACTATCTCTTCTTTAACATTAACCATAACCTCAGGCTTTTCAACCATCAGTGTAGGTATATCATCTCTCAATATCTCCTGAACAATAACCTCTTCTTCTTCGATCCTATCAGCTCTCACAAAACTATCAATCAAACCAAGCATGTCGTCATCATCAGATACTTCAATCTCCACTTCTTTCTCTACTTCTTCAATCAACAAAGTCTGCCCTTGAACTTCACTATCACTGTCATCATACTCTTTAATGTTATATATTCCTGATTGAACACTTAAAGGAACTGGAACATCTACAATTTCAGCTTGCTTTGAGCATCAACAGGTTTTTCTTTGGAGCTTCCAGCTTCACCCTTCTCTTGACCTTCCATTTCTTTCTCTTTCTCTGGATATGTTATCATTAAAAGGCCAGTACCTTGCTCATCAAGCTTCCTCCTCTTCTCCCCCTCATGAGGAGCATCATTGGAGTCTTCATCTTGCTCACCATGCTTTCTCTTCGTTGCAGAAGCTTGAGCCTTGAATGTCTGTTCTACTGCCGATATTCTTTCAGACATATCACCCAACGCAGTGATTACCGTGCTCTCTAACCCAATCATACGCTCCCTCTTCGCATCAAATTGATCATATACAAACTCTCTGAGCCCTTCAATAGCTTGATTTGGATCTTTTTGTTTCACTTCTTCTTCAGCCATATTCTTGCCCTTTAACAGTTTATGAATGTTAGCCATCTGAACCATCATTTCAGAGAATTGGCTTGTCATGGATTGGTAACTCCAGCAACTACTGCATTCAAGGCTTCATCCAATTTAGTTTCAGTAACAAACGGGGAAAGACTAACTACTGGGTTACTTAGACTTCCAGTTGTCAGAATAGTCGAACTTGTGAAAAGAACGTCTGTGTAGCCAATGCTCAAAGTTGGCAATGTCGTGACTCTGACTGGACTTCCAACCTCTTCAAGTGACGGAACAACAAATGCTTCCGACACTAAGGTTGTTCTAGCAATAACACTAAGTTCAAACGCACTTACTTCAACGTATGAAGTGGCCTCGAGTGTCCTAGTGTGTATGGTTTCTATAGTATGTGCAAGAATTGAAGTTGTACACCCGGGAAAATGTGTACTATATTCAATATCCATAAAATCGAAAGGATTTTCGGATAGATTTTGTGCTTCATCCCGGTGAGAACATGAAACATCTTCCTGTTGAGAGGAAAATGAGTGGCTGGTGGGGTGTGCAGTCGTCAGTGGGATACTGACTAATTCAATGCTGACTCCCATTTGGGAGCCAACAGCAGATCTGTTTATATTCCGGCTGTTTGGGCTTGGAGTCTCCCTCACACTCTCCCTAGCTATTTCAAGAATATCTATCTCTAGAATTCTTTCAGCTATAGAAATTGCAACCATTCCTGCTCCTCCCTCATTTACATCATGTCCATCCTCATCATCATCATCTTCATTCCCTTCCTTAGCTCCTTCAGCGATATTTGATAATGTTTGTTCAGAATCGGAGTTGCTCTCACCTCCTCATTCCTGCACCTCTACACCCTCAGTCACAACTTGGCTGCCCTGAACATCAGCATCTTGCTGATGTTCCTGCTCACCTATAGCCCCCTGGTTAAGAAAACCTGGTTCCAGGGTTTCTACATGAGCGTGATCTATTCTGTATTACTTCACATGCTCACTCACTTGATCCGGATCTTTTAATAAAGCTTCTGGAATTGGCATTATATTAGCGTTCGGCGAATCCTATTGCAGACTCATCATCACATAGTCAAGGCACCACTGAGCATTTGATCGTTTAGGAATTTGTTCATTGACCCTTAATATGCCCCTTATCAATATTTGAATGAATCTTTGAAGAGGTACAAACTTCCTTGCTCGTTTCGTCATTTTTGCCAATACTACTTCCTTCAAGTCCTCCCAAATGCACTGAGCGTAGTCATAATGCTTGTTAAAAGCAATACCATGAAAAATTCTAAGACAATGTATGCTACACCTATCGATACCGGTATGCTTGGATGTCATGCATCTGTTCACAATTCCGAATAACGTATACCACTCTCCGTTATGTCCATTTCTATGAAACTTAGAGCATTTCAGTAGAGGCTTAGAATATCCTAAGCATATCAAATCATGGACAAGTTAGTCATCGGATACAAAATCTTCAAAGTAGCTAGCTCGGGAGTCACTGTATCAATGCGACGCGGTAGAAATAGATTATGTCTGAGCCTAGACAGTGTAATCTTTGTCTTGAATTGATCAATGGTAACCTTGAAATGATGGTTACCATCAGCGGATACGAACTTGATTGTATGCCAAAACTGTTGTAAGTACACTTGAGGAATAGAGGGTTTATATTGAAGTTATTAACCTAAAGGATGTCCTTTTAAGGACGTCTACTATGATTGGATGGCTGACATTTATTATCTTTGGATCAAGACGGTGGTTGTTATCATGAAAGGGTAGGCAATATTTAGGTTTGACGAACTGAGTATCTGGTATGGGTGTGGAAGGTGAAGGTCGGGTGACAGAAGCAGATTTCACTGGTTTGGATACCAATGTATGATTTGAAGATGAATGGGAATAAGATGAATTTCAAGGTTAAGATTGAGCTGGGGAAGCCATTTGAAACCTGTGAAAAATAATAGACATGTTAGAATCAGCAGATAATCAAATGAAATCCTGCAAATAGAAAAATAAAACATTTTGCTAGAAATTAGAAAAATATGTGTTTCCCTATTTAAAGCATCGGGATTCCAGAACATAATAATAAAATATTATTACTAGGATTCCAAAGTCAATCGTTAAGAGACCAATGTTAGAAAAACACAGATTTTAAAAACTTTCTTGAAAAATGTGAAATTTTTCGGAAAAATTAAAATTCCTCAACACTTAGAAAAATTTTAGAAATTTGAGAATGAAACTCGATTGAAATATGATGTTTCTCGGATGACTCATGATCCAACTTGAATGACATAAGTATGAAACTCGAATGAATAAGAACTTTCTCGAATGAACTTATGGACCAACTCGAATGATATTGACGTTTTCTCGAAAGTCACAGAAGACAACTCGAATAGAATTGTTGTATTCTCGAATGGAATTGTTTATCGAGACTTGATAGCAAAATTTTCAAAGTCCTAAAGCTGCTCAACTCGAATAACAAGAAAAATTCCTCGAACCACCTATGAGACCAACTCGAATTAAACATGAAAGTACTCGAATCAAACTTGTTATCGAGGGTTATTCTAAAACATTTCTAAGTCCTGCAAAATAACCAACTCGAATAACAACTAACATTTTCTTGAATCAAGAAGTATCCAACTCGAATGAGATTAAAAGTTTCTCGAGTGTAACTTCATCCAACTCGATCAAAAATGAAAATTCTAGAATGAAGTGTTTATCGAGAAAAACGTTTAAAAACTTTTCTTAGTCCAGAACCACTGATAATTTCAAAATTTCATTTCAACGACTATTTTGCCTATATAAAAGTTGCTTCCTACTCAAAAATGAATTTTAAACATAATTTGTTGACTGAATATTGTCCAGAAACAACCATTGCATACGAAAAAATCCAATTTTCAAAGGAAAGAACTCGAAAAACTTTTAACAATGAAAAATCAAAATTAAGGTTTGTGTGATTGGCAATGAAACTTGAAATTTAATATTCAAGTTCATATGAAGAATCTGCATACTATCACAAAATCAATTTCATATTATCCCTAACAAATCAAAAAATCCCATTAACACATAATAAACATATACAAACACACACTGAATATAAACTCGTAAAAAAATTGCTGAAAATAAACAAAAACAGTAAAATCACTTACAATTTATAATCTGAATTTGAAAACATTTTTAGAGATTGGGTTTCTTCGAATGTAAGAAATCTTGTAAAGTTGAAATTTCAAAGAAGACAAGGGAACAGTGACCGGTGTGGAAAAAATAATTTTGAATTTCAAAATTCACTTTTATAGTGAAAATTTGAATTTTGAATTTTGGTTTAAACAGCCCAATTGAAACCCATTATCTCTAATATCTTCTTAAGCCCATTTATTATACCCAAAAACAATTGTCACACGAATATAAATAACAAAACAAAAACAAAAAAAAAATTAACTAAAAAAATTGACTAACTAAAAATTTTTTTAACTAACTAAAACTAAAATTTGAACAAAACTAAAAAATGTAACAAACATCAAACAAAAATTTGTACTAAAAAATGAACTCAAAAGAAAAATAAAAGATAACAAAACAGAAATTGCTCCCCCTTGATTTTTGCAGTTTAGCTCCCCCTCAGATTAATATCTCTTTAAATGACAGCTCCCACTACAAAAAATCAGATAAAAATTTATCAGATTTTAAGAATCAGATAAAAATATCTTTCTGCTGCCCCTGCACATGACAATCCGAATCTGTTAAAATCTGAAAAATTTAAACTTTTAAAGTCACATGAGATTAACATCATATTAAATCAAATTAAAAATGTAAATTTAAATTATAATTTGTAACTATTGAATGTTTAAATCTAACGATTCAACATTCCTAACTTGTATACCAAAAAATTAAATCGTTTTTCACCTAAGGTTTTGTTAAACAAGTCAGCTAATTGATATTCAGTGAGTACAAAATATAATTCTATATTACCATTTTCTACATGATCTTTTATAAAAATGATACCGGATGTCAATGTGTTTGGTTTTAGAACGTTGCACTGGATTTGAAGCTATGGCTATAGCACTTTGAGAATCACAATAGATGGGAATCTTTTGCGGTGTAAACCCGTAGTCTCTAAGTTGACTCTTTATCCACAACACTTGTGAACAGCACGACGATACGGCGACGTATTCAGCTTCGGCTATGGACAGGGAAACACAATGTTGTTTCTTGGATGACCAGCAGACGAGTTTGTCACCTAGGAATTTTACTGCTCCTGATGTGCTTTTTCGATCATTTTGTCACCTGCGTGATCAGCATCAGAGAAGGCAGTTAATGTAAATGAGGATTCCCAGGGATACCACAAACCTAAGTTTGGTGTTCCCTTTAGATATCTTAAAATTCTTTTGGCAGCAGCCAAATGTGATTCTTTAGGATGTGCCTGATATCTAGCACAAACACATGTAGCAAACATAATATCAGGTCTACTTGCAGTTAAATACATTAATGACCCAATTATGCCTCGATAATGAGTGACATCTACAGGCTTCCTTGAAAAGTTCTCATCGAGTTTTGATTTAGAATTCGGAGCCATGGGAGTTTTCATAGGAGTACTATTTACCATGTTAAATTTCTTTAACATGTCCTGAATATATTTGGACTGATTGATGAAAATACCATCAGTCAGTTGTTTCACTTGTAAACCCAAGAAAAATTGATTTCTCCCATCATGCTCATTTAAATTTTTTGGGACATTAAGAAAGCAAATTTCATGCAAAACTCTGGATTTGTAGACCCAAATATTATATCATCTACATATATTTGAATAACTATATTATCTGGACCCTGACGTTTTATAAACAAGGTTGTATCCACTGCGCCTTTGTTAAATCCACACTTCAAAATATAATTTCAAAGTGCATCATACCAAGCTCGAGGTGCTTGTTTAAGGCCGTAGGGATTTATCCAAAATATATACATGGTCAGGCTTCGAAGGATCAGTAAACCCTTCGTGCTGGTATGTATATACTTCGTCTGTCAATTCCCCATTTAAAAACGCAGTTTTTACATCCATTTGATAAACTGTGAAGTTTTTTGTGTGCTGCAAATACTAAAAACATCCTAATGGCTTCTATCCTAGCAACTGGAGAGAATGTGTCTTCGTAATCAATTCCCTCTTTCTGGCTATATGCTTTGGCAACGAGGCGAGCCTTGTTTCGAATGATGACACCGTGTTCATTCCACTTCGTGCCAATGATGGATTTATCTTTTGGTCGCTCCACCAATCTCCATACCTTCAACCTTTCAAATTTATTTAGCTTTTCTTGCATAGCCACTATCCAGTCAGCATCCAGTAGAGCTTCTTTCACATTCTTTGGCTCAATTTTACTCTAAAAATTTGAAAATAAGCACTCATTCATGGTTGCTCTTTTGGTTTTAACTGAAGCTGAAGGATCACCTATTATGTTTTCAGTTGGGTGATTACTTGTCCATTTGAAGATATGTGGGTAAGGTGGAAGTTGGTCTTGATTGGGGTTTAAGTCCAGACTAGGAATTCGGGGATTTGCTTCTGAAGTTGATGGTATATCAACTGAGATCGGGGTTTCTGAGTTTTCAGAATGCAAGGGGGTTTCAAAAGATACTGGATCCTGGATAGGTTGTACACTGTAAATGGGTAAGTGTACGTCTGTCGTTGAAACCTCTCTAGTTTAATATGAAAATGGTTGGTGAGAATAGTCTAAGACTCTGACTGGATCTTCAGTAATCCTGTTAGGAACCAAATTTAAAACATTAGGTTTGGTCTGTTCAAAGTAGTCTTCATAAAAATTCTCGAATAGTTTTTTTAAATCATTATTTTCCGCACTCTGTTCAGATAACTTCATAGAAGTCGGCTGGTTATGATCGGGTCCTGAACTGGTATGTTCAGAAGCCATTACAATGCCTTCATCGAATTTAACCTTGATGTTTTCATTAACAGTCTTTGTCCTCTTATTGTAGACTCGGAAGGCTACAGACTCTTTTGAATAGCCAATGAAGATGTCTTCATCCGCTTTCTGACTAAACTTTCCCAAATTGTCTTTGTCGTTTAAGATAAAACACCTGCATCTAATTGACCTGGAAAAAATTTGACATTAGGGACTCGTTTATTTATTAGTTCATACGGAGTCTTTCCGAATCTCTTGTTGATTATAGATTTGTTCTGTGTAAAACAAGGCGTTGCTACAGCTTCAGCCCAAAGGAATAATGGGAGGTTTGAATAAGCCTGCATTGTTCTTGCAGATTCCACAAGAGTGCGATTTCTTCTTTCGACTACACCATTCTGTTGTTGAGTGCAAGCTGCTGAGAATTGATGAGTTATTCCCACAGAATTTAAAAACGTCTCGAGTGACTTGTTCTTGAATTCTGTCCCATTATCAGATCTAATGGTTTGAAATGAAAGTTGCAACTTGACTTGAATTCTACGAACGAAGTCGATTATGATTTCGGTAGCATCGGACTTAGATCGCAGGAAGAATACCCATGTGTATCTAGAGTACTCATCAACTATTACCATCACATATCTCTTTTTGTTTATGCTCTGTACTCGCATTGGCCCACACAAGTCCATATGAAGAAGTTCTAATGCTCTCGTTGAAGAGTGTTCAACTTTTGACTTGTAAGACGCTCGAACCATCTTTCCTATTTCACAGGTTGAACACAACTGCTCCTTTTGAAATCTGAGAGATGGAAGCCCTTTGACTATCCCACCTTTTGCAAGGTTGGTTAACTCTTTGAAATTCAAGTGTGAAAGACGGCGATACCATAGCCAAGATACTTTAGATGTTGCTTTGGATAATAAGCAAACATCTTTCTTCAGATTTATTGAGGCTAGATCTATGGAGTACAGATTTGTTTTTCTATTTCTTGCAAGTATCTCCTTCCCTTCTCCAGATCTAATGCTGCACCGATTCCCTTTAAAATTGACCTCTAATCCTTTGTCGCATAGTTGTCCAATGCTGAACAGATTGTGACCTAGACCGTCAACGTAGAAGACTTTTTGTATTGTGATCTTGTCATACTCAAGACTCCCATATCCTTTGATCGGACAGAATTGATCAATTCCGAAACGAACCGTCCTACAGAATTTATCAACAAAGATTGTGAGAGTTTCTCTCTGTCCGGTCATATGCTTTGAGCACCCGGAGTCAAGGTACCACACATGATTTACCTATAAGACGAAAAAAGACGTGAGGTACCCACTTATAGTTGGGTACTATGGATTTTGGTAAATCATTGGGTATGTTATTATTTTTATCAACAGATTGTGCCTTCAATTTAGGAACCCACTTTTTAACAGTACGTTTAGGTATCCATTTTTGTCCAGTTTGGTGTGGAACTGATTTTGAAATATGCTTCTTTGGAACATTTTCCTGTTTAAAAGAAGGAACCTTTTCCATTGGTAACCATACAAGCTTATTATATTTAGCATGCATTATATTACAACGAGCAGAACTTAAAGCAATTAAAATCAGTTCGAGAGTATTTATTACATCGTTTTTCAGTAAATTTATTACAGATAGAATTATCAAAATGACTAATCCTATCAGTAACAAAATTTTCTTTGACTCTTCACTCTTGTCTTAAACTCTTGTTTTTCGTTTCTAGTTGCTTCTTACGCCATTCTTTCTTCCGAGACCTTTTCACAATATTATCTGACATAACATAAACATGAGAATTAGTCGTTTTAGTAATATGTTTATCCTGTAGAATTCTCTTACCTTTGGAAATATGGACCTTCTGTGCAATAGAATCCTTTGAGGAAGATGATTCACCTTTTTCATATATAGGAGTCACCAAATGAACTTTTGTTTCTCATTTTTCATTTGTAAAACTTGTGAGTTTTCTGATGTATCCTTGGAATCTGTAGATATTCTTTTCAGAATACTTACAAGTTCTTTAGGTTTTTCAATTTGTTTGTCATGTAATGGTTTAACAAATTCATCTATTTTGACAAACATTTCTTCCAATGAGTTGAAATCCGAGTTCATATACAAATCAAAATCTTCTTCAGAATTAATAGAATCAAGTTGAATTGAAGGTCTTTGATCTGGTTGAAATTTGTTTTCAGGCTGATTTTGCAGCTTCAATTCTAAAGATTTAATTTCATCCTTAAGATTTTGATTTGCAGACTCAAAAGTTTTGATTTTCAATTCAAGATCAGAGTTTATCTTCTCAAGAATTGAATTTGGTAAATATGGCTTTTGAGAATGAGTAGTATTTTCAGATAATTCCTTATCAGAATAAGTCTGAATATACTCCTCATAAATGCAAGAATTTTGATAACATTCATTTAATTTGTTATAACCGCCAGTATTCTGCATTTTATCAGATCTCGACCTTTTTGAATCTTCACTTGATTCTACTTCATCCGAAGCTTTCATAAAAACCATTTGTAATCCTAAATTCATATATCTGACATCATATAAAATAGGTGAATTTGAAATTGCTTTTGTCAGATACTTAGGATTAGTCCAACCTATACCTGATTTTGAATTATAAAATTCAGTATCTTTAGGTTGATTTAAATATATTGTTTAATCTGTTTGACCTCGTTTTATAAACTCATCTTCCAAAGATTTAATTTTCTCGTAAAGTTTCATTCTTTCATCAAATATGGCATGATATTTCTCAGAATAACTTGACGCTTCTAATTCAGCTAAATTCAGTTTTTCTGTTAGGTCAGATATATTGCTATTCATTTTTTGAATTTGACTTTGAATATCATTTGCTTTATCTTGTAGATCTGATACAGCTCTTAATGCTAATGCCTTATCCTTGGAAAAATCTAACACTAGCGCATGTTCTTGACTTAATTTGTTTTCTACGAAATGAACATATTTCTTTTCAGCTTTTAAAGATTTTTCAAATTTCTTTAACGTATAAGCCATTTGCATCAGTTTTTGTTCTAGCATACAGGAGTCATCATTATCAGAATCAGAGCAACTTTGTACCCCAGGTGTCTCTGAACTTTCTGATGTATCTGAATCGGATTCATCATTATCTTTATCCTTGTTGCATCCAGCATCTCCTGTTGCCATCAGTGCTAACTCTTCAGTCAGTTCCTTATCATCATCAGACTCTTCTTTCTCTTCAGTCTCCACATCCGTCAAACCCACCCAAACTTCATCTTCAGCTATCATCACAGACTCACTAAGTTCTGAATCATTAAAAACTTCAGACTTAAGACAGATGTGTGCATCTTCATCTAAAATATCTTCGTCTTCAGATAATTGGAGCTAGTGATCATCTTCAGACATCAGAGCTTTACCGGCCTCCTTTTCCTTTGCTAGTAGTGCCTTACGATTGTAGTATTCTGAATTCTTTTCTACAGGCAATCTACATTCTCTAGCATAATGGCCTGGTTTGCCACAGTTATAGCACTTTTGCTCAGAATCCTTCTTGGCAGGCTTATCAGATTTTTCATATTTGTCAGCTTTCTTGCCACTACTCTCTACTTATTTATCAAATCTGTCCTTCTTTTCAAACTTCTGTGAGCCGGTTTTGTACCTCATCCTGTTGTTGGTTGGTTTTTGGTAGAACTTCTTCTGAAATGCCTTCGTCAGTAAGGCCAATTGTTTCTTCATCTCTTCAACTTCAATATCAGTTGGGGAATCCGATGGGTCTGACATTGATGAATTGCTTCTTACTACTACCCCTTACTCCTTCTTTAGATTATATTTATATTTTTTGTCTGCCAACAGAGCTAAAGGATCAACAATTTCTTTTTCGGCCTTCTTCTTTCCTGACATCTTCCTTAAAACAACTTCCTGATAGTTGTTAAGGTTTTCATATACCATGTGAAAGTCCATGTCATCAATTTCTTTGGTTTGTTAAATTATCATAGTGTACTTATCCTACTCCGGATTCAGTACGTTCAAGAATTTGCCATTGATGCCAAATTTGACTTTGTGACACCCTTCCTCTTCATTTCACTTACTAGATTCACAAACCTTAGATATGTACTCTCCAGCAATTCCCCTTCTCTTACTCTGAAGTTCTCAAATGTCATTAAACTGTTTCGGGCTCTATTTGTTGTTGCTTAGTCTGAACCCCTCATCAATTTACAAACCTCATCCTAGATGGATTTGGCTGTTTTGGTATTAGTCAGACAAGTTTTTATATCATTGGGTATAGATATCTACAACAGGTTTCTAGCTGTCGTGTCCCCCAGTTTTCTGCGCTTTTGTGCTTCAGTTAGGTTTGTGACCCCAACTATTCTTTCAGGTATAGGAGGGTTGCCGGTGGGTACAGCAGGTATTGTCTCAAGAAAACAGCTGGTCCGTCATTGAGTAATTTCAGCATTTCATCGGACAGGTCATGGAAACTTATAAACTCAAGGAATCTTTCCCTCCATTGTACGTATTCTCCTCTGTATAAAATTGGAGGTTTTGTTTCCGACCCCATGGCTAGTGCGTCTTTGAACATTTTGACTGATTAACAGGAATCATCCAAGATCTTTTAAATGAAAATTTGATTGAAATTGAAAAATTGATCAAACTTGAAGGTAAGTTGATCAAACTCGAATGAGTATTGAATGAAACTCGAAATGAATGGGATCAAACTCGATCAATAAAAGATAAAACTTGAACAATGAATGGAATCAACTCGAATTGTAAAGATGGAAACTTGAGTCTAGAAAAAATCAATCAATAGATTAATAATGCAACTCGAATGCAAATAATAGTCAACTCGAATGAAGCTTCTATGAAACTCGGATCAAATGAGAATAAACTCGAATGAAATTGACTGTTGATTGATTAAACTTGAATTGGTCTTGTTTGAAAATCGATCTAAATTGTAATTCACTGATGTTTTACAAAACTTGAATATCCCTTCCTTTCAACTCTAGTAGAATATGATTCAACTCGATTAGTTCTTTAGTTCAACTCGATTGAATCTGTGATTCAACTCGATTGAAATTTCAAATCAACTCAATGGAGACTGACTTTTAACTTGAATAACACACTTTTCAACTCGATTTAAAGTAGTTCTCAAGTCGATTAAAACATGAACAAACCTATATTCAAATTTTATGGTTTTAATGAAAAAACAAGTCCAGAATTCAATATTTTCACTGAAAATGCATCAATTAATCCCAAATTGAAATCGAAGGTAAGGTGTTTACTTACAAACACTTTTTCTAAAAACAGTTTGGTTAATATAAGATTAAACACCTTGTTATTCACACGAACAGTGAAGAACAATGAATTTTTCAAAAAATCATAAAAATCGATGAATCTTCTTGAATGTTTTGAAAAATCGATGAACTGCTGCTCACTAGTACCCGTTTCTCCTTCTTTAGCTTGTATTTATATTTCTTTTCTGCCAACAGAGCTAAAGGATCAACGGTTTCCTTTTCAGCCTTCTTATTTCCAGACATCTTCCTTAAAACAACTTCCTCGTAGTTGTTAAGGTTTTCAAATACCATGTGAAAGTCCATGTCTTCAATCTCTTTGGTTTGCTGAATTATCATTGTGTAGTTATCCCACTCCGGATTACGTTCAGGAATTTGACATTGATGTCTAAATTTGACTTTGTGACACCATTCCTCTTCATTCCACTGACCAGACTGACAAACCTCAGATACGTACCCTCCAGCAGTTCCCCTTCTCTTGCTCTGAAGTTTTCAAACGTCATTAAACTGTTTTGGGCTCTGTTTGTTGCTGCTCTGTCTGAACCCCTCATCAATTTACAGACCTCATCCCAGATGGATTTGGCTATTTTTGTATTGGTTAGACATGTATAGATGTCATTGGGAATAGATATCAACAAGAGCTTTCTAGCAGTCTTATCACCCAGTTTTCTGTGTTTTTGTGCTTCATTAAGGTTTATTATTCTATTGTTCTTTCCGGGATAGCTGGATTGCCATTTGGAACTGTCGGTATGGTTTCCAAGAAAACAGTTGGTTCGTCATTGAGTGATTTCAGCATTTCATCAGACATGTCATGGAAACTGATGAATTCAAGGAATCACTCCCTCCATTGTACGTATTTCACCTCTGTATCAAATTGGAGGTTTTGTTTCCGACCCCATGGCTAGTGCGTCTTTGGACATTTTGACTGATTAACAGGAATCTTCCAAGATCTTTTAAATGAAAATTCGATTGAAATTGAAAAATTGATCAAACTTGATGATAATTTGATAACACTCGAATGAGTATAGAATGAAACTCGAAATGAATGGGATCAAACTCGGTCAATGAATGATAAAACTCGAACAATGAATGGAATCAACTCGAATTGTAAAGATGGAAACTCGAATCTAGAAGAAATCAATCATTAGATTAATAATGCAACTCGAATGCAAAGAATGTACGACTCGAATGATGCTTCTATAAAATTCGAATGAAGTGAGAAGGAACTCAAATCAAGTGGACTGATGATTGATTAAACTCGAATTGGTCTTCTTTAAAACTTGATTCAAATTGAAATCCACTTAACAGTTGTTTTATAAAACTCATATAAAACTTCCTTCCAACTCGAATTGAATAGAGTTCAACTCGATTGACTCTTTTATTCAACTCGATTAAAATTGAGTTCAACTCGAATTAAACTGTTTGCAAGTCGATTGAAATAAGAGTCCAACTCGATTGGAACTTCTTTCAACTCGATTTATACTTCAATTCAACTCGATCAATAAAATTTTCAACTCGATTTAAACTGTTTTTCAACTCGATTAACATATGAACATAACTTTATTCGAGTTTTATGATTTTTATGAAAAATCAAGTCCATAATTCAATATTTTCACTGAAAATGCATGTATTGATCCCAAATATAAATCGAATGTGAGGTTTTCACTTACAAACACTTTTTCAGAAAACACTTTGGTTAAATGCAAATCAAACACCTTGTTTTTCACAAGAACAATGAAGAACAATGAGTTTTTCATAAAATAAAAAAATCGATCAATCTGCTTGAGTGTTTGGAATTACAGATTGATATTATAATCAATCTGATCGATATTCAATCCTTTTCCTTCGATCCAAACTTCAGATTCAATTACCAACTGAATCAAAAACCCTACTGGTTTTTTCAATTTTTCCAAAAAAAAAAAAAAAACGATGAAACAGTGAAAACGTTTTCAAAATTCAATCAAAAATCATTTCCATGCTCTGATACCAATTGTTATTCCTATTTAATCAATCAATCAATATAAAACAATTAAGAACACAATTCAAAGACTAACCGAATGATTACATTGCCAAATGTGGATTACAGAGAGAAAATGTTCGATGATCACTATAGCCCTAATCACTGTCAAATTCCATGCAAGGAATTTCGTACAAAACAGAATGTCAGGTCTTTCAGAACTCTATCATTTACAAAAGGAAAATTATATTATATCTAAATGTCAACTTTACACTAATTACAAAATATACCCTTGACTTATTTATTTCCTTAATCTAAATAGGATTCTAACAAAATGGCATCCCAAACTCTCACCCAAAATTTCAGTTCCTCAGATTCCCAATCATCATCTAACCATACATTGGTCTCAAAACCAATTAAATATGTTTCAGTCACTAGACCATCACCTTCATCCCCATACCTGAAACTCAGTTGGTCAAATCTAAGTATTGTCTATCCCTTCTTGATAATAATCATAGATTTGATCCAAATGTTATTAAAGTGAGTAATCACGTTATTGTTGAAATCCTTAAAGGTCATCCTCTTTGGTATCTTTTGAAATACAAACCTTCTATTCCTCTCGTATACCTAAAAAATTTTGGCACACCATAAATGTTCGGAATTCGTATCGTTTTTCATAAAAACAAAAACTTTTAATCATATTAAACGCACAAGGGAAGCTTTTTAAAATCACGAATTCCGTACACGGATCATCAAGTATACATGAGATAAATAATCATGAAAGTATTAAATATCCATACCTTTGCATTCGATGACAAGAATACACGAATGAGATGCTCTCAGTATCCACCGGTGATGACACGATCGAGCGGCGCCAAGTATGCAATCGAACACACGAAGAATGGGAAAAACACACGCAATAATGTGTTTGGTACGGCCGAAGCACCACACACACACACACATACACCTTATGTGTGTGTGTGCGCGTCGTGAATGCAATCCCCACACCAAAAAAACCTACCTCTTTTTTGTGTGTATATATATATCCAAAATATATGTATAGCCATATGTATGTGTATATATATATATATATATATATATATATATATATATATATATATATATATATATATATATATATATATATATATATATATATATATATATATATATATATATATATTATTAATTAAGAGTTTGAGTTTTAATCAAACTCTATCATAATATAATATATATCTTAATAAATATCTTTATTATTTAAACTTTATATAATTATCTCTATAATTATACAACTATTAAATAATATTAATCTTTTATAAATTATCTAATAATACATAAATGACCTGATAATTTATAATTATCTCTTATTTATTTGTTTATAATTATCCATCTAATTATCTAATAACTAGATGATAATATCATATCAAATAAATACATCTTTTATTTAATATCCAATAATAAATAAAAGACTAGATGTTATTTAATTATCATCCAATGACAATTAAATCACTACAATATCTAATATTGCGCTTATAGTCCCCGTACTTTGAGATATAATTAATCATCCATTAATTTTAATTTCAATGATCATTTCGTGTCATAAACAATATCCAGTGTTGTTTATTCAATAGTTTAATTGTATTTGCTCAGTTGTGCTCATCGGATGTCATCTTTACACACCATATACTAACATACTCCCACTTGTGTAAGATGACATACTGTCCTGCAGCATGCGCCTAAAGGAGGTCATGGCTAGACACTTTAGGCAACCAAGGTCATAAAAACTCTGACTCCCATTCGGGCATTCTTGTTGGAACAGCCTTCCAAAAAGAAACTTAGGTTCTATCTCATGCATCGCGATATTTCAATGTGAAAGCTAGGCATGGATTAGATCAACCGTAGCAAACACGATTCTGTTTCTCGACTCCCTGATCTCATATGGAACTGTTACAGACAAGGTAGAACACATCAGTTCTGTCCGAACATGGTCAAGTATTTCTGTCAGTATCGATCGCCGGGCGGCCCAGAAATATCTCTTTTTAGTTAAAAGAAGGTGCAAATCCCATATTGACTATCTAGGCCTCCAGCACGACTCCCACTACAACCAGTCTCGAACAGTTATGATCACCCAGTTACAGATGATGTTAGGTTAGGCCAAATGTACAGCAACACCCGCACTAAAGTACGTAGACATCTCAGGTACAAAGGATTACCTTTTTGAGACGACTCATGACTATGATCCACAAAGTGGTCTCAATCGGTGGGTCAATCCAATATTTGTTCGCAACAAATACCTGTGAATTTGGTCCAACCTTTGTTATATTCATTACCCATGAATATCAACCAAAAACGACAGTAGCCTTTTAATTCTCGTTGTGGTTCCCACGACAACAAGCTGCCATGGAATACTTTTAGAATAACTTCAAATTTATCCTTGGATTTCTAAAACATGCAAAATAGAACGACATTAAAGATATCATGTTGATCTCCTTTATCTCAATAAACACAACATGACTTCCATCACTTTAATGCTACTGTTCCTTTATCAAATATAACGGTAATATGATCTATCGAAAAATTAATTTCAGACTTGATCTTAGTGGGAGTGTTCTCTAGTTAACTACCTTAACTTCCATTACCGTTTATCTTTGAAAAATTACACTAGTTCTTTATTACAAGTTCTTGTAATATTATTCAGATCCATTCTGAATCTCCTTACAAATTTCTATCCATTATCTTTAGAGGAACTGGTAATCACTCATAAAGACACCAGGAATAAAATTTAGGAGCTCTAGCAATTCAGATTAATTGCTACTAGTGATACGTTTAGATGTTTAGTCTTGAATTTGACAGTATGCGGTTTATCTATATCTTAACAAGATATCTTAACTTAATAACATTGTGTTCAAAATTTGTGATATGTATCTATAACCACCAGAACCTGGTTATCTACAACATTTCGTTGTGGTATTTTGTCAAGCTTGCCGACGAGTGTTTAAACAAGTCAAAGGCTATTACTTGACTAACCATCACACAAGTTGTATACATTTCACATGTAATAAATGCAATTTCTTCTTGTCTAAACAATCCAGACTTAACAAGTCTTGAATAGTTTCTGACAAGTTAACTGAATTATGCTCCATGTAACTCTTTTACATTTAATTCTGCATTTTATTAATTTCATCTATATAATTACGGATGACTATCTAACTCATATAATCTCTTGAACTAACTTTCAAGAATTAACAAGTTTAATGAAACTGCATTTGAACACTTGAACAATTTACACAACAACATAGTTGACCCTTTTTATCTGAATATGACTACTAGCTTGTCCAATCTCTATTGACAAGTTACTATTCAAGTTTCACTTGAATCAATAGTCTATAATCATGGCTTAGTATTCTCAAACAATTGAAATTTCAAGCAACAAATTTTTAACTTTAAAAATTCTTTATTTATCCCAAAAATACTTGCAAGAAATTCAACAATTGTTTACTACACCATGATAAACTATTGATGACATGAAAAATAGTGTCTAGCAGAGTATTCTCTAAGATGTCTCTATGCTCCCACTGGTCCTGGCATCTCTTTTCACTTCATTTAGTTTTTGCAGACATTATGCATAAAACTTTGTTCAATTGGTTATCACATATCCAATAACAATAGAAAGTGAATAATTCATATACACGAATTCTCAATATGGTCAACCTTGACCATTTCCAAGTACTTGGGACAATTCCTTTCTTAGTGCCTAGTTTCCTAGCGCTCAAAGAATATGTCATCCTTGGATTCGACTTCTCTGGTATTAGGTTTTAGCTAATCCTTAGCTTTAACCTCTGGCTTGGGAACTTGCTTTCCCTTCCGTCCCTTTCCCTATCTTCTCTCCTTGATCATTCCCTCAGCATTCTGGAGCATCTGATACAACCCACTGATAATATTCTCCACGCATATTGTAATAAATTACAAATTGCTTAAATCCCTTAAATAAGTAGTAGAAAATTAGATTCGTGGCCATCTCCTGTGTCACGGGATACCCAAGTCTGCTAAGATTTCATCTTCAGCACATGGGGTCTAACAGTTGTTCCTTCTGCCATTCTGCAGGAGTTGAGAGCCCTAGTCATATTATGTTTCTCAGTCCGAGCCTGAGTCTGGAACATATCCTTTAGCCGGCGATACATCTGGTAAGCTGAGACATCCATAAGGTAAGTCTGCTGCTAAGATGTCATGGTCGCTAGCATTAGACAGGCAACATCGACCGCATCCTCAGAGTGCATTTTGTGGAGATTTCTCTCCTCAACTGTCGCAGTCTCTGCAGGAGCAGGTCCTGGTGCCCTTTCCAGAACATATGACTTTCGCTCTGTGATCAGAACATTAGTCAGATCTTAGTCCTAGTTCAGGAATTGCTTCTTTTGAGCTTTCCATTTCCCGAATGGTCCTCAAAGTAGCAATTTTGCGCTTTTAGGGAGGATTTTCAATAGGAGGAGGTTGAGGAGGGAGATTGATGTTATCATTGTTGTTGTTACCGTTATTGTCATTGTTATTATTTAAACCACTTCTACCTCTGCCTCTTTCAACCATCTAAAAAATTTTTTTTTAAAAATTAGTATTTGATTAACCATTAACAAATCAATAACCCAAAATTTAGAAAATGATTTATTAATCCTAAGAACCCTTTTACTTATTCATTCACCCAATGGAGGCTGAACCTACATGAATAAGCTACTTAGGCATGCAACTTATTACCAATTACAACCCCTTTGCAACTCTTAGATCTTATGAGATTTCCAATTACTTAAATTGATCATGTTTAATCTCATCCACACCTTGGGCAACAATCTTACTGAGGAACCACCACTGACACACACCATATAACAACTACAAGTCACTGGCCCAAGTCTCTGTTAGGATCCGCAATGCTCAACTCACAGCCCTCCGAGTTTGCGGCGTAAGCACCCAACGAAGCCTGAACCCACTTACGACGACCGGTCACCGTGAGTGCCACTATATGGACGGTGTGTTGTATCAGATTTTTAATTTGGGTTTTTAACCAGTCTCTTACCAAGAACTAGTGGCCAGTAAGGTTAGTTAGCGGGCAGGATCCTTTCGGTTCTAAACCTCTCGGAAATTCCTACAACCACAGCCCGAGCGAGACTGTCCTAGACACCACCTATTCTGGTAAACAGTCCAGTTAATGTACCAGTTTTAAGAATTTCAACTCTTTGATCATATGACATTTTAAAATAAATCTCCTTTTATTTGAAAAACTAATTTCATAAAAATTTCATATCTAACACCTGACAAAATAATTAAAGTTTCCAATTTAAACTTCCTTTTAAATACTTTAATTTTTCATCAAAAATGATTGTAGGTTTGATTTCTTTTATTTATCTACTTTGTCACCACAACCACGTAGATATAAATAAAGCATGAAGAAATAAAACATACAATCACATAGTGACATAGCCTTGCCGAAACTAAATTGGTTTCCGAGAGCCATACGGACATACCAATTAGGTCAAAGCCTAAGGGACAAAAACAACACACAAGGCAATAAGGATGAACTCTTTCAGCTCCCACTAGCCTCAACATCCGATAATGTCTCTGAGCATCCTTGATAAATGACCTCCTTCTTTATGGACATCTTCGCCAAGATTTTTACATAATTTTAATCAAAATACATTTGCATATTTTCTATTACATCATAAAATCGGGATTCCAATGGCACGCAGGCCTTCCCAAAAATAACCAATAATAAAAATAGCAAACATCACGATTAAATAAACAACCATCTAAACAAAGGGGTCTCAATGCTCGGCTATGTCACAAACATAAAGCAGTAATGCATGTAAATAATCCAGAATTCATTTTCATCTTGCCATGAAAATAATTCCAAAACCAATTAATCCACCATTAATTGAAGTAAACATGTCCAACATCGTTCTTAAATTAAATATGGTTCTTGAGCTCGATATTCTGGAACACTTTCCAAAAATAGAAACTTTTTCCCGAAAAATAAAATTCAATTCCATCTTTGCATTATCTTTGGATTCATAACTACACTTTTCTTAAAATATTTAGTTAACAATTCAAACACCTTTGAAACTTAAACTTACTATTTTAAGAAACTTTTTATTAAACAACCTTTAATAAATATAGTTATTATTTTCAAATAGTATTGATAAATAATTTAAACTTCCTTTAAATAATTATCAATCAACTATTATTTAATTGAAACGTCTTTCAAAAAAAAAACTTTATTTAAAATGTCAATTTTCTAAATAAACAATTTTTACCGTAAAATATGTCTTTCAAAATATTTAAAGAAAATTGATCATCTTTAAATAACACCAAAAACTTTCTTTATGGTTTTAAACGATTTCTATCAAAAACATTAATGTCAAGATTAAATCTGAAAACATTAAATCATGACCGAGCATGAATCTCAAAGTCACGATTTTATCAATTTGAAAAAAAATCCTTAAATTAAACTCCTTTTAATTTTATAATGCATTTTATGGAACTAAATATTAAATGCATAAATTAAATCCAGTTTATAAATTAAACTTACCATCAATTTTTATTAGGCTATAGGTTTCAAAAACTTATGACAGGGCCTATTAAAAAATTGATGATATTAATTTTAATTTCAACATTAAGACTTACCTTTTAATTAAAACCGATTTAACTTAAACGACGAATTACCGGAAAACGGAAACAAACCAACTTAGTTAATCGACTCATACTCGGGTTCAATAACACATATGAACCGGAAATAGTAGTAGGATATTGAACCCTTTGGCGGCTGAGATTAATCAAAGTCATTAATCAACTCACTTTGATTATTTCGATTTCCATATTCCAATTAATCGTTTAACTATCGAATCGAATAATATTTAAACCGATTTGTGAATTTTATAAAACTCATAAAGTCTACTACTTTAATTTTATAAAACCAAAAACATATTTACATATATTTTGTCACAAATGTTTAAACTTTAATAACCAAACACTTTTGATTTATTCATTCAATTTAATCGTTCGAGTATAACCGTGAATTAAACGATACGACGGAACAAACAATCCATCACCTTGGCTGCCACATCATAACCGAGAGGTCATGGGTCTCAACCCATGGCCGAAATCTCTAGGTTTGATTTCACGAACAGAAATGTTTAATTTTCAACCTTAATCAATTAAACAATTTTAAACAATCAAACATCAACTAAATAAAACGAACTAAGGTTTTAAAATCCCGAGCTCCGAGGAACTCCAAGTTTGGCCAAGAATCACCATGAGGTTTCCAAACCCTTTGGTCGATTTTCTCCAAGCCAAATCAAAACCTTAAACGTTTTAATATTGATTTCGATCGTTTAAACACTTTTAATTATTAACAATCGAAACTTTAAGAACGTTCGACATAAATACACGAATAATACTATCATTATGTTACTTGAGATGGCTCTGATACCACTGTTGGAAATTCGTATCGTTTATAATAAAAATATAAACTTTTAATCATATTAAACGCACAACGGAAGCTTTATAAAATCACAAATTCCGTACACGGATCATCAAGTATACATAAGATAAGTAATCATGAAAGCATTAAAAATCCATACATTTGCATTCGATGACAAGAATACACGAATGAGATGCTCTCGGTATCCACCGGTGATGACACGGTCGAGCGGCGGCAAGTATGCAATCGAACACACGAAGAACGGGAAAACACACGCAATTATGTGTTTGGTACGGCCGAAGCACCACACACACATACACCTTATGTGTGTGTGTGCGCACCGTGAATGCAACCCCACACCAAAAAAACCTACCACTTTTTTGTGTGTATATATATATCCAATATATATGTATAGCCGTATGTATGTATGTATGTGTGTGTGTGTGTGTGTGTATATATATATATATATATATATATATATATATATATATATATATATATATATATATATATATATATATATATATAATTAAGAGTTTTAGTTTTAATCAAACTCTAATATAATAATATAATATATATCTTAATAATTATCTTTATTATTTAAACTTTATATAATTATCACTATAATTATAAATCTATTAAATAATATTAATCTTTTATATATTATCTAATAATATATAAATGACCAGATAATTTATAATTATCTCTTATTTATTTGTTTATAATTATCCATCTAATTATCTAATAACTAGATGATAATATCATATCAAATAAATACAACTTTTATTTAATATCCAATAATAAATAGAAGACTAGGTAATTCTGTAATTATCATCCAATGACAATTAAATCACTACAATATCTAATAATGCACTTATAGTCCCCGTACTTTGAGATATAATTAATCATCCATTAATTTAAATTCAATGATCATTTTGTGTCATAAACAATATCCAATATTGTTTATTCAATAGTTTAATTGCATCTGCTCAGTTGTGCTCATTGGTGTGACCCTCAAGTGTTTTATGAAATCAGCCATGATGCAGTAGTAATGTCATCTTTACACACCATACACTAACAATAAAAATTGCGCCTGCTGAAGGAGATCACCATTTCAAAGTCAAATTTGATCAATTGAAGGCCAAAATAACCTTAGCCAGACTGCGCCATAATCTGTTCCTACCAAGACGGATTGATACAGTCAATTTTCCAGAGCTAGAAGACTTTGAAGATTTTGTTTCTGATGATGAATTATGTCATGATCTAATCTGCCTGGGATACTCCAAACCTTTTCCAAAAAGTTCAAAGTTCCATCGAAACGGTTTAAATGGAGAATGGTATACCCTGTTCGGCATCATCAACAGGTGTATGACCTCAAAGCATACGGGAATTGACAGAGGAAGCATCCATTGCTTAACGCACTTTCATGGCATTGCCTTCAACAAACATTATGACTATGCACAATGCATATGGGAAGATCTGCAGGAAGTTGTGTTAGCAAAAACCGCAAACATAGCAAGGAAATTTGTGCCACTTCAAAGGTTTATTCAAATTCTGATCAGATGTATTCTGAAGGCTAATGAGAAAATTCCGAAGAGATCCAATGCCCAGAAATGCTCAGATTACGTGATGATGAGCCTACACAGTGTTCAAGATGCTCCAAATGCTAATGTAATGCCAATACCTGAATCCTTACTGAAATATGTTGATTAAGAGGCTGAGAATGTTAGACTTTACAGAATAGATCATGCTCCTATAGAAACCCAAGAATCGGGTTTTCTTACCCAAGGAGTTTTAGGTGAGCAGGAACATCAGCTAGGGGCTGATGTTCAGGGAAGCCAAAATGAGCCAGAGGGAGCTGTGGAGATAGTGAGGGGAAGTGAGGGTAGTTCTAATTTAGAACGTACTTTATCAAATATAGCTGAAGGAGGCAATGAGTGAGCAGATGATGATGGGGATAATGATGATAATTTAGGAGGTGCTGAAATGATTGCAATATCTCAACCTGAAAGTTTACCTGAGATAGATGTTATTGAAATTGCAAGAATGAGTGTGAGGGAGATCCCAACCCAAGACAGCCGGGATGAAACCACATCTGCTGTTAGCTCCCATATGGGAGTTAGCATTGAAATAATCAGTACCCTACTGACGACTGCACACCCAACTAGCTACTCAGCTTCTTCCCAACAAGAAGGTGTTTCAATTTCGCACTGGGAATTTACACATGATCTCTCCTGGAATCCTTTGGATACCATGGACAATGAACTATGTACACAGTTGCCCACGTGTATAATTTCTCATGCACAAGTCATAGCTCCTATTCACTTTAGGACACTTGAGTCGACTCCATCCGTTGGAGTAAGTGCAGAAGGACTTCGTGTCCCTGCCGGAACAACCATAGTGTTGGAAGCATCTATTGATCCTTCACTTAAAATGGTTGGAAGTCGTGTCAGAGCAACGACTTTGCCATCTCTGAGCACAAGCTACACAGAAGTTCTTCTTACAAGTTCTACTATTGTGTCAACTGGAAGTCTAAGTGACCCAATAGTTAGAATGTCACCCTTTGTTACTGAAGAAAAACTAAATGAAGCTATTAGTGGAGTCACAGCACAAATGACAAATCAATATTCATAGATGATGGCGCAAATGTCAAATATTCAAAAGTTGTTGAAAGGAAAGTTTGTTGCTGAAGGTGTTAAAGAAAAAAGACCCACAACAATCCATTGATGAGCTGAGAGAATTTTGTTATGATCAATTTGATGAGATGCGGGAGACGATGATTGGCTTGGAAACGACTATTGTCAGTGCATTAGGATCATTATCAGAAAGATTATCTGCTGTTGAACGGACTTGAAAAGCTCAAGCTTCAGCTCCTAAGTGTATGCATGATGTGCATGATGAAGACTCCAATGATGCTCCTCATGAGGGCGAGAAGAGGAAGAAGCCTGGTGAGTGGAAGCTGTGTTACCGATGGTTATATATACTGGAAAAGAGACATGAGGGGAAGATGTTGGAGAAGCTGGGAGCTCTAGAGACAAATGTGTTGACGCTCAAAGCGAGCTGGGATTGATTCTATATGAAGATGTTCCATTTCCTTTAAGTATTCAATCAGGTATATTCAATTTTAAAGAATATGATGATTCTGACCATGATGAACAAGGTCAAGTGTTAATGATTGAGGGGACAGAAGAAGAAGAAATTGAGATATCTGATGATGATGATGTTTTTGAACTAACTGATATATCATTGAGAGCGGAAAGGACACAGGATGAGGAAGAGTTAGTTGAGGAAATTTTGAGGGATGATGTACCGAGGCCGACGGTTGAAAAGCCGGAGGTGACGGTTACAATCAAAGAAGAGTTTGATCCGTTTCCGATTGAGAATGTGATGCCTCCAGTTTTGAAAGAACTGTACGAAGTTGAGATTATGGACAAGTTTTTCAATAGTTACATATTAGCTTATGAATCTCAAAGACAACATCATTTAAGAGTTGCAGTTCAGGAGGTAGTTCAAAAAGAGATCAATGACATGTTGACTCTGCTAAATGAGGATGAAGTTAGTAAGAAAAAGATTAAAGTGTTGGATTTATCTACAAAACAAAATGTTGAATACATAAGGAGAAGAAATAAGCTTCCATACTTAGAAGATCATTTGGAAAAGAAGATTTTTTATAAGAAGCAAGCACCGTGCACTTTCTTGAAACTATTCAGAGTTTTAGAGCCTAACATGCCGAATTTAGAAAACGATGCTCTCTTTCTACAGAATAAGACTCAACAAATTGAAAAGGTAAGGAGTGAGTTCAGAATCGTTGATGTGGTGAAGTTGATATGTTTAACATGAATTTGGTGGACATAGAAGATCTGTTTGATGAGCTTTGCCGAAACAAAAGAGATGAAAACTGTCGATTTGCACTCAAGACTTTATTTCACTTCATGCATACAAAGCTTGTGCTTATGTCAGTTCAAGATCTACAGATTGGTGTTGAGCGAGGAATGAGGAATATTAATATCACTGCGCCAAATCGTTTTATCAGACAATTGGATGAACTGAAAGAGTTTCAAGTGATTATGAGCAAACATCTTGCAGTTGTGTACAAAGACAAAGATCAAAGAAAAAGAGTCATGCGAAGTGTTGAGCTGAACAAGTTTTGTGATGGTACGTTGCAGAAAGTATTGACTGGTTTAAAAGGAAGACTTCATGCGGATTAAAAGAGAAAAACGAAGAAGGGTGGTCTGAGTGTAAATGACAGAAAGATAATAGTGGAGTTTATCTCTAAGATTGAGTGGAGACTAACGAACAAAAAGAGTATTCGAAGTTCGAGATGAGCTTGGACTGAAAGACTGAAGACTGATTATCTTTCATTAAAGGGGGAGATTGTTGGAAATTAGTTTAATTGATGAAAATAATAAGTCTAGTGGTCTTGTTGTAATTAGTTAATAGTTTTAACTTTTTGTATAAATAAGAAAATGTTGTACTGTAAATGCACAATTAGTACATTCTGCTTTTGCACGGAAAATTCTATTCTGTACGGCTAGGTCAACATAGGGATTTGGGCTCTCATTCTTCTTCGTATTGTAATTCCAGTAATTGATCAATCAAATCATTTGGTTAGTATTTCTTGTAGATCTTAATTATTTGTTGCTTAATTGTGATTGATAATTCAGAATATCAAACTTTGAAATACATTACCCTCGTTACCTCGTTTCTTGTTTTTTGTGTTGACTTTGTCGGGGAAGGGGTGTCCTTGGGTCCCCGATGGGGAGAGAGAACTTTGAATTGTAGTGTTAGTAGAAATGTGGTCAATGACAGGGAAAAAGAAGAAAAGGCGGGGATATGTGAGGAAACCTTGATATTGCTGGTGTTGGTGGGGGAAAATTGCTATCAGTGTTTCGTTAAAGAATATAATCAATATGAACATAATTTAATCACAGTGGAAAGTAGCCACATTTCATTTCAAAGTAAATGTAAAAAAGTAATTGGCAATGTTTGGTTTGGTCACCAAAGTGTCAAAATGTGGCTTTTCATCTTGAGTTACTTTTTTAAAGAAAAAATTATGATTCAACAAATGTTATTTTATCATGTAAAATTTAACACCTTTATGTCATTTCACTACTTTTATCACTAAAACTTAATAATATATTTTAAAAAGATACATGTCACAAAAAGAAACTAAATCATGAAAATCAAATCATAAAAATAAGGAGCACATTGGCTATGTTAAATACACATCCCATTTGTATGCATCGTTGTACAAAATCAACCTATACATATGTATGAAACACAATTGCTCAGTCAACATAATGACAACAAAATACAATGATATAAACATCTCATATGCGTGTTAGCATTACAAGAAAACCAAAGGACAATAAAAGGAGGTCACAAAAATCCAACAAACATGTTGTAATCCTGCAAATTAAAAATAAAAAATACATTTGATTAATAATGGGTGTATGTGTCTAAAATGAGTGTTTGCGAAAGGACTTACCTAGGAATCACAACGGGATAGATTCATGTTGGGGATTGGTTCCCCGTCCCCGTCCCCGTCCCCGTCCCCAAAACCCAAATCCATCCCCGTCCGCCCCATTCCCTGTCAGTTTGTTATCAGGGATCCTCATTTGGTCCCCGTGGGTTTTCGGCGCCCCATTGGGTACCTGTTAAAATTTCATTATCTGTTGGTGTCTTTTGTTTTCCGTTTATATACATGAACCCGAACCCAAAACTAAAACTAACAATACTTCAAACAATCCCAATACATACTTTTTAACAATAAAAAATTATTTTAAGTTTCAAACGTAACCAAATGAAACTAAATAACGACACACTTACATTAATATAGATAACGATTAAAGATACGATTACATTAACAACCAAAAATACGTAAATATCAACTATGTGTTATTATATATTTATGGCATGATTTATAAAATATGTATTTATAGCATATGAAAGTTATTATAAATACTATCGGGGCGGGCGAGAATTGGTTCCCCCATCCCCGAACCCGCCAAAACCCCCGATACCCGACCCGAACCCGATAACGTGTCCCCAATCATGTCCCGAAAAGTTTGGATTTGGGTTTTTTTTTGCCAACCTAATAAAATTCAATCAATGGTAGTGTTGAGTTGATTAATGTCAAAGGTAGCACTGGTTGACTCTAGGCACCATCGATTAGGGATGTGTGGGTTGACCAAAACCGAAATCGGAACCGAACTGGAACCAAAACCAATTGGACCCAATTTATAATATTCGTTCTTCAGTTGTAGATTCTTATAATATTTGATTTTCGGTTATCGGATAACGGTTCTGTGGGTATCGGCTTTATCGGGAATAGAACCGATAATTTGAAAAGCCCATAACATGCAAATCAAGAAAATGACTAAAAAAACTCACAATGTAAATACCGAAAAGATCATTTGTTGCAACTACATTTTGGATGGTGAATGTTGCGAAATAATCTAAGTATGTCAAGCTGTTAGTTAGATTTCTCAAGCTGTTAGTAGTATTTCTGTGTAATTACAAAGTTCGAGCTGCCAGTTCAACAAACTCAAGCTGCTAGTTTAAAAGTTCAAGCTGCTCAACAGATTGATAACAGAAAGTGCTGAAATTCAGGAAGTGATATATATTTCAAGATTTGAAGATCTTCCAAGCATATCTACTACCAGAGAAATAAGAGTCCGTCAAGGAAATAAATCAGAAGGTTATAAATATAGATAGACTAGGTCTTTCTATTGTGAGTGTAAGTTTGTAAACGTGGTGCTTAAAGTTTTCATTGTAATTGCATTCTGATAAGTTTCTCAAGCCTCTAAGGTTGTAAAACCCTAAAAACAATCTGTGTTCTTCGTCTAATCAAAACAGATTAGAGGTCATTGTAATCAGAGATTTTAGCAATATAAAAGGTTCTGATATTGGTTATGTTTATTTGAATATCTGTTCTTTATTGTTCTGAAAGTTTTCTTAAAACAGTTAAGTGTTATTCTGCAAACTTCTTAATTGGACTTTGATTCAAAACAAGGTTATTGGTTTAAACTCTGATCTAGTAAAACCATTTAATCTTAGGTATCTTTGATCTTGACAAGTGGTATTAGAGCCACAGGTGTTATTTGTTATTCTTTGTTTTCAAAGTCAGAAACTTTCTTTGTTTAAAATTTTGTTTTTCTGCAAATGGAGTTTGAAAATAGCAGTAGTGGATCTGGGCAAGGACTCAAAGTGCCTATGCTCAAACCCACTGAGTTTGAGATGTGGAAACTTAGGATCCAACAACACATTCAATTTATTGACTATGCCCTATCGGAAGCTGTTGAAAATCCTCCTGCAGTTGATCTTGAACTAGATGCTGAGGGCAAACCAAAAAGAACACCTCCAAAAACTGAGATTGAAATAAAGGCTAAAATGAATGAAGTCAAAGCTCTTAGTCTTTTACAAATAGCCATTCCTAATACTTATCAACATCAGTTTAAAAAATTTTATACTGTTCATTCTCTTTGGCTTGCTTTAGAGAAAAGATTTGCTGGCAATGCTAGCACCAAAAGAAACCAAAAGGATGAATTGGAGAGTGCTAAGGTCAGCCTGGATCAAGATGAAGTGAACAGAAAATTCCTCAGATCTCTTGGTGAAGAATGGACAGTCTATGTTGCTCAATGGAGAACCAAAGACACTCTAGATGAAATAGAGTTGGATGACCTTTACAACAGCCTGGGAGTGTTTGAAATTGAAATTGAAAATAAAAAGAAATCTTTTTTCTTACAATCGAAACACTGTCTGCTGTCATCAGCATTAACTGATAAATCAAACTGTTGTGATTCTTTTTCAGGTGCTGATGGTAACTCTTCTGAAGTACATTATGAAGCATTTGTTGCAAGTGATGGACTTTTTTCTCTTAATGCTGAAGATCTGGAACAAATCCATCCAGATGATTTAGAAGAGATGGACTTGAAGTGGCAACATGCTATGTTGACTATGATGGCCAAAAGATTTCTGAAAAGGACTGGCAGACCAAACTTTCAAGCCAGAATAGAAGGCAAGCCAGCATTTGACAAATCAAAGGTTGAGTGCTTCAAATTCCACAAACTTGGCCATTTTGCTAGAGAGTGCAGATCACAAGGTCAGCAGCTACCAAGACCCCAGCAAACCAGTCAAACATCATCTTCACAAGCTCTTGTCTCTCAAGACGACAATGTATTTGACTGGAGTGACCAGAAAGAAGAGGAGTTTGAAAATCAAGCTCTTATGGCAGAAACTACAACTGTCACTTCCACTGAACTATCATCTGAGGTAAATGCTAAACTA
The DNA here is from genome assembly GCA_020465985.1 of Centrapalus pauciflorus. Classification (NCBI taxonomy): domain Eukaryota; kingdom Viridiplantae; phylum Streptophyta; class Magnoliopsida; order Asterales; family Asteraceae; genus Centrapalus; species Centrapalus pauciflorus. Next base: position 267,826 of record JAANYP010002342.1, on the reverse strand, counting down.
TGGTCTTAAACATGCAAAAATATGGTTAAAAAGTACAGAGATCATAATGAGAGCATGTGCAAAACTATAGCTAGGATGGAAGAGAGGAGATATGAGTATATGCAGGCAATAGAGGATCTTGAAAAACAGATCAATGACTATAAGGATAAAGAGATTCAGATGGGACATGATAGAACATATCATGAGTGGGAGAAAAAGGAACTGAATGAGAAAATAGAGACCCTAAATAAGAAATTAGATGAGGCTGAACAGAAGGTGTTAGATACTAACAAGAAAGTAGAATCTATAAATATAGACTTGGGTAGCTTCAAGCTGGCCAACCAAAAGCTAGAACATCTAATGGAAGTTCAATTTAAAGATAGGGTAAAATCTCAACTCAATCCCAAGGAAGGTATAGGCTATAATGCAGTCCACCCCCATATAATAATAAATACATTCATCCTATGAGTAAAGTTGCGGATAGGCTTGTGAATGAACCATTAGATGAGAAAATGAAAATTGTAGATCCTATCCTTGAGGACAAGCCTGAATCCAAAGAAGAAATGGTTCCAAATGAAGGCTGTGAGTGTGAGGAAGCTAAGAGTGACTCCAAAACCATGAGTGCACACATAGAACCTCCTGTTTCAAATTCTATGAGCACTAACAGTCTGAAAGGAAAAGAGAAGATGAGTAAATGCAATCATGCTCCACATGTTTCTGTACCTTCTAACTGTAATATTGCATCCTCTTCCAAAATAAATAATAAGGGTAAAACTGTTCCAGTATGCACATGCCAAAAGTATGGTGTCCAAAAGTTTCCCACTCAGGAGCAGGTAAGGGGAAATCAAAGGAACAAGAACTAGGTATGGTCACACAAACATGGTTCTCCTATCAAAACAATCAAAAGATGTTTCCACTGTGGCAGGAAAAACCATTTGGCCAGACATTGTTTATATAAACCATCTGTTACAAAACAGACTGTGTTTCAAAAACATGCCATTGCTCAAAATTTAAATGTTTCAAAGGCCCAAAAACCTGTCACACCAGTTACAAAGAAGACAGTTGATCACAGGTTCTTAAAAGTCAACAAAAGGCAACCTGTACACCAAAAACAAGTTTTAGTAAAATCTAAATCAAGCATGAAAAAGGTATGGTGTGTTAAAGGCAAAAACACAAATCAAACTGCTAATGCAAATGTTGACACTATTAAGTCAAGAGTTGGAACTGGTAGTGCAAATTCTGAAACTGCTGGCACTCAGCACCTAATTCCAACTGCTAAGTCAAAAACTGGAACTGGTAGTGGATCATCTGAGACTGATAAAGAAAAGGTTGGAAAGATTACATGGATACCTCATGTCATAACTAAATACTCCTCACAGAATCCACCAGTGGATCCCACTAAGTTTAAAAAGACACAAATAGTATTTAGTTATGTCAATGCACAAGGACAACCCAAAACCAATTTGGTTTGGGTTTACTCCACTACTAACTAAGCTTTTTTTTGTGCAGGGCAACCACAGGACCCAACATAAGACAAGATGACATATCGACAGTGGACGCTCTAGGCACATGACAGGAAACTCTGAATGCTTATCAAATTTCAAAAGCTTTGAAGGAGGGTTTGTTGCATTTGGAGGAATTTCCAAAGGAGGTAAGGTAACAGGCAAGCGTACTGTCAAAGCAGGCAATATGATATTCAATGATGTTCTGTATGTTGTGTAAGGTCACCACTTGTAAGGTCGACTGACTACGGATCCTATCTTGACGCGACACCTGCCAACGAGTGCGGAATCCTCGTTAGCGGCTTGACGGATAGACCACACACACTGAAACACGGAGACACACACAGTGATAGACAAACAACGGATCGTCCCAACACGTGATTCTCTACAAACAAAACTCTCTGAATACTTGCAAGTTCGAGATCGCCCTTTGCACTAATCGCTCTGAAATTCTGAAAAAGTCTAATAATTAATCGAATTAACCCTTAATTATAATGCCCAGTTCGAATTTTCCTAAGACAAGTTCGAACTGGCCCAAGGCCTTTCGAACTTGTCCTCCAACAAATTCGAAACTTAAGCTTCAAACTTATGTTTGAACTTATCTTTGAACTTATGTTTTGAACTTATCTTTGAACTTATGTTTGAACTTATTGTAACACATTACCCTAAGTTCAAACATACAAACAATCAATATCAAACACATATAATCAAACATATATCAAACACTTGTTAATATGCAATAGCAAGTAAATTGACTATACTGTCTATACTTAGACCGCTATCGTCACACAGAATGCACTAACAGACTCCCCCTTGACGATAGCTTCTAAATATTTACATTTTGTCTATGTACTAGAACTATATAAGCTACTACCTGCATACAATCCAATATCAATACAAACTCTAACTATCTTTTGGAATTTCCTAGCTTCAGATGTCCAGCCTTCATGAAAGAAAATTGGCTGATCATGTAGCTTTCGCAGGTCATCCTTAGATAGATTGATCAGGTGTAGCAGATCATATACTCTCAAAATCACCTTGTCTTCTAGATTCTCCATGACTACTTCAGCTGTATCATTGTCTATATACCACCACTTCATGTTTCCAAGAACGTCCTGTGGCATAGACTTCAACGGTACATTCTTCAAGCATCTGATAGGATTGTAAACCATTTTAGCCCATGGTTTTCCCGTATGAGGATCTATTCTCGACTCATCCTCGACTCTCTTTCCTGACCTCGGCTTGAGCCTTTCAAACTTCCCAAATCTACCCTCTCTTCTGATAATCTTAGCGATCACTTCAGCATAGGGGTCATCACCAATGTTTATCAACTCCTTCCAGGCCAACTCTTTCACTTCAACCTTGAGCAGTGTGTTAAATACTTTCAGTGTTCGCCTCAAGTATTGAAGTCCATCTCTTCTTTTTAGTATAAAAAGCTGCAATTCTCTGTCGAAGAACCAGCTGAGTATTCCACCTGAGAGGTTTTCGGAGTTTGGCACTCTCATCTTCTTCTTCATCTTTGGCTCAGCTTTCTTTTCTTCCTTACAGAACCAAAGATTTAACAATTCAGCTCTGCTTGGCTCTTTATCAGCTTCCTCAAGTTCTGAATCGTCCACAGAGGCCAATTTAATTTCATCTAGTCGATAACATTGTGATCGTTGTGCACGTATTATATAGTGATAGGCTGTGACGGAATGATTACTTCGTCTACATCATCGTCTTCATCTTCAACAGCCTCCTCATCAGATTTCCATTATTTCAGCTATATCTTCTGGGACAAATTCCCCTTCTTCCATATCTTCTGCTTCATCCTCAAAATCGAATATAACTACTTCTTCTTCAATATCCATCAGAGCTTCGATTATTTTGCTCTCAATGGTATTTGAAGTTTCACCTTCAGCCCTTTCTTCTATTGCAGACTGACTTGGGTCCCCCTGAATTGATGCTCGCTGAGCAGTTGGAAAATCTGCTAGCTCACTTTCTCTTCCAGCCTCGGGATCATTGCCGTCATCATCTCTTCTTAATACCTCAACCTCCCTGCAGCTACTCTCCCCCTGAGCTTGAAGATTTTTCATTAATTGCTCCAGGAGAGACTTCATCGATTGTATCTCAGACGCTTGATCTGCAACAGTTGATCTCAACTCTGCGTTTTCTTGATCAAGTCTGGCATTGTGCGGTTGAAGTTCTGTTACTGCTGTTGAAAGCTGGAAGATTTGGACTGATTGGAAATCCACATTGCTCTTCAGCTCTGTAAATCGCTGATTCTTAGTGAATGTCGTTGATGTTGATGGAATTGATGTAGATGGTGATGGAGTGATGGGTGGTTGAACAGCTGGAATTACAGGTTCTGGAGCTGTGGCGGATGAAGCTCCTTGCATAAAACGATGCCTCCTCGCCCTATGCCTAGGAACGAGGGGAGTTGGATCTTCTGCTTCAAAATTAGAATAATCATCATCTGAGTCTCTAGCAGCTCTTTTACCTTCCTCACTCGTACTAACCACTATTCTTGATCCATATTTGCTGATTCGAACAGACGGATCTACACGTTCTACTTCTATTTTCTTCAACTTCCTCAGAAGCAGACTCAGACTCTGAGGTGGTCATTGCTTGACCCTCTACCTCAGTCTCTCTTTCTGCAGCTACTTGACCCTGGACCTCAATGTCCATATCCTC